>OY987267.1:25978054-26356113 GCA_963920665.1 Straminergon stramineum | reverse complement strand
GGTCCCAAACCCCCGACCGCGACGGCACATACCTTCACTGAATAGTGAAATTAGATTGCCTTAACAATTAGATTGACTTACCCCCAAATGAACCATGCAAAGAATTCATATTCAAACCCAAATGCATGCAAGTAGGTGATGTGTATGTACAATACTCAATATTTTGGGTCCAAACATGCACTTCACATTAAAAATAGTTTATACACTTGCATTGCTTTTCCAAAATGAGATGCACAAAAGGTGGCCAACGTTACTATTCCCGCTAGAAAACTATTATATCAAATCCTATGAGAGGACAGAGTCTCGAAAGACAAATTCGGGTGGTTTCATGAACCATGGTTTACCCATGAGGAGGTCCACCACTTGCGCACATGTTGGTCTTTTGTTAACATCAAGATCAGCTAGTTCACATAACTTCATGGCAAAGTACCTTGATGACTCATGATTTCTAAATAAGTCCTTGTCGTATTCAACCATGTGTTCTATGTTCATGCGTTGGGTCAACTTTCCAATGGAATAAGAGTCGGACTTCACCGAATATTTGTAGGTCGCTTTCATCACATCTAAACTCGTATCTGAACCCTTTGGCCCAAACAAATAGAACAACTTTGGAGCTGCCCACCAACGGCCCATCCTCTCAGCATCAAGTTTTTCCTGTTTTTCATATCCAAAATGCGAGGGAGCTCCTTCTTGAATATGACTTGCAATTCCCCAATCACAAATCCCAATGTTGATCTCTTCGTCCGAGAAGGGGGGATAATGCAACAATATGTTCACAAGTGACAAGTCATTGTGTAGCACCCCTGCATTGTGCACGAGACTTGTCATATAAACTAGGGCCCACGCCAACTTTGCCTTGTGTCTTCGAAAGAGGCTAATTTCTTTTTGTTGTTGGCCTGTAAGTTGCTTGACCAACTTGATTTCATGCCATTTCGCATGCGGCACCACCTTCTCATTCAAATGAAGCAACTCTTTGAAATTACCACCATTCCACCACAAAGTGTATGCTTCCATTGTTTGGTCATGGACAGCTAGGAATTTAATAATGGCCGGATGATTCAATGGGCATACCAAAGCCTCCACTAACCATTCCCCCCTCGCATCGCGTTTGTTCCTTTGCTTTGACAATTTCCCCGCGAAATGTACATGCGCTGGGATCGTGGACATCCCTTCAATGCGTATCTTGCGCACCTTTGCATATCCTCCTTGACAGTCAAATCCAGTAAGTGGGACCACCTTGGCCTTTGAGTAGACCCACATGATACATGAACCACTATCTCTTGTAAATGCAACCTTCAATGCATCCGTCTGCCACCCCATACCCCTAGCTTCAGACCTTGATAATCTTTTTGGTGCAATTTGCCACCAATCCATCTTCTCACGGAACTCCTGGGCCCTATCCGTTTCTCCAAATCCAGGCGCTATAGGTCGCAACTCAAGCATCAACTTCTTGGTGTTGAATATACCAGTTTGTAGGCAATTGCCAATCCACGTTTGCCATTGGTTGAAATACACTTCATCCACATCTGCATAGTCCGAAGATTCCTTGCATTTCCTTGTAATAAATTCCTCCAACTCATCCTTCAAGGATTGGATGCCTGCCTCTTTATTTCTCAAGTATTTCCTCTCCAAATATTGTATACTTTTTTCCTCATACCATTGGAGACAAGCCTCATGCGCATAGGTCATATATCGTGCTGGAGGATAGGTAGGGTCCTTATTGTGTGCTGTCTTGGACTTCTTTGTCTTGGATGGTCCAGCACCCCCAATTACCTCCTTGGTAGTTATATCTACAACAAATGCTGCAGGATTATCAAGGTCCTTGTCCCAAGCCGATATCTGACCTGTACTACTTCCTTCCTTTGAAGTAGACATGGTCCTCTTTTGAAAAAACGAGGCATTCTTGACTTGAACTTGGAGAGAAAAATGGACAAAAACTTCCCCTTCTGAAATCACCTTGGCCCACGAGCATGCATTCAGCCACTTCAAGGTGGATGAAAGCCAATGCGCAAGACCAAGAATGGCAACCGCGGGTCTGGGCGACCGCTTAAGTACCCAAGGTCGCCTTAGGGCGCGTGCGGGTCTGGCGCATGCAAAACGGGCGACCGCGGGTATGCGGCGACCATGGGTATGGAGGTGACCGCGAGAGGGGCGACTGCGGGTTGGGGCGACTGCGGGTTCCAGAGGTCCTCGCGGATGGAGGCGACTGTTCGTGTGGGGGTGACCGCTGGTCCTGGGCGACCACGGGTCCAAAAAGGATGGACCATCCTAAATAATAGCTAAAAAAAACCTTCATATGGGGTAGAAACATTGGCATTACAACTTCCCACTTCTATTTCGCTTGCTTTCAAATAAAATCATAAGACCACTATGATATGGTCTAGAATGTAGAATTAGATTTTGACTTGTTTCTTTATGGTTCCAAATATATGTCTACAATGTTCACAAAGAAAAAAAAGTAATGGGCCAAAATGGAAAAAGGGAATCAGAAATATAAAAGTACGGGACATGATTGACTTCTATTGAAACAAAAAGGGAGAACTTGAAATACTTACATTCTACCTTTGCATAATGATATTATAGAGGTTACTTTAGAAGTGTCCAAAGTCTTTTTCTAATTTCTTCAAGTTTGCTCTATAGTGAACATGAATTTGGCTTTTTTACACAACCCTAAACCCTTTTGGGGTGGAAGAGGTCATAAATGCAAACATACATGTTGTAGAGCATATTGAAATGAACAATAAATGAAGCATATGCACATCAAGTCAAAAGATTGTTATCTTTGATGAAGACATTGTTCAAACCATCAAGGGTGTTTGAATGCTATCATTTCTTTTTTTTGCATGCCAATCCTTCAAAATTGGTCACCCACAAAATACAAGAAATTTCTAAATGGACAAATGGGACACCTTCAAAATCATCCTTCTTAGACGTTGTAAATTGTTAAGTTACAAATTATAGATGCGGTCTTCGGAAGTAAACTTTCCAAGGAGGACCACCCCTTCTTACACTACAAAATTTACAAGATGATGAGATGCTCTTCTATCCTATATAGAGAGTTTCTATCATTTATGGACTCAAAATTAGCCACCCCATCGTTTAAAGATGAAGAACCGTCACATGCAAATCCTTATACAATGTACAATTTCTTTGGCTAAGTATTCTATGGAGGACATTCAATATGTTCTTGTAAAAGCTATCCAAGGTTTACTTCAACTTTTGTATACAAAAAATAATCTCTCTCCAAAGAGACAAAACGTCAAGTTTGGTCACTCCGATAGGTGAGCAGGAAACATCATTTGATTCCCAAGATTTCAGAGATGTACTATGAGGGTTGAAACGGTCAATATTGAATTTAGAACGGAGATGTATGAGGTGCAAGGTTGCACCACATACATTTCCGTCCGAAATTCAATACTGATTTCTTATAACTCTCATGGACCACCCCCTAGACCTTGAGAATCAAATCACCTTCCCTCCCACATACCACAGGGAATTAGCTTGACATCTTTTTTTTTCTTTTTTGTCGGTTGGCTACAAGAACCAAACCAAATTGATCTCATTGGAGATCGAACCCGAGACCTCCACAAGAACAATGACTTCCAGGAAGCCAAAACCTTCCATGCATCACCTGAAGATGCCTTGAAGACCCCAAGGTCCTAATGAAGTGACTTGTTCTTGGATGTTAAAAGTTGAACTCGTTATACTTATTAAAACTTCTTTGGATTGGAAGGCACGCCTCCACCTGCAGTCGCCCCCCAATCCACGAAATTGGGCTCGAAACCACCAGGACCTGAAGTCACCCCCCACCCGTGGTCGCCCCCCCCCTCCATCCACCAAATTAGGCTCGAAACCACCAAAACAGAAGCCCGCGCCCCCACCCACAGTCGCCCAGGACCTGAAGTCGCCCCCCACCTGCGGTCGCCCCCCCCCCTCCACCAAATTAGTCTGGAAACCACCAAAACAGAAGACCGCGCCTCCACCCGCGGTCGCCCAGGACCTAAAGTCGCCCCCAAGCCGTGGTCGCCCCTCCATCCACCAAATTGGGCTCGAAACCACCAGGACCTGAAGTTGCCCCCATCCGCAGTCGCCCAGGACTTGAACTCGCCCCCCACCCACAGTCGCCCCCCAATCTACCAAATTGGCCTCGAAACCACCAGGACCTAAAGTTGCCCCCACCCGTGGTCGCCCAGGACCTGAACTTGCCCCCCACCCGTAGTCGCACCCCATTCCACCAAATTGGGCTCAACAACAACAAGCCAGAAATCCAACCCCCACCCGTGGTCGCCCAGGACTTGAACTCGCCCCCCTCCCGCAGTCGCCCCCAATCCACCAAATTGGGCTCGAAACCACCAAGACCTGAAGTCGCCCCCACCCGTGGTCGCCCAGGACCTGAACTCACCCCCCACCCGCAATCGCACCCCATTCCACCAAATTGGGCTCAACAACAACAAGCCAGAAATCCAACCCCCACCCGCAGTCGCCCCATTCCACCGATTTGGGCTTAACAACAGCAAGCCAGAAGACCAAGCGCCCACCCGCGGTCGCTCAGGACCTGAAGTCGCCCCCCACCAGCAATCGCCTCTACCTTAAAGTCATACTAGTCCAGAAACCACCGTAGCAGAAAATGTGAGCCATCTCCAACACTAATGAAGTCAGACTTAATTGCGTCCTTCATTGACTACAACTGACCTGTCCTTCAATGTTGGTAGCTAGTTAATACTACAAAATCAGTCTATAAATACGGAATTATAGTAAGACTAATTAGACAAATTAAAGAGGGTTTTCCAAACCCTAAACCCTAACCCTATACCCTAAACCCTATACCCTAAACCCTATAGAAAAGCCATGGACCTTCTCCATGTATGCCACCCCAAAAGTAATGTACTTTAATTTTTTAGGGTGGATAAAATGATAAACACATGTGATTTGCTTTTCATTATATGTCATTAAAAAGTTTGAACTCCTAAACCTTGCACTTGTAAGATATAAACCATTGAATGTATCATTTCCGAACTTTTTAATCTTCAATAAATTCAATATTCATTCACCCCTTCAAATGTGTTTTAAATCCCCTTGATGTATCAAGAGGAGGACCCTATTCAAATTCCTATGTTTGAAGATGGAAAATGAAATGACGAGGAGAAGGGCTTCCCCAAGTCTCCATTTTTAAAAAGCACTTCCTATGTAGATCAAAAGATTTTTTCTTCATGCATCTCATGGTGTTAGTATTTTTTTTGTACATCGTTTCCCCCCAAAGGAAAGGTCTCCTCCAAATGTACTCCCTCTAAAAATTAAAATAGGAAATGGTCATGTTGAATTTTACATGAGCACGAAGAAAAAAAAAATTGTGAAGGAGAAGAGCTTCCCCAAGCCTCCATTTTTAAAAACCACTTCTTATGGAGATCAAAAGATTTTTTCTTCATGCATCTCATGGTGTTAGTATTTTTTTTGTACATCATTTATTCATTTCCCCCAAAGAGAAGGTCTCCTCCAAATGTACTCCCTCTAAAAATTAAAATAGGAAATGGTCATGTTGAATTTTACATGAGCATGCGGAAAAAGAAAATGTCAAGGAGAAGAGCTTTCCCAAGTCTCCATTTTTTAAAACCACTTTTGATGTAGATAAAAAGATTTCTCTTCATGCATCCCACAGTTTCAGTATTTTATTTGTACATCGTTTCCCCCCCCAAGGAAAGGTCTCCTTTTAATGTACTCCCTGCAAAAATTAAAGTAGGAAATGGTTACGTTGAATTTTACATGACCACATGGATGGATGAAGAAGAAATAAAATGTTAGGAAGAAGGGCTTTTCCAAATCTCCACTTCGTCAACGAATTCTCTTTCTTTATTACTTAATTAACTTTTGATCACTTAGTATTGAATGCCTCTGTCTTAGGATTTTTTGGAGTTAATCCTCAGAAAAAGGGAGAGCGGTACTTGAAAAGTTTGAACACCTTCCCTCCAATTTGTTAGGGCGGAAACTCAAACTCATGTTTTTTGGCGCCCTTGACCCACGGATGCCTTTGACCCGAGGTCGCCCCATATGCAGCCGCTCCCATCGTCATGAACTGGGGAAGACCTTTTGGAATCTGAGACCCGCGGTCGCCCAAGAAATGACCTGTGGTCGCCCTATATGCAGCCGCCCCCTGTACCCGTGGTCGCCCCATTATCCACGGTCGCCCAGGAAATGACCTGTGGTTGCCCTATATGAAGCTGCCCCTGTACCCGCGGTCGCCCCTGTACTCGCAGTCGCCCAGGAAATGACCTGTGGTCACCCTATATAGAGCCGCCCCCTGTACCCGCGGTCGCCCCATTACCCAAGGTCGCCTAGGAAAAGACTTGTGGTCGCCCTATATGCAACCGCCCCCCTATACCCGCGGTCACCCTACACCCGAGGTCTCCTTCCAGAAACTCTAATTTTTCCTGAATGGCAGTTTTTGAACAGTGGGACCCAAACCCGCGGTTGCCCAAGACCCACACGCGCCCTAGGCGACTTCGGGTATTTAAGGGGATACTAGATTCCCAAGTCGTCACTTCCTTCGTCGCACCGCGCCTTTCATCCGCCTTGAAGCGTTTGACTGACGGTTCGTGGATTGGAAGTTTGGGAATCTACACGTGTTGTGGCTTCCATGTTTACGAATTCATTTCTTCGGTTATATTATCAACAAAAGTCTAGTTCTCTTTACGCTAGAGTGACACGACAAGATGACGAAGAAGAAAGGAGATCGCCATAGCAGGCAACGACGCGCCCTTCTTGACCCAGCGGCTAAGGCATATCGGGAATGGCGTCATGTAAATTCCGATTGGATCTTGACAACTTGCAAGTTATTTGTGGATTGGTGCCATATCGACAAGCTCTTCCCTTACCATCGACACATTCACCATGTGAAGCAAAACCAAGCAAATCTTCATTACTGCAAGGATGATGCATTTGTCCAGAGATGTATTGAAGTGTACCGAGCATTGTACGGAAAGCGAAAGATTCCACGGAGCGAAGTCTCAATGGGCATATGCCAAATGATATATGCAGAGTTACAATTGGGGAAAACGGTAGATTGGATGACCTTCAAGACATCCAAGAATGTCATGCTTCTAGCTACAAAAGACATTCCAAGAGCGGGTCCTTCTAATAATCCTCGGGATGGGCTAGGGCCCAAAAAGAACATTATAGAAGGAGTGGCAGATGAGGATTATGTTTGGTCAATGTCAACTGGAGAATCGAACTCCAATGAAGAGCCATTGCCTGAACCTAGGGACAGGATGGAAGATACATCAATAGAAGAAAACTTAGCATTGGTGGTATCCAAAGAAGGCAACATGCAACGGACCACACCAACGGATGGAGAACCTTTTATGTCTGTGGAACCGATAGGGGTCCGTCATCCCAAAGATGACGAAGTGTTCCATTACGTGCAAGCTCGCTTGCAAGAAATTAATGAAGATAGGTTGGATGGGGAGAGTGAAGCCGAAGAAGAGATTCCTTTGACCTTGATGAATTTGCCTTCCATGGAAGGATTGCGTGAAATGGAACAAGAACATCAAGGTGTACTTGGAGAAGACAATAAATGGCGGACGAAAGAATCCTATAAAGTGGAGTTGGAGATGCTTTTAAAGGATCTTGAAGAAAAAGAAAGGGAGTGTGAGATCATCGAGAAGCGAAGTTCACAAGAGATTCAGGTTGAGGATGTGGGCACCCTCAAAGAACTAATTCAAGCTGGACAAACTCGTTCGGCAACCCAACAAAGAGAAATGGAACAACTGGAACAATTTTACCTCAAGTTCAATAAGGGAGAAGATGGAGGTTCCAGTTCAAATGTCAATCCTGTTATGGATGAACGACTTCAAACAATAATGGGAAAATGTAGGATGGAAGAAAACAACCTTGCCATTGAAAAAGGAGGTGTGGAAAAGGCAAGATCGACATTGAACCGCTTGAAGGAGATGAAGGATGCAGATCCTATTGACCGGTCGTTGCAATCGGATTCATTGTCTGTGGATGTTGAAGATTTGTCTTCTACTACGGAAATAGAGAAGTTGAAGATGAAGTTAGCGTTTGTGAAAAGATTGGAACAAAAGTTGGAGGAAAAGATGTCGTGGCCGAAGGCACACATCAGGTTCATGTCATTGTTCAAGAAGTGGTGGATCCAAAATAAGATGTGGAACCATGACCTGACTCTTTTGAAGAGGGAAGAGAGACTAGCAAGAGCCCAAATAGAATTGGAAAAGAAGAAAAGGGAAGAACAAAGGGAAATGGATGGAGTATAAATTAGGTGGCTCTTGTTTCTTTTATGACTATGTACTTCTTCCAAGATATATGAAGAAAAAGGCATTGTCCTTATTTTTGTTGAAATACAAGAATGTTTATTTTTATTTTTTGTGTATGAAAATGTGATTGCATTTGGATCCAAACATTTGAATTTTTGACAAATTTTGATGATTTCAAGTTATGTGAATGTTAATTTCTTGTTAAATTTGTGTAGTGTTTTTAAAAAAAAAAAGAATTCTAGTAACTTTGAGTCTACACAAAGAACCCTCAATAAATTTAAGCTACATCATCCATGAGAGTTTCAATATAAGTTTATATGGTTGCATTTTTTTGTATTTTAACATATGGTTTGAACATATCGTAAATGACAACATTCCCATGCCCTTCACCTCGTGAATGTATGGACTCTTCTTGAGATTTATAATTTGGGAAAAAACATCATAAAAAGGTACTCAAAAGAATACTTTTGGAATTGATAGAGAAATGGAAGTTATACATTTTGAGTTGTGGATTCCATGTATATGGTTTGATCAACCAATGTTGTCCCCCATTTTTCTTTTTAATTTGAAAGAGAAAGTTCTTAATTTTTTCCACATTTGAGTACAAGCTAATTCTATTTATTTTTTATTAAGTTTGTTAGAATGGATTTGAAATGAGTTTCCCTTCATGTGGTTGTTTAAAAAAAAATTGCATTCTTTAAGTCTATGACCATACTCCCGAAAATCTTTTTTTGAAGTATCTATAAATACCACGTCAAACCCTTGGATATCGTTTAGGGTTTAATAAAATCTCTATCTAAACTAGGATGACTTTCATCTAGAAACTCAGCGATGGAACGCTAACGGGATAACAAAAATGGCCTTGGGTCCTAAAGCGTAAGTGCGGTCGCCCTTCAAGTACCCAAAGTCGCCTCTTGAGACCCGCGGTCGCCCCCTTCTACCCGCAGTCGCCCCCCCTGGACCCGTAGTTGCCCCCCCTAGATCCGCAGTCGCCCCCCATAGACCCGCAATCGCCCCCCCTTCCACCCGCAATCGCCACCTGGACCCGCAGTCACCTCTTTTTCGACCCAAAGTCGCCCCCCTTGGACCCGCAGTCACCCTTTGATCTGCATGCGCGCTCCTAGTGCAAACCGTCGACCCGCAATCACCCACGGGGCGAGTGCGCCTGTTACAAGGTCGCCCGTTTCCTGCACCCATTCTGGCTCTCAGGGGGCGACTTGCGATGCTAGCAGGACGGCAGTATAAAGCTGAAGGCCCGGACTGTGGTTTTTACCTTGCTTCAGGGATGAATTCATGGCTTGAATCTTCGAAAGAGGCTTCTTGCGGATGTTTGGGTCTTTGGAGGGCAACGACTTGGTTTGCGTGGTTTAAAAGACCGTTCAAAGCAAGTGGCTTTGCCATTCTTTTTTCTAAATGAAGGCTCTGATTCATATGATAATATTGTTTGAAGAACTCATAGGCGAGGAACAATATGGCTAGTCGGGGTGAGGGGAGGAGAACTACCATTAATGATACAAGGAGAGCCACAAAGGAGTGGGACCCTTGGTTGGTTGTAGACATTGACTGTCAATTTGCGGGAAACACACAAACATGTGTTTTCTGTGGGTGGACCTCCATATTTGTACGAAAGCGGGCATTCTGTCACTTTGGATTTGGCAGCAGGATTGCATCGGAGCGATGTAAGAAAATCCCATGGGCAGTATTGCAAAAGTTTAGGACTTGTCGTGGGGTTGTTCCAAAGGAAATGAGCTTTGAACAAATGCATGAGGAGGTTCCAGAATTTGATGTTGTAGATGAGACTGTGGTTGAGCCTATGTTGGAGGGGGATAGGGAGAGGTCAGAGGAGCCTAGTGCTATGAATGAACCAATGCTCCCTATTACAGATTCAGTAGATTCCACTCCTCAAACAATTTTGAGAAGGAGGAATAACCCTTCCATTTCTAGGCAAACTAGCATAGATGAGGCATTACAAAGTAGCACAAGAGCAAAGTTAGATACCATGTGGGCTTCCTTTTTTTATGAGGCTAGCATCGCGTTCAATGTTGCTCGCCATCCTGCCTTTGTGAAAGCAGTGAAAGAGACAGTGGCATCAGGACTATGATACCAACCGCCCTCATACAATGCTTTGCGTACAAGAATGATAGAGCCAAAGAAAGAAAGTGTTTCTAAAATGGTCACTGAGCGGACAAAGCACTCTATCGAAGTTTATGGAGCGACTATTTGTTCGGATGGTTGGTCTGATACTAATAGTTGTCCATTACTAAATTTAATGCTCGTGTGTCCTGCGGGGGATGTGTTTCTTGGATCGGTGGACACCACGGGGCCACAGGGGAGAAGAAGGACATTGCGTACACAACCAATATGATGGCGCAATACATAGAAGAGGTTGGCCCCAAAAACATTGTCCAACTATGTACGGACAATGCCGTTGTCATGACAGGGACTTTGAAGGCATTACAAGAGAAATATCCTCACATGTATACCCAAGGATGCGCAGCACACATTTTGGACTTGCTTTTGGAAGACTGGGCAAAGGATGTCAAGGTGATGAGAATAGTACGATGTTGTACGCAGATACTAAAGTACATCAAGAGGTACCATTCCACATTGGCTCTCTTCCGAAAGTACTCCTCGAACAAGGCATTGCGAATGCCTTCTAAAACACGCTTTGCAGTGAACTTCCTCATGATATCACGTGTGGTGGAGTGCAAGTCAGCATTGATGCGAGTGATAATGGATGAGACATATGTGCAATTTGAGGCTAGTTTGGAACGTCGCCAAAATGGAGATATATTGAGAGCGCGAGCCACTATAGCGCAAAATGACATTCATGCGGAATCTTTTTGGGTGGAGTGTGAGAATTTTTTGCACATGGTGGAGCCTGTCATTATTGCTCTCGGAGTGTTTGATGGGAAAGCCCCGGCAATGCCTAAGGCTTGGTTGGTTATGAAGACTCTTCAAGAGCACGTGTGGAGCTTGAGAAACGAACCTTTTTTTCTGAATGATGAAACTGTAACGAAGTTTGAGACGCAATTCGAGGCTCGTTGGAAATTGATGCTCACAGACCTACACTATGCAGGGGCACTCTTAAATCCTTTCTTGATTGAAGTAGGAACCCTTCGTAACGATGGTGTGGCCAAAAAAGCCTTAAATCAGGTGCTTCGAAAAATGAGCGAGTCATTGGGATTATCATATATGGAGGCATTGTAGGAGCTCATGCAGTTCGAAGAGAAGACAGGTCCTTTTGACCCCTTAGAAGAGGCTCCTGATATTACACAATGTAAACTAATGCCTCATCAATGGTGGAATCTTGTGGGTGCTAATGTTCTCCCAAAAATTGCAATGAGAGTTCTATCTTTGACGTGCTCAGCATCATCATGTGAAAGGAATTGGAGCATGTATTCGTTTGTGCACAATAAAGTGCGAAATCGCCTAACCACATCCAAGGCGGAAGCATTGGTGTATATCTACACCAACAGTAAACTTGAACGTGAGAAACGTGGACGCAATCCTACAATGTTCTACGAAAAGTACCTTGTGGATGGAAATACCTCGGAAGAGAATGAGGAGCCATTAGGTAGAGGATCATCAGGGGATGGCGACCCAGTTAGAAAGGCTCGAGCTAATGAGAACATTAGGTTGGCAAAAGAGCGTCTACGTGGAAATATTTGGACAGGACTGATTCGTAGAGAAAAGAGTCCTCCACGGAGACACAACTATGGAAATACATTTACAGCTGAGAATAATAGGTACTACTCTGAGGAGGAGGAGATTCAACGTGCACCACGAAGACCCCCGCAACCCTTCGTCTCTGCTAGGGATAGGAATGTACCTCCTCCAATAAATTCATCACCAACTCGGGCAAGTAGTCCCAACAACCCCAATGAAGGCATACATAGTCCAATGCCCATAAGAGTTGAGGAAGCAAGATCTCCAAATGTTGTAGATCAAGGTTCTACAAGGGTAATGAACCTACGAAGTGCCGCTCGAGTTGCTGAGGTAAATGAAAGGCAAGAGGAAGCAACACCGCCAACACACGTCGAAGATGTTGTGCATACAAGCGTTCTACTTTCTCCATTACGGAGCCCCTTAAGAACAAAAAATGTGGAATATGATTCAAACTTGCCCTTGCAAGCTGTTATGAACCGGAATCGTACGGTGCCCTTAAGTGGAGGAGGAAACGCAAACAATGCTAGGGCGACTAGGTCTATACCAACCCATGCAACTAGGTCGCCCTTGCATAATAGTCCTCTTAGGACAGTTGATAATGAAGGCCATGCTTCAGCTCCGCAACCCACTCAACCCTCCTCTATTTCTGGCCCTGGAGAATCATCCTTGCTCGTGCGTGAAGGCACAAGAGGACAGAAAAAGCGATTGAGGAAGACATAGGAGAGGCTACAAAGAAATCCCAAACGACAGAACCATGTTGTCCAAAGATTCATCTTGGGTGAAGCCAATTCCAATCGAAACATCGGGCAATCCAATAGAGGCAGACAACACCCTACATCCAACCTTGATGGAACAAGAGATGCATTGAAGTTGACTAAAGGATTGGTGCAAACTAGCGGCGATGGCGTCGTGGATACTGAAGTGCGGAACGTGAACTCAGAGGTAGAACATGAAGTGCAAAATGAACGAGTACGAAGGGAGGACGACGAGAATGATAACCGTGATGATAATGATAGGGGGGAGGAGTCGGATGATGATTCTGACCCTGACGTTGATGAGGTGCCTAGTGATTACACATTTTCACCGTAACTTATAAATATAGATTTAGAGGTAGTGAAGTGGTAATGTAATGCTTTTGCATAATTTTGGTGTGTTGAAGTTTTCTAGCTTAAGTTCATAGGCAAATAGCCTATAGATGAGTTTTGTGTAGTATCTACTTTAGTATGAAAGCATGATAGTGTTAGAATTACAAAGTTTTGTTCAATGTCTTTAGTGTGGACTTCTACAGGTATAGACATGGAGATCTTAACAAAGTTCATGGAAGTACAATTGAAGTAGAAGTTCATTTATAAGATTGGGTCACTACTCTATTAGTGTGTACAACTTATAAATGCAGTAATACTAATTATCCTTACTTTTTTCTTGTTTTTGTATCTATTTTT
Organism: Straminergon stramineum; assembly: GCA_963920665.1. NCBI lineage: Eukaryota > Viridiplantae > Streptophyta > Bryopsida > Hypnales > Calliergonaceae > Straminergon > Straminergon stramineum. The sequence continues at coordinate 26,342,735 of OY987267.1, read as the reverse complement.
GGTGTAATTATTATATCCAATTGCAATATTGGCTTCTACACTTCAATAGGAGTAGAAAATTTGAATTAGAAATTCCCAACTATATGTAATAAAAACATGTAGAACTCGGAGGCTCCTATAAATGTGTGAATGACCACAGAATGTGAAGTACTTAATTTAAGGCTTAGGAGAATGCAATGGCACACGGAACTGAAGAATCCTAAATCGTGAGCAAGATTGAAATGGTCGTTATATCCATGTTTGCAATTGCAACGGCACACGAGGTTGCTCTTAACCTTTAACGGATGGACTAGTAAGTATGAAAATCATCTCCAATGGAACTCTGTGATGTGATGTACTTGCCTTTCCCCTCACAAAAATACTCATTTCCGGTATGAGGACTCAGTAAGATCTCTCTTTTGGAAATTGGGACCCAATTTTCAAAGATGGACAATTGCATTTATGTCGTATATTAGAAGTTCTTATCATCCACGGAACAAAAGAAATTCCTTGCGTATGGGATAAAGCCAAGATCGCCCTTTTCCTTACACCCGCGGTCGCCTTTACACCCTCAGTCGCCCTGAGTTGGACCCACAGTCGCCTTGGATTTTGGACCCGCAGTCGCCCTCATTTCGCGCTCGTCAAATTTGTCTCGTATATGCGACACTCGTCTTATACGACATGCGACATCAGACGAGCAACTCGACACCCAAACCCCAAAACATGTTCAACAGAACAACCCTGATTTGTAATAGTTGATGTTGGAAATTGCTTGATTGTGGTATTATTGACTTTCTACAAAATAAAATGTTTAATCTACAAATCATTAATCATGTATTTAGACAACTTTCAGCACTCTAATTTGATAATCTATTTTGAATTTGAATCCAATTTATGAAATGAAGTTCATAAAACCTTTTTACAAATTTAACTATAAAAACTGAAAATTTCTATTATTGAATATTTTATTGCAATTTGAACTTTAGGCTGTAACCATGGTGTTTTGATTTCCTAATAATAAAATGACTAAGAAATTATTTTTCCACCATGATATAATATTATTGACATCCATACAAAACAAGAAAATTCCTTACAGGTTTGATATGAAATTTTTTTTAAATTTCTTCAAAAATTCATCAGACTTAGAAATTTTTACAAAAAAATCTAAATTCCTCATGAATTATTGAATATATTTGATTACATTTTTGAAAGTACAATAGTCAAAAAATTAAAAATTAAAGACTAAAATATTTTGAAGTACAACTTTGTGCAACTATCATGTCAAAGCTAATACTTAATCCTTTAATCTTTACCCTAAACATTCAAATTTGAGCAATAGATGAATGCAAATACATTCCAAGCATGCAAAAATGCATTTTTTCATCCATTGATTTTTTGAAGATTCTTATGTTTGTTCTTTAATATTTGTATGGTATAAGTTCCGATAGCTTTGCTTTGCAAACATTCTATAATTGAAAGGGTACCTCTTAAATTTGGCCTCAAATGTAATTTTTTCAATTAACAAAAAAGAACCTTAAAAAAGGGATTAGAATAAAAATAAAAATAAATCTTCAAAAATCACTAGGACTAGGACTTAGCATTTTGAACTTCAGAAAAATTATTCTTGTGAAAATAAAAAATATTCAATCTACAATCAATTTTAGAAGGAATTTTTATTTTCTAGCTTCAAATTTTATTGAAAAATATTAGTTTGTTATACTAGTTTGATCTAACCATATGGATATGATCTATGGATCATATTTTACAACTATTGTTTGAAAATCATCATTGAACTATTATTCTAAGTTTCATTTTATAATACCTCTTTATAATTTTGGAGATTTGACTATCCCTTGGTCCTTAACTTTTAACAAATGGGTTTAGAGTTAGGTTTAAGGTTTTAGGTTTCAAAGTATTCAAAATTTCAAAATTTTTGAGATGTACTACAAGATGCAATTTAGAATAATAAATCAAAGATTAATTTCTAATAAATGTTGTAACATACAATCTATAGATCATGTCCATATGATTAGATCAATTATTGCATTAACCAATATTTTCCTACATTATTTGAAACCAAAAATTTATAATTCTTTATAAAATTGACTATAGATTATGTATTTGTAATTTTCACAAGATCTTTTTCAAGTTCAAAATATTTCATTCTAATTTGGTGGTTTCTTAAGACATTATATTTATTTGTTGACATTGTTTTTGTAGGATTACTTTTTGATCTTAAAAAGTTAGTTTTTGAAATTAGATATACACTTATTCCCCTCAATGAATTATAAATACTTGTAATGTAAAGTTGTGCAAATCCATACTAAATAAATGTAAGAGTACTAATAGAAGAATCTACAATAATTAGATGGATGAAAAAATAAAGATCTTGAATATTATTGATGTGTTTTTGTTCATATGTTGTTCAAAATTTGAATGTAACTATGGTCTTTTATGAATTAACCCCAAAATGACCATTTCATGGTTTAGGGTTCAGGTAGTGATTTATGGGATTTTTGTATTTTTTTCGAAGTTTCATTTTCAAATGCAAACAAGATTGGGATGTCTTTCATTTTTTATATCCAAAACCTAAACTACTAGAATATTATGTCTTTTATAAGGAAATTAGCATAAAGCATTTAATATTTGTTTAGTGTTGAAAAATATACCAGTAGGAAAAAGTCTTGATGTTCTCAACATTAAATCTTACGCTTTTTCCAAAAATCATTTGAAACTGCAATTTTAAACAATTAAAAAAAATTCTAAAAATAGAAGTTATGAAGTGAAACAAATGTGTAAGTATTTTCTAAGTTTAACAATATGGATTATTTCTACTTGTAATGTTTAACATTGTCTCCTACTTTCCTTTAACAACATGCAAACTTCAAAAATATTAAAGAACTTAAGGTAAACCAACCTATGACAAGTAGAATGGCTGGTTTGCCATGTTCACATTTTTGAAAAAAGTTAAATTTTTTTCTATATAAAGATAAACATGAGAAATGTAGAGAAAAATTGTAATTTTTTTTTTAACAAATTATCAATTTGTTATGATTATTTGAAGTGTGTTGTCCTATTGGCCCAAAATAGTTTGTAGACTATCCCCAAATCACCACTGAGTGTATCCATAATGGTCATCTGATCACCTAAAGCAGTCTCAAAATTTTCTAATATGGTCACAATATTTTTTAACATGGCCATGACATGAAGAAACACAAAAGATAGCACTTGAAATGAATTTACACTAGAAAGGTAAAATGTCCTAAAACAATCATTATTAACTCCATCAACATCATCATTGATTTCGACCACTAACAAACCTAATGAAGTCTTAATCCCATTTATTAGCAAAAATTTGCCTTGGATTGATGTAAGACTGAAATGAGTAGTTTTCTAGGTGTTCTCATTGGGCAATTTGCCTATCATGGGCTGGTTTACCTTATATTATATTTTATGATTAGCACGACAACTTCAAGTTTGCCAAAGTCTTCAAGGGTACAATTGCTCATTTTTCATTGCTCATTTTTACCATACAAGAAAGATTTTCAAATCAAAATTTGGGCAGTGCAGAACATGACCTTTGTTGAAGTGATGAAGTTGTTGACATCTATATAAACAGATGAATCATGCAAAATGCAAATTAAACTTAAATTATTCATCCAAAAAAGAATATGTGGCAATTCAGTGCTTTTCCAAACCTTGACCTAAAATGTTGCTGAGGACATCGTTTGAGGGTTAAATTATCAGTTCTTATCCATCATTATTTCACTGTAGATATAAAATCCAGAAGTAGAACAAATTGACATAAATTTGGCGAGATGAGATGACCAGAATCACTAGAGAGTGGATGAATCTTCCATCAGGGGCTGCGGCATTTCAAGGTTAGGATGGATAAATTATGAATGTAGAATAGTACCCTGCTCCATAACTCGAACAGGGTACACAATCAAACAGATTGCTCAAAGACTAAATAATGTTGCCTGTAAAGGTGTATACAACCACGAAATTGATTAAGTTGAAACAAAGGATTCACAACATGGGACTGGAAACTGAGTTCATAGTTCCAAGCTCGTGTCTCTTTTTCACGCTGCCTATATCAATTGCAAAATTTGACTAAAAATTCCGATATCAAGATATGTCCAGGCCAAGACCCTCCCAACCTGGATAAAGGATTTGAAAGGCTTCAGGATCTACATGCACTAAGCAAAGAGTTCACGACGCATTGAGGCAATTAAACTCTTCCGTGCGAAGGACATTCACCTGCTTCTGTGAAAGGGAGACAAAAAGGTGATTGTTTACACTAGAGTTGAAGCAATATCGTACAAGAGTGAAAGCACAGATCAGGGCACCAGACCGACATCCTTGAAGTACTCGTGCTCCAGTGCAGCTCGTGCTGTAATTCGTCGACTTGGCTCCAGTATTAGCATTTTCTGTTCGTCACCAAACCAAGACCACTGCTCAAGACCAACCGAAGCAAGGAATTGCATGGAAACTAATATTCGCAAGTACAGTCTGAGGCTCGGAGCACTTCCAAGTAATGTGATGGTACGAATATCATAAGAAATAGAAAAATGCATCGAAGTACAAAAGTTCAACCAGATGTGGATATGTGGACCAAAGATTTACAATCAGTCAACTATACAGTGACATCAGTGAGGACCGTATAAATCAACAATAGCTTGTATATGCGATACCATCAAATGAAGAGTGCAGAAGATTCACGATAAGTTCATAGGGTTAGATACTAACCGCCAATAGATCGATGCCTAATGGCTCGAGTCCCGGAACAACTGATCCCACACTCTGCCAAGAAAGCACATTTATAACACAATTACTTTCAGACCTGGCAAAGAATCCAATCATACATTTTGTTTTCATCCTATTCTTTATCAATACTCTGCAAACGCACAACAGGGGAAACTTCGAATGGCAACATACCTTTGCCGGCCACTTTGGAAAAGCTGACTTGAAATCTGGGAGGGAGGTTACTCCCGGCCACGTCTCCTCGGTAGGAGTGCCAAGCAATCTGCACGTTTCAATAGTAAGTGGAAAACTAGTGTAAACAATTCATCGACCTCTTCATTCGGAAAATGTTGAACACATATTCAGAGAAAGACGTCGGTAACGGCAGTATGAGAGATAAGTAACCAACGAAAAAGAACAGAGAACATTCTGCACAACGGACATAGCAAAAGAAACTCTGAGTTTCCTGTAAGCTTTACTACATAATAATCGGAGTGCTTGGCCGTTCGATGAACTTGCAAAGTAGCGTGTAAGATACCTGAATATTCTGAACAGCTCATCAATCTCTGAATCGCCAGGAAATAGAGGCCGCTGAGTCACCATTTCAGCGAATATACATCCGACAGACCACACATCCACTGGTGTGGAATAATGGCAGGATCCTAAAAGAATCTCTGGTGCTCGATACCATAATGTCACCACCTAGGGTTCTCCAATAGCAAGAAAACCAGTAAGCAACATTTATGACATCAAAATTAAATTGCAGAGAGACGAGCAGCACACCTCAATACGCAGCAAAATAACAAGATGAAAGAAAAGGGCGCACTGAGACTTCCACAGCAGTCGCCGAAAACGGATACAAGGCAGCGTCTTACCTCATGAGTGAAGGTCCTCACAGGTATGCCAAATGCTCGTGCAAGCCCGAAATCAGCGAGCTTCAAAGCATTAGTCCGTCGGTCAATCAAAAGGTTTTGTGGCTTTAAGTCACGATGGAGTACCCTATGTGAATGACAGTAAGCGATGCCCCTCAAGATTTGGTACAAGAATGTCTGCCATTGATATGAGAAAATTGTTAAGCCAAGCAGATAGTAGACTATTCTCGCATAGCTGGTTAGTTCTTGCTGTTTCGAACACCCTACTATACATGTATAAATTAACTCAGCAACTTCGTTACTACTGCAATGAAAATAAAAACTGCATTACAAGTGAAGATCATCATGACTCAACATCCTTCAAAAACTCATCACTTAGGGACTTCCCAAAACAGTGTCGTTTCTAGAACATTTCGTTTCAATCAGTCTAGACCTTCAGGTCAAGCTAGATCAGGAAACGAGGGTGCAATTGGCAAAGTAAATCAACAAAAGATCTCACCGTACTTTGATTAAGCGTGGGTCCTTGGCAAGATCCGGACAGGTGTCCATATGCTTTTTCAAATCAAGATCCAGGTACTCGAAGACCAGATACAGTCTCTTTTCACTGTGAACTACATCTTGAAGCCTGGAAATGGGACGAGAACATGTAAGTAGCTTAGGTAGGATATATTATCACAGCTGTTAGAAGGGTGGGGGTCAAGGAATCAGGATTATATTGTTAGAACCAAGCGAGACCACTTAAGTTAACAATCCTCCGCTCTAGAGAGAACTCTCAAGATAAGTGTTTTTTCCAAAATCGTAAGATGTATTAAGGAAGTGATTCGCATGTCAGAGAAAGAGAGTTCACAAAATGCTCACGCAAATGATAATTCTAGTGAGATTAGAATGTCTAAAAATAGTCTCCCAGCACATGGCAACCAAACCATGCAAGCTTCAGAGGCAAAGCAGGAATACGGAGACTAAAGTTCCTCGATCACAAAGGTGAGCGGGTGTCATACCGGACAATATTCCCATGGTGCATTTCTTTGAGGAGCGAAATCTCTCGAATCGCGGTGCTGGGAACACCTTCATCTTCTTGCTCAAGCCTAATTTTCTTCAGGGCGATGGTCTCGTTGGTAATGCGGTCTCTGGCCTTATAGACCACTCCATACATGCCCTCGCCGATCTTCTCTACTTTTTCATACTGCCACATAAAAATTGCCGGCACACTGATGAGATACTGCGAGGAACACGTGCACTTCCTTCAAATGAGTAGAAATGACATTCTCGAACAAGACAGCAAAGAAAAATTTAAGAAATTCTGACCTATTCGGTATCTAAATGAAATTCATCGTCACTGGAGAAAGAAGAAAATAGCAGGGATCTGAAAGGCCTACGCACATTCTAGGGTGCCGCCTAAGATCACAAACAATGACCTCAATGACAGTTCCGATCGCACAAATCCTCGTTCTTCAAACCATTAGATAACTTACGGAATCGAGGACTCACCTGTTCCATTGGTACCTTCGAGACAACCGGTTGAAACCGAAATTCAGAGCACTTAGCAGTCCCACGCGCGACGGAAGACGGTGCTATCAACAGAAGAAGACACGAAGAGCACCTCTAAAGTCGAGTTCCAGAGATTTGTACGGAAGGCACTATGTCGCTCTAGAAGCCAAGGAGAGAATGACTCGGCAGGAGACACACTATGCTAATCTGAATCCAGACCTTCTCTAACCAAGTATTACTTACCCGTAAGGATCTTGGTACAGATGTAAAGAAAGTTTAAAAAATCAAAAGCATTGAAAACCAGAGGTTAGAATTTCTTGATCGCCCGACGCTCACTGAGGCAACAGAGAGGTTTAAGAGAAGAGGTGTAGCGAATGACAAGTATCTATGAACGAACAAATTAGACAGTAGACTAGGTGTCCGTGCCGCCGTCACTGAACCCCTAATAACACTTCGCGAAGCGCAGAAGAAATACTCCTAATGACTTCAATTTTCGAGAAATGCGTATCTCGACTTGAATGTGGTTCTCTTAAAGAGAGGGACAACGAGATTGGCACTCACAAACTGCGAAGGAAAGCCAAGTTCCGTGCCTAAAACCGAATAATGCCTCACTATACAACACGAACCCGCCGCACGCGACGTAGGAACTCGCGGCTGATACACAGGGAAGTTAGTTGCAGAGAGATTAAGAAACCAACGACTAACGAGAAATGCGCGAGAGAGCCGTTTTGCCGAGTCCAACGCGACCAAACCAAAATGTCCTCCGAGTTAGCGGTAAACGATGTCCGTGCCGCAGAATGAGTCGACTCTTCAACGAACAGTGTCAGTCGCGCTGAAGCGGACGCTCACACCCCAAAAGAACGACATAATCTTCACAAGTATGACAGCGACAAGTCGGTGAAACCAATCAAACGACAGAGGTATCAAACACTCGCCGCTCTTGCTTGGAGTCAGTACGTCTTGCGGAAAGCACTCTACTGTAATGCGATGGACAGCGCAGAATCTTGGCGGCCAAACCGCACCACACCGCACCAAACCGTCAAGCGGGAAAGAATGGCCACGAAAACGACGCAGAAGCACGCAGCACCACGAGCCGACGCTTCATAACTCCGGGCTGAAATGAGCTCCAATAGTACGTCACCTGACGGCAACGACAGATACACAGATCTTCGCGCCAGAAGTTCAATGCAGTACGGGAATCATCAAAGCTCGCATCATCAACACTTGCCTGTACTAACTTACCAGTCCACTCTTATTTAGGAGCGCCGGCATCCCACTTCCGCACCAACTCCTTCGACGTGCCTACGTCCTTACCCTACCTCGGGGCAGTTACCGAAATGACTCTAGAACGGCTACCTATCCGAAATAACTTTTCTGTTGCGCAACGGAGTCTGGATTAAGGATCCACCATTAGAAAAACATTATTAAAAATGGCGAAAGTTTTTCGATGTCGAGAAGCTGACTCGACATGATATTTTGAGACATAATCGTGAGCGTCTCTTTACCCAGAATAGATATATTCACGTGAGGTATCCGACAGCGGGAGAGACTACGCGCAGTCTTTCGGTGGGAGGTATCAATGCTGCATGACGAAACGTTCCAATGCTTAATGTCAGACTCCGGCAGAGGTGCTGCTGCACCGAAGAAGTTCGGAAGTAGGATTGGTGCTTGGTAAAGGCTGGAAGACCGGGTCACAAATATGCCTCAAAATAGAGACGACGTGTAGTGCAAGAGATAAATGTTGGTTTACAATAGCCGATAAAAATGGAATGGAGTGGTGTCATTTGGCGTGCAAATCAGAATGGCTATGGACTTGAGGCAGTGCAAAAATTGCAGAAGAAGAGACAGTTTCGCTTCATTCGTCTTTGACGGCAGATGAGCCAGATATTGAATTTGACACACCAGACAACAGCACAGCAAACTTCAGGAAAAGCTCCGAAGCCCCACCTACAGTTGCCCATTGCAATTTCGTGCCATTCTCAACTGTAATAAAGTCACCGTCTCGCACATTGTTAAAACCACCCCCGAGCCAAGCCAGTTCGCCATATCCAGCCTTCCGCAGCTCCTCGATTGCCATCATGGACCTGCCCCGCACAAACCCAAAACATGTAGGTAAGTCTTGCCCGAGTTTCGGAATGCGATGAAGACTGACCCAAATGTTGGGAGTAACTAACCTCATTCCCTCGCCGCATGCGACCATAATCTTGTCGTTCTTGCTTGGGAGAGCTTCCTCGACTTGTGCAACGAAACTCATGTTCTGTTTCGTAAATCGTTGTCCAAGCCATGCGCCCCCGAAGCCAAACTGGATCTGCTTTTTCAACAGCGTCATGACGTCTGTGGCCTCGTCTTCAACAAAGAGAGGCACGTGGATGGATTCCGCAACATAGGCTTTCTCTCGTTCCCACATCGGTCGAACGTCCAGCAATTTGTACGCGGAGATTTCGTCGGATAGCAATGGCTGGGCATTTTGAGGGGCAATAGTTTGTATATCACCCGATCGAAGCATCCTTTCCACGTCCTGTAGGGTGTCATAGAAAAGGAAAAAACATTCATAAAATAAAGTTCCTTGAAGCTTTTCTATGTTTCCTGCATTACTTGTAGATTGCTACTGAATCATTATTCGAACCATTTCTTGCTAATCTCACAAGTAAGGTCACACATGCCGTGTCCAGATCCTGATGTCAGAACAACAACTCCGACAGTGTGTGTAATGATCTTTACAACATGTGGATGCTAAACAGAGGTGATAAAGAAAGTTGCTTCTCTAATTCGTAAGTAAAATCCTGGCACACGAAGTGTAAAGGTTTTCACTAGCTCACTCACTCCAAGGCGAACCTCGCAAAGATCTCAAATGCAGTCGAGTAATTCACGCACCGAACGGATTCATTTATTCACAAATTGTCTTCTATTTCACTTCACATTCATTGGTGTTTGCTTACAAGCAGAAGAAACTACATGAAAAACAAAATTCTGAATCACAAGAAAAGCAACTTACCCTTATGGACGCTCTCAGCCACGAATGCCGTAGTCGGAGCTTCTTCAATCTCATACCGGACCCACATTGCTGACTCTGCTGCAGCTGCTGCCCTACGCGGAGTGAAGGCGGCCCAAGAAATTCACGAGCTGGTCGGCCGCTCAATTGCGAAACAGACACAGTCGACCTCAACACCAAACCCTCCATAGCTCAGTCACAGAACGCGCCAACCAGCACCAGTAGGAGCTGAATTCGATAAACCTCCTAAGTGGAAAACAAGAATTCCATCACTAAGCGCCACAACCGAATGACGCCATAATTCTGAACGGATGCAGAATGCCACAAGATCAAGGCGACAGAAACTAAAAACTCAGAAGCCCACAAGCGACTGCCTGTACAAACTCGAGCTTGCTAGAACAAACACGAATCGCAATGGCATTCGGACAGATTGTTGCGATGGTGGGCGGCCAATCCCCGATACGATCGTGTAGATCAGCATGCGTAGAAATGGAGATGTTAGGAAAAATCATTGCGGATTGCCAGATTGCGATTCAGATGGCACTGTTCTGATTCGTGTGCACAAACGGGACGAAGAGGGTTTAGGGTGGAGGTGCGGCAAGAGGATAAGGGAGGGGACTCCGGGCCCTCAGGGGACGGACGAGCGTCGTCCCTTCAGAAACGACGTTCGTCGGACGTCTATTTCTCGTTGCCAAGAGGATGAACGTCGTCCTCCTGGACCGACGCCGGCAATAGTCGGATTCTCGTTGCGGGACGGATATTAGACTTAGAACTTACTAAATAGTGAAATTAGATTGCCCCTCACTAATTTCTCGACATTTGACACAGTTAAAATATTTATTATTTGAATTAGGTATTTTTGTAATTGAGAATCATGAACCATTCTATCTCAGCAAGCCTCAACTCCTCTAAACCATCTCACATTAGCATGAGCCAAATTCAACCTCTCATGACTCTGAGCTATCCCATCCCAATATGAGGCAAGGTTAGATTGTCAGCTATGTTAGCCATCCCATCCTAGTATGAATCAAACTCAAACTTCTCAAGAATCTCAACCATTCCATCTAAACACCATGAGCGAACTTAGATTGTCAATGATGTCAACCATCCCATCATACTAAGAACCAAACTCAACTTCTTAGGACTCTGAGCTATCCCATTCCAATATGAGGCAAGTTTAGATTGTCGACTGTGTTAGCCATCCCATCCTAGTGTGAACCAAATTCAACTTCTCAAGAATCTCAACCATCCCATTCCAACAAGAGTAAGCTTAGATTATCAGTTGTGTCAGCCATTCCATCACAATATAAGCCAAACTCAACTTCTTAGGAATCTTAGCCACCCCATCCCAACACAAGGCAAATTTAGACTGTAAACTATTATAGCCATTCCATCCTTTTGTAAATCAAACTAACCTTCTCAAGAATCTAAACCATCCCATCCCTATATGAACAAGCTTAGATTGTTAACTATATCAACCATCCCATCCTAGTATGAACCAAACTCAATTTCTCAAGAATCTCAACCATCCCATCCCATCCCAACATGAACAAGCTTAGATTGTAAGCCATGTCAACCATCCCATCCTAGTATGAATTAAATAAAGTTTTTAACCATCTCATTCCAACATCAATAGAATCTTTGGAAGAATCACCATCTATGCATCCTATCCCAACATCAACATATACCATCAACTAATTCAACACCTAAATAATTAGTTTGTAGACTATCTGATTCCACTCATGAGTTTTCACTTTAAAATCTTCCACTAAATACATAACACCTTCACCTATCCTTTAAGTTAGTGTGTAGGAAGTTTTTCACTATAACTAATACCTTTCTCCTTTTTCAAATTTTGATTCAATCCTACATTGGATGAACTAGATAGAGCCTTCTATTTGTAACATAGGTCAATCCAAAGCTTATAACACATGTTTTTTGTCCTTCAAATTACTAGATACAACTAGTTTCAAATTCGAACATTAACATTTCTACTTGATTGAAATTCTAAATTTCAAGTATAAAAGTTGGTTAGCATATAATTATAATATCTTTGGTAGGATTCACATGTGGCAAACCACAAACCATTTGATGGCCAAGGATTCACCCTAGTGACATACCAAGACCTAAAATGAAAGGGTTTGGGATGTTGGAAGATTTTAATATGTACACAAATATACATTCACATACAAAATTTTAGGCATTAGGAAGATCATCAACTTCACTATCAACATTTAGGATGTGTGCATGATTGAGTGGACCACTTTTTTAAGTCACAATGTTATTTTCAACATGACCTTTGCATTGCAAGTCATGTCATAGATAACTCACTACACCATTGTATCTATAAAATTGAGTAGCTATAAATTTGAATATACATTCTCAACTAAATTGCAAATAAAACTTTGTAATTATTTAGAAGGTCTCTTCTTAAAATAAAAAACTATGAACTTTTCAAGTTACAATATCAATTCAAAAAACTCCATATAGCATTCTGTAAGAGTCTTTTTCATGAAAAGGACATTCATCTAATTGTATTAGTGACTTGTCATGAATTGTAATGTAGATTTGGAGGTGCCTAAAAATTACATTGCTTTACTTGATATTGAACTTTTGAAAGGTTTTAATTGAAAAGTCCATAGAAGAGTCAAAATAATGTGTTCCCCCCCCCCAAAAAAAAAAATGGGATTCTAAATGTTATTAGAAATTGCAAATAGTCTTCAAATCAACATTGAAGATTGGATCAATTTTGAACCATTGGCATTATACTAGAATGAGTGGATGACATTACTAGGTATTTTGGGCAAAATACATTGTAGGGTTCTAAGAGGATCCTCTCCAATGCTTATCCAACACCGTTCTATGTCTTTCTCTAGATTATTGTGTTCACTTTCTTCATATAAAGTTTTTTTAGCTAGCCTAATAGTGAGGTATATGGACATGGATTTCCACCAATTTTGGTCCACTCAACCATGCATACACACTCTAAATTATCAACAAGATAGCACTTAAGGTTAGAGAATAAATACCAAAACTTTGTAGAGTTCTTCCACAAAAATATGGCTTCTAGCCATCCACCAAGATTGGCTCAACATCACATGTAGGACTCTCAAGTGCAAGCCACATAACAAACTCCAAGTTCCTTGTTTTCAACCTAATATAGAACTTAGTTTTGATGCAATTTTGAACTCTAAAAGCTCATTCACACTATACAATACTCATGCACTCAACATGCGCAATGTCTGCCACAACAAACAAGTAGAGTATTTCAATTGCAAAGTGGGGTTCCAATTTACAATTATCCATTAATCCTTGAAGGGTTCGTCTTGCCATTTTGTACTAGCTTATAACTTTAAAAAAAGGAACTCCCTCTTCACAACTATAGCATTAATCATAGCAAGAAACAACTTTGCTCTAATAACACATTCAACACCAATATGAGTAAGAATCGACTCTAAGTTTGTCATACTCATTGATTTCAGACCCACTTGCCTATTATATATGTTAAAAGGATTTAATACCTTAAAACATGCTACAGTACCAGTTTCTTCAAATTGGAGTTTTAAGTGCTATAATAACAACTTCAATGAAACAATTTTGACATGAGAGTGCATCCTTTAAATCAACCCAAGATCAATTTTGTATCATATCAATATCATAGAATTTAATTACCATCTTTTATTTCTAAAGGCAATCTCTTCAAGTAATTGCCATAAGGCCTAAAATCAAGATGGATATGAAATCATCTATCTTCTACAAAAGTTGAAGCATTTAGGTCAACAATCTTAGTCACAAAAAATATTTGTAGCCAAACAATTTCCATGTTAATGATAGATAGCTAATAATTGACACATTTGCAAACTTTTGTTGAAAAATCCTAAATAGCATAGAAAGATAATTAATGCAAAATGTTTGCGAGGAAATGAAGGCAATAAATGAACTTGAAATTCTTCAATTTCGTATACAATGACATGACAATCATTAGTAGACCCATCTTCCAACATATTACAGAAATAAACATGTACAAATTCGAATGAATCATTTAACGTAGTAACTGCTTGCCAACGTACCTTCTAATACCTTTGTATGGACTTTTCTACAACCACATTGTTTAGCATAGCATCTATATGTTTGGACATCTCAACACATAGAACTTTCTTTGTAGATTCAAGAGCTACAAGGTTAGTTCTATGTGCAATACAATGGATAGAGATAAGGAAAGCGGATTCACCTTCTCTTATACCGGTAATCATGTTGTTATTTCTAGTTTTGCAACCAACCATGGTAGCTTTATTGTTAGGCCCAAATGCAATGCACTTTGCAACACCTAACCTCTACTATTTTAAACTAATATACAAAAACTAAAAAATTAGAGAAGCATCTTTTTTGCCATTTGAAATTTGCAAAAAAAAACAAGAAAAGCACAAACTGACTTGCCATCTTCAACAAATGTGGCAAATTTGACCAAGTGACCCATGACTGAAATATCAATGCTTTCGTCTATCATAACCCCTTAGTATTTAATCACCATCACAAACTCTATGGAAGACTTTTTTTAATGACAGAAGATGATATTACAACATGACTCTTCATTGTGATATAAAAGTTCAATTATACAAAATTTAACACACACCAATACTTAACATAATTCAAAAAAATAAGAAAATGGAATTAATGATTTACCCATATTATGAGTTATACAAAACAAGGTCAATATGGCCTAATCACAAGCTCTATTTATAACAACAAAACGTGCATTTTATGATTGCAATATATATTTGTAGAGAACTACAAAATCCCAAAATATGACTTGAACATGCATGAATCACTATAAATGATGTACGAGGTGATTGGGTCTAATCGTTATAGACTAGTCACTTTGGACATCAATTATATTCATGAATATGTTGATTGGGGTATATAATAGGCCATACTTAGACCCAAAAACTCAACATGGTATATGCATGGACTAGACTTGGAGGCATGACTTTCCATGGACCTAGTTGGACAAAAGTTAAAAAACTTGATGTGGCATGTAATTCCATACATTAATATTGTTTAGCTAATGTGAAATATAACTGTGGTGAGTCTCATAATTAGCTAACGTGGCAATATATATGGACTGTCATTGTATGCTAACATGGCTTACAACTTTGTGTAATCATATTCTTTGTTGATGTAGAATATGACTACCGTGATTCTTATTTTTGACTAGTGCATGTGGCAATACACATGGAACGTATTGATTTGATATTTTTTATAATTGAAGATATATATAGTCATGTTTTGGGAAGTGCAAAATCACATTTTTGAAGGACTCTGAGCATTATGTGACTACAATTTAGTTTAGATTTTGGCTTATATGTATTATGAACTATGACTCAAGTGATTGGTATTCTAAATGCTTCAAAATCACATTTCTTGGATTTGTATGCACGGCTTGTGATTGGAGTGACTAAGGTTCACAGTAACTTTAGTCATAAACTACCATCATATTTTCCATACATTCTAATGGACATGAAGCATTGCATTCATGCATCAATATAGTTAGTAGCTGATCAAAAGACTCCATGCAATCAAAAGCAAATACATATAATTGTAAAGATGCATAGGAGACATCCATATCATGGTTTAGGTTTCATTTTCTATGAAGTGCCAAAGTGGCGATATTAAATGCTATAGTGGTGCTCCAAATTTGAACATTCATCCACATGTTGGATAGAAAATATCACATTAGCACATATCACAAATCCATAATTTTGTTTTCATCCACAATTTGGGATTCCATCCAAGATTTTTTTACAATTTGAAGTTTTCTAGCAATTTTTTGTTCTTTCAATATTACTTTGTCCTAAGGATGTGCTGCAAGAAACCTAAACCCTTTAGTGTAAATGGATGCCAAATCACAGAAAAAATGTTAATCCATATTGGAAAAGGAAAATGTGAGAAGGAATGTGACTCACTTAAATGACATTTATTATTCACTAACACAAAACATATCACAATGAATTATTTTGTGAATGTATACACACATATTTGTAGGGCCTATAATCCTTACAATAATGTGAAGGTGTTGACTCTATTGTGTTGCAAGTAGCCTCCAATGACTTCATTCCAGCTTCTGGTGTTTGAATATACAATTAAGGAGGTCCATTTCATTGAACAAACCATAAGGCTCAACCTTCAAAGATTTATGGTAACACAAAACATGTAGCACAAGTTCAGAGTAAGAAGAAGCCAAAACAACTATATCTCTAGAAATCTCAAAAAAAAGAATAACAATGATGGTGTAGGGAACAAGAGGCAAAAGGCAACAAGTGTCAAGAGGTAATAAGAAGCAAGAGATGAAAAAAATGCAATAATAGCAAAGTGTTGCACTTGTAGGTGGTAACTGCAAGAAAAGCAACAACTAGGATTTCAAAACCCTAAACCAATGGTTTCTCTACATTTTTCTTGGCATGACTACATTTTCCTTAGATAGCTTGAAAATAAAATGTGACTAACATGGAAATGTGACTAGAAGGAATATGATTGTAGTGAAAATTTGATTGGAAAATATAACAGGCATTCTCCAAATATATTCCATGTTGTCCTCCATGAAGCACTTTGGCATTTTTGTGGGGTGTATAGTATACTTCCTTCAAATGCAAGGCCAAAATATGACTAACAATCATATTTTTTAACTCCTAATGGACAGTTTATATCCTTGGAGGACAATTTGGGTTTGAGAAGGTTCCTATGACCTCAATTTTTATGGAATTTTTTTGGAATTTTTTTGAAGATATATGATTTTGAAAAAGCTTCGTGGATATAGAATTTTACTTTCAATCGATGTCTGGGATAATAAGTTATGGAACAGTAAGCCAAACATGGAAGTTCTGGGTAGCACAAAAAAATCATAGAAAGTCAAAATAATCTTCTTAGATTTTTTTTCCTACAATTTTCTTTTTATTTCTCTACATTTGAAGCATTGATTCATTCTATTTGGACTAGTGATGAGAAAGTTATGGACAATCTTATTTTTTTGAGCAATCAAAGCATTTTCTTGAAAAAATAACTTATAGGATTTATTTTTTAATGCAATTTTTACAATTTTCTACAAAAAATTTAGAGAAGGTTATGTTTTCTTGCTAGAAAAATCTTTCCATTAGTATTATTGTATTGTAACTTCATCTTAGAGCTATTCATGATTTAGTTTTTGCTTCAATCTTGAACCTACTTCTACTTAACAATTTTTTAATGAGTAAAAATTAAGTGTTTTCTTCTTGAATTTTTTTTCCTAGATTCTTAACTCAAGTATTCAACATAACAATTCAGAAATTCAAAATCAATACCGGTATTACAAAAAAATTAAGTTAAGAAGATTCAAAGCCAAAAAATCTAATCAAGCAAGTTGCAAAAAACTTTTTTTCTTCACTTTGGATGTAAATATCTTGCAATCTCTACAGTAAAGGTTTTTGAAATTTCTATCATACATTTTTTATTTTTTATACTAGTCTAGTATATGATCATATGGTTAGGTATGCAAAAAACAACAATTTTTAAGTTTTTTCCTCTTTCCAATAGAAGTGGCAATTTTGAGTGTGTTTTGATGAAGAAAAGGCCTCAGTCCTTTAGGGATTAATGTGTCCCACCTCCAAGGTGTTGGCCCACAAGATTGTGACTGCTTGCAATTGCTAGTCATCTCTAATTATAGTTTCTAAGTCATAAAACACTTCATTTATTGTAGTGATTGGTCGTTTGAATGACTACAATCATTCTTGTACTACTACTATAGAGGGTCCATGACAATCTTTTGTGCTTTTCACTTTGGGCATGGTCTTGAAAAGACAATACCTTAACATTCATCGAACTAATATTAGCAAAAATTCCTTTTCCACCCTTTCCACAATTTATATGCCTTGCAAAACACTCATCTAGATTCAAAATCAGTGTAGTAGGAATTTCTCCAAGCTTCATTGATTGCCTCCACATGGTCAACATCCTTGCCTGATTCTTTTCTACCTTGTTTGTTGCCCAAAGTCATTGAATTGTTTGTCTCTCATGTCATTTTCATGTACTACTTGAACACAAGAGAGTCTAAAGAATTATTTTTTACAAAGTTTTTTTATACATTTCTATTGCTATTTGGTTTAATGAAGTAAAAACAACAAATTAGTACATGTCTGAATACTAACACAAATCACAAAAATAATTCCAAAAATTAAATAAGAGACCAAAATAATCATTGAAATGGCAAGTTTATATTCTAAGTAAATCCTAAAATCCAAACTTACCTTTAAAATTAAGAAAAAGTCCAAAGCAATCAACAAAATAAAAGATAAACACTAAATGGAGCCCTTGTAACCTCATTACAAATTCATTTCTAAAATTGAAATATGAAAACCACAAGGATCATTCAAATGGAAGGAGTAGGCTATAATGTGTATCCTAATGACAAACTAATTGCACTCCAAAACAAAACAAAAAACCACAATAGCCAATGAAATGAAAGATCAGCCATAATATGCACCGTAATGACATACTAACTAAAAAATGGAACAAAAAACCTCAACAATCAATCAAGTAGAAGGATCAATGATATTCTAAATCCAAATGAGAAATTAAACTTGAAAGTGACACAAAAAAACACAAGAAGCATGGAAATAGAGAGATGAGCTCTAAGCTAAATTGCCTTACTCCAACTAAATCCTCCAAAACAAGCACAACCTCCAAAATAATTTGAAAATTGATGAATTGAACTGTAGGTAGTCATTTAGAAAAAAAAACATTGCATTCCAAGAGGAAAATTAAAGTCTCAAATTAATCCCACAACAACATGAATTAAAAAAGTAACACTAGTATACCTCTAAGTTCTAATTTGCACTTCTTAATTAAGTAATCATGATGACGAGAGAAGATAAAATGGATGTAAAAGATGTAGGACTAAAATTGTAGGTGGTAGCATGGCTATGAAAAGCAAGAGTTGAAGAGCTCCACTCTTACAAAAATAAAGAAAAACAATAATATAACTAGACCAAAATTTAGTGAAAATAGAGAGAGGAGGGTGAAAAAGAGGAAACAAAAGCAAAGGTATCAAAAGATAGGGGGATTGAGAGTTTAGGGGCAATATACAAATAGAGAGTGCAAGCAATCAAATAAACAATCAGGCAAATTGTAATTTTTTGTCATTAACTTTAAACACTTATATCTTGCAACCTATGAAGCCCAATGGTTTGAAATGTTTTCTACACAATATCAAAATAGTACAGGAAAAAAATATATGGTTGAAATTGAAAAAAAAATTCTAATTCTCACTCAATGCGAAAAAAATAGTAGTTTTAGAAGTATTTTAGAACCATTAGCCCAAATTCTAGTATAAATTTATGAGATTTATTTATTTATATTTTTTTCATTTGATTAAGAGAAAGAAAGCTTTGTATTGACCATGGGAATTTTATTTTTCCAAAACATAATTTCTCATGAGGCTTTTTCACTGCAAGGCAAAGAAACCCTCTAGATTAATTTGGCCAACGGGGAGTGTATATGGCCCTAATTGCCTTCCAAGAAATGGACTCTTAATTACAATACTCCGATTGGCCCCCAAAGACCATAAAGCTAATTACAAGGCAGTACACCTAAAATCACCAAATAGTCATCCTACCCACCTACAAGCATTTTGGCACATTATCTAAGAGGTTAGGACAACCTTCCAAAATGAAGCTTCTAAAGTTTAGTTTCTATGTAACTTGGAAACTTTAAATCTTTTGCATTTCATTGAAGTTTGAAGTTGAGGATCTATAATCACCTTTTTAAATATGGAGTGACAAGAAAATTTTCTTTACACTAAAATGTTCTACACTATAATGTACTTCTATTTTGAAAGTTTCAGATTTTTTGAATATGATTTGTATTTGATATGAATTTTCTTCATTGTTTCTTCAAAAGTTCATGGTAATTTTAAGTTTTCACCCAAAATCCTAAATTTTTTATGGCATACTAGCCATGTGATTTCATTTCTAACCCTAGAATGTCCAAATTCATCTCCAAAATTGACAATTTGAGAAAAATTATTACAAAATGCTATTTGGAAGCATATTTTAGAATTGACATACAAATAAAACTCATAGACCATGAATTGTAGATTCCATCCGTATGGTTAGATTCACCAATGCTATCATCAATATTTTTTTAATAATTTAGAAAGGGAAATTTCAAAATTCATTCAAAATTTGATTATAAGCAAAATATTATCATTTTTTGAGTAAAATTTGTTGGTATGGATTTGAAATGAGGTTCTCTTCACACTGTGATTTTTTGAAATTTTTGTGTTCTTAAAATCTAGGACCTCATTTTTACAAATCCAGTTTTGAACTAGAGTCAATGCAATTTTTGCTTGGTCAAACACTTGACATACTTGCACATTTGTAATTTAAAAAAATATGTACTCTAGCAACACCAAATCCAACCATTAGATAGGACAACTACTTTATCTCAAAAAATTAGGATGACTTTCATCCAAGTAGGAATGAGAAGATACATTAGTTTCAATTTGTTCGTTGACCACTTTGGGGACATCGGAATGCTCTAGGGCTAAATAATATAGCCAAAAAAATTCGCTCCTAAGTAAAGTAGAGAAGAAATGGAGGATACAAAGTGAGGGACTCTTGAGTTTGACCACACGGTCATAGACTCTGTCCTTTCATTTCCTTTTCCTTTTTTCCTTTTCCATTTCCTTTTCTTTTTTCCTTTCCTTTCTTTTCCTTGAGGGGTTAAGGGTTTGCTGACGGACGGGAACGCTCCTTCCATTGACTTCATTAGTTTAGTTCTGTGCTTAGGTGGGGCTCGCCATTGCGCTTTCCGTCACGGGAATCCTCGCGGCTGACGAAGTGTGTGCTCAGCTTTGATCGTTCACAGCTCAGGTGAGAATTTTGTGTTGCAGCATTTCTCGAATTTCCACTCCAGATCTGTAATTCTAGTGTCTCTCACAAGCTTCAAAGTGATGGCGTTCGTTTTGCAAGTTAGAAGCGAGATGGCGACGATGTAGAGAAATGGCCTCATTGAAGGGGGCGGCAGCATCCGGCGACGGCGCGCATCATCTGCCCTCGAGCACCTTCAGATTCTCTCATGGGCTCGTTAATTTAGGTTTCCCGTCATCTTGTTCGTGTCCCTATTTCCAATTGCGAGAAATTCACTGAGCACCTTGCGAAGTCGGACCATAATTAGTTCTCACCTCTCAACAATGTGTTGGAGCCCGTCTGAGTTCTTTTGCAATCTATCGCCTCTAGGACCAAGAGGTTCAAATTGGGCCTCTCGTGGGTTTTTTAGCGGAGTTTTTAGCAGGTCATATGGAGACCTTCTTTGGTTTCATTTCAGTTATTACCACGCACATGTAATGCTCTTTCGCGGATTCTAGTGATATAGAATGTGACCTCGTCTGAATTATTGGTTTCTAACCGTGTACGTGATCATTTTCAACCCATGAACCCTGAATTCTGTTAGGGTCTATTTTCACTTTCTTCTTCACGTTCTAGGACAGTGCGAACGTTAAATCGGAAGTTTTGATGATTCTAAGGTTCACTTTGTGTGATTCATCAAACAGTACGAGAGTAACGTTGTTAGTTCCACCTTGCTCAAATCGTGGGAAGGGAGTAAGTAGTGTTGATCGTTTGGGGTCCAATCCCCATTTTCAAGGACATTCGACCAGCAGTTTTCGTGTCTTTCGAGTTTCTCTCGATAGGATGTTGGTCGCTTACTGATCTCCTGGCAGTGCTCGGATCCAGCAGCACACGCATACTCGTTGAGCCTGGTTATTGCCAAGAGAAGAAGCACAAGGTTCTTCTTGAAGACTCAGCAGTTTCGAAGTATATGGCTTACCCAATATTCCTAGCTTCAGTCCTGAGTCCTCTTGTCCATTCCAGTCCTCAGTCATCTCGTGTTTGCGTTGGTGTTTATGATTTCGTAGGTCATATGGGGACTTTGCGTTGTCCGGTACGTTTTTTTAGTTTACTTTTTGACTAATGCGTGCACATTCTTCACCGATTCTGGATTATTTAATTGAATCAAATCAGTCATTTTATGACCGTGAATCCTTCGTCTTTCAGGGTTGAAGGTCAATAGCAGCAATGGTGCGTACCAAGGAAATCGCTCGCATGTCCACGGGAGGCAAAGCTCCCCTCAAGAAACCGCTCGCCAGCAAGTGTGCCCGCCGGTTCGGCACGGCCTTGGTCCCTAGGACGCCCCCCAAGGCGACTCCTCCAAAACGGCCGGTCACCGAGGCAAAGCAGCCGGCGCCTGCTGAAGAAGTTTGCATAACTTGTCAATTTTGCAAGAAGAGGCAGCGGTTGGACACAGAGATCGTGGAACAATGCAGACGTGCGGAGAAACGGAAGAGGGATGCTGTAGAATACGTTGACCTGTCTTCTGAAGGGGGTTCTGAGCAGGCTTCTGAGGAGGCTTCTGAAGACGATTCTGAAGAGGGTTCTGGAAATGATTCTGAGGACGATTCAAAGGAGGAATGACAAACAGAAGGTTTTCTTCGAGAAAAACTGCAATGAATTAGCGAGGGTGTTTCCCAGAAGCATCAAGCCATGAGTTTGAAATGGAAGTGACCAGATCATTGAACCTTATTGTACATAGCGTGCGCACATGGATTATTTTTTGTCGTCGTTCAGATCCAAAACAAAGTGTTGTAACTAAGGTAGAAACTATTGAAGAGCTGAGAGCTCTGGACAGTGCATAGTAATGCAGCACTGTAGAGGAGATTGAAGCGAACATGACTCGTTTTCATATGTAGACAGTAATGTGTCATCTTCCTGCGGGTGGGCAGCACAAGTATTCCAACAGTTGAACTTCGCTCCAAATCTCGCATTCAGATCTCACAAGTCTCGATGTCTAGACTTCAGCGGCCTATGTACTGTACACTCGACCTTCTCTTGTGCCACTCGCTGTCAATTAGATCGCGTTTCCATTGCCCGCCTGGAGCTCCAGTTCCGAACCCTCCAGGGCGGTTTCCTTTGCGGTCAGAGCCGGAACCTCCCCTCCAGCACCCCCTCAGCCTTTGCATTTCGGCTCTGTAGAACTGGCCTTGGAGGGGTTCAAAATTCGGATACAGACTCAAATCATTGCAGTCACTTTCTATATGTATCTTAACCTCTAAAGGCCCATGGCTTTTTTGGGTTTAGAAACATCATTGCTTTTGAAGGATTATAGGTCTACATTTCACTAAGGTATAGAAATCTCAACAGTACAATCTTGTAGTATACGTGTCAAAGATGACATGAATCAAATTTGGAGTTGTTTGCCTCCATAGATTGCAAGATTATAATGTTTAGTGTTGAGAAAGGATGCTGAAATTTTCCTAGCAACACATTTGGAGGTGAAATTTGACTTCTAAACCTACTCAAATGAAAGAACTTGAAATTGTAAAGTGCTCCAAAACTAGCATACAAAGACATCGGTGAAAGAAAATATCATTCAATTGACTCATTGTGTTTGCAAAATGGCTTTGATATGTCAAAAATAGCAAAAAACACATCTATGGCTGAAACTCCTACTAAAATGCTTCTCATTCACTCATAACTTCTTGAATTGATATAACCACACAAACTAGACTAGCATGTGTAACTTTCCCAAAAAAAATTATTGGAAATGGACACTATATGAAGAAGAAACAAGCTGCCAAAGTTCACCATAATCCCAAAATGTCTAGATTTTGAACTTTGAATTACTCCCAAACAATCAAAACAACTTGGATTGACATGCAAATTTTACCACAATAACTAGACTTCAAGGGGAACGTAACTCAACAAATTTTATTGAAAAAAAACATGGGATGAAGAAGATAGTAGGCCTTGAAGTTGCAGCCATCAAAATGCAGTTTGGTGAACTCAATTTGAACTGTTGAACTTTGAATCGCTTTCAAAAACCAGTACATCTTGGATTGATATGAAAAATTTACCACACAAACTAGAAGAGAGGGCACGGATTTCCCAACAATTTTTATTAAATTCAGACATTGGATGCAAAAGTTATAGCACTTTGAATTGGACTTTTAGACTAGGTGAGGACACTTTTGGTCCCTTGGGGCATTTAGTTATTAAAAATCTTTGATTGGACAATGGAGTTAATTATAAAGTGTGTGCATTGTGGGACTAAGAGCTGGAGTTTAGAAAAACATAGGACGAAACTCCTTGGAGCACTGAGCTTGGGTCTAATTGAATTTGGTGCCGTCTTTCTTTTGGACTATTGTTAGTTAAACCTTCCTTTGATACATGTTATAAACACGAGACAAAATATACGATTAATTCTAATGTCTACAAATTAACCCCATAAGTTTGGGTTGGTCACTGTGGAAATCATCCTTTTGGGTACAATAAGAATCATTTGCTTAACCCTTAAAAGACTCTTAGGCCAAAAAGTGGTTGATGGATGACTTCAAGGTAAACTATAGTAACAAAGAAAGCACCTATTAGTCCAATAATTAGAGTAGTTTGGGTGACTACATTGATCATAGGGGCCACATCTTTTAAGGGTTAAAAGAACACAAGAGCACTCATTCAAGGCCAAACTATTATGCAAGACCTCTCCTTTTCACACAAAATTTCAAAGATGAACATCTCTACTTTTGTCCTACATAAAAAGATTCTACAGTATCCATCAGATACTTAGTATCCATGGCATCCTTCTAGGGTTAAGTTCAAAATAATTGTTTTAGAATGAGTCTAATATGCCCTCGGTGCAAGTGATGTCTTTAGAGAGGTTGTAGTGCCTTATATAAGTTTTAAATGCCTTACAATATTCTTATTGCCCATAGCAAATGGTAGCAAACATGTAGTTGGAAGGGCTTCAAAAATCACATAAAATAAACACAAAAAAATTTGGATTAAAAAATTAGACCCTACTAGATCCAATCCAAATTGGTTCTATTAGAAGCAAAGTAAAAGGCAAAATTATAGGGAAAATGGGAAATTATGCCAAAAAAAAGAGAATTAGGCATTAGATGAAATCTGGCCATTTAGAAGACTATGAGTTCCCCGCAGTGGGGAACTCGGTGAACTGCGCCACTTCAATGCGTTGATGTGGTCGGGAGGTGGCCACGTCAGATTTTTTTTAAAAATTTTAAAATTAAAAAAAAAAATTTTTACTTGACTTCTTTTGCAATTTTAGGGCGCAAAACAATTTTTTTTTTGGTCTTAATGACGGTTGACAGCAGTCAGCCGTTCCCTCATTGCTGCGGGAACAGCGTGGAGGACAGGCTTGAAACGGCCCTCCCAAGCTCTTGAAAAACATCTAATGAAATTGACAAATCTCATCACTCTTATGGAAGGTATAAAACTAGACTATTTGCTTTAAGAACAAAGTAAATGAAGAACATTGAGGTTGAACAACATTCATTCATCAAAATCCAATTGGTAGTTTTCTAAGCTAAGGAACATTGCTTTTAGTAGGTTATGAAACATTAGACTAGATTGGAAGGAAAATAGGATGATGAGAGATTGTTGTCTTAAATTTGAGACATATCGCACCAATGAGATTAACTACATTGAATAGGGGTATTAAGGGGATCAAAAAATTAAGGGGATTGATTGTAGAAAATTGTAGATGTTTGAAACATGATGTACATCTCGTAGACACTTCAATAACTACTGATGTACAATAAAGGTAGATATTTATATAGTGTGGAATGTCGATTAATTAGTATGGGTCCCCTTAATATCCCTATTCAATGTACAAGACTTAGCCCTTGAAGACTCATAAGGCTTATCATTGAGGTGTAGAATCATAAATTATCACATATTTGAATAAACATATACATTCTTCCTTTCTATAGTGAACCTAAGAGCCTTTCATTGAATATTTTTTGTCCTACCCAATATTTTAGGGTCAATGACTCTCAAAAATATCCTCCACTCATTTTGCCAAATAAATCATAGGAGGAGTCACAATATAGAGTTTTCATTCCTTGACTCATTGAATAAAGGAGATGAGTGAATCACCAAAAATTCTTTCCCCAACTTGTTGAAAACTCTTGCACTTGCTTGAAGGGGTAAGTAAGGCCTCCTCCAACTCACTTAACCCTAGATGGATAGGCCCATGATCATTTATTACTATCCATCACTCTATTTGCTATCATTTGCAACTAGATATGAATGAAAGTATTATAATTATCTTTCAAAATGAAAATCATATGTTTGCTACAAATCATAAAATTTTCAAATTTTTTGGAGAAAATTTGAAATTATTGTGAAATTTTTATGATAATAATGAATAAAATTCATATCAAATACTAAAGATACTCAAAAAATCTGAAATTTTCACCATATATGTGTATTATAGTCTACAACATCATGGTATAAATCAAAGTTACCATATCACTCTAAAAAACCTAGTTATTGGGCTAAATTTCATATTGCTGTAAAATATTGAAATTTATGAATTTTTCAAAATTTTTAATTGGAGTAGAAATTGAACATTATAAAATTGATTTCATTTTTCAAACTAAAAATTCAAATAACATTATTTTTATGGCTAAAATTCACATCAAGAGTGAATAGCAAGAAACGGCCAAAATATACTATAAGCTAGGTGATCTTTGGATTAACCTTTAAAGCATGAATTGATGACCGTGGAAATCATCTCTTTTGGAACAATGTGAATCATTCGTTTAAGAAAATCCAAAAGCATTCATTAGAAGTCAAACTAATGTAGAAGACCTCTGACCCCTTTCTCATACAAAATTTTGAGGATGAATAGTTGCACTTCTGTTCTACTCCAAAGAATTCTTTGCCATCCATTGGTCATAAAATGGCAGTGACATTGTTTATGGGTAAGCATCTTCTTCTTTAGGAAAATCTATAATAGCATACTGCCGAAATTTGCAATACTATTCACTCAAAATGTACTCCAGCAACTTCCAAAAAAACATTGGATGAGAAAACGGTCTCAGGTGAACTCAACTAAGTCATCTGTCGGACACTGACGGCGTTCGCGGCGTCCTTCTAGGGTAAACCTCAAAAAGCGTCTGTGGCTCCCCCGATGAAAGAAGACGGATCATACGGCCAACTCTTTCCAATTGAGAAGATGACCCCAGTTCTGAGCTATCCCTGTAACCGTGGTCCTGGCTTGGCTGCCTCCGTCCCTCCCATTGTCTGCTCCATTGTTTCGCGTGGAATCCCGTGCGAGGTTTCACCGCGAGCTTGATGGACTGAAGGTCACTGCTTGGACACTGCGTGGTCAAGCTTGTTGTTGTTGTTGTTGTTGGATTGCCGAGTAGTGAGCGAGAGGACATGATCGAGTATGCTGGGAGGAATACACAACCTACGACAGAAAGGTGGGGGTGCAGCTTTCGATGCAATTCGTCTGGGGCTCCTCTTGCCTTCGGATTGCATCTCCTACCTCCTCATTGACACATTGGAAGCATGAGGGCGCTGTGAAGAGATCGTCAGTAGGGTTCGCAAGGCAGACAACATGGTACCCATCTCGGGTACCAGATTCGCAGGGCTCCTCCTGATTCTACTCCTGGGTTCCTTAACTCGCGTTGCGCTGGGGAGAGGAGTAACCACTGGAGAAGAGGTGACTGAGAATTGGCAGACTGGAAATGGAGGGGAAGATGAGGGGGGAAGTGCAGACAGAATTTTCGTTCAAGGGGCGGGGAATCACAAGGCTACCGGTCATACAGAGGTAAGTTTATGTGTAAGTGTATCCCTGTTTCTTTTAGGCATTCTCGTCCAAAATCACTACCCCGCTTCTTTCTTTCTTTTTCGGTTTTCTATTGAACAGTTGTAGAGGTGGGTCAAGGTCAGAGTTTTCACGTAGATGAAAAGCCGGCTCGGAAAAGGCTTGCGTTGCCCAGAACCTCCTTCGTGAGAGAACAATGTCTGAAACCCTAATTCTGGACTTGACTAACGGTCAATGTCATATCAATTCAGTGTTTCGTTGATCCTTTTGATCGCTCGTTTCTTATGATTTTCGTGAGATTGTCGTTTAGTATGTGAAATTACCAGTAAGATTCAGCGTATTCTCATTGAATATGACAATTATCGGACATAGTCTTCGATTAGAAACTTGTACAGATTTACAGTATTGTTTTAATATTTGAGGACCTATTCTTGTGGACCCATGCCTGTAGTTATTTTGAGAGGTTTTCATCATTAGAAGTGATTTCAATTTTTTATTTTTTTGGTGTGTGTGTGTGTGTGCTTTTCCTTAATTTTGCGAGGATTCCAATGCACTAAAATATATGAATATTATTTGGATTCCGTATGAGTACGAATTAGCTATGAATTGTTGAAGTTTGAAGGAATTAGGTTCCAATCACGATTGCGTAGACTAACCTTAAGCCATGCGTGTTGCATCTACAATGTATTCTAAGGAAGCATCTCTGACTGACAGAACCTCGACCTATCCTGTTTCTTACAAGTCTCGTGCTAAGCGTATTTCATTTCTCACAAGTCTCCGGGGTTGGATGTCACCTGCACTGTAAACGTGTGACCTTTTGACCAATAGAAAAGGGACCGCATTCCAGTGGGTTCCCTACCTGAACTCTACTTGATGTGCATTTCAGGCTAAACGGGTAGGTGGAGTGAGGTTAATGGCAAAGGATGAGATGATCGTCAATTCAAAGGCTGCAAACAATTCGCAGGTAGGCACTTCCAATAATACTATTGGTGCCTCTCCGCCGATTCTACCGGCACCAGGTAAATCAAAAAATAATACTGTAGAGAAATCTCCTCCTC
Organism: Straminergon stramineum; assembly: GCA_963920665.1. Lineage (NCBI taxonomy): Eukaryota > Viridiplantae > Streptophyta > Bryopsida > Hypnales > Calliergonaceae > Straminergon > Straminergon stramineum. The sequence continues at coordinate 26,313,945 of OY987267.1, read as the reverse complement.
AAAATGTCCTACGTGCTCCTCCTCCTCCTGCTCAGGATGCAAGCACGGGCGATGAGGCGAGATCAGCCCATGGAGGAACCTGTACCCGTGAACACGGACCAGTGATTGGCAAGCTGGCGGCCAGTGGGGGGGATGATGAAGATGGTGAGGATCAAGTTTGCCAGTGCATCATTTATTCTGTTTAGTTTATGATCCACAATTTCTTAATAAACCTGAAATATACCATGAACGCCATATATAAGTGGACCTATGGATGAATAAAGCCATTTCTGAGCTTTAGATCTCTGTCTGGCCGCTTGTTGAATTGCAAGTTGTTGCTTGAGTGACTATTCTCTCAAACGATATTTGATGGTGGTCCCACGTTTTACTGTATGGCACTCTAGTTTCGTGTTACATTAAATCATGAGTGAAACTAAGTAGAAGTAACGGTGTTGATGGAAAGCTTTCTTCATGAGAAAATTGAAGTCTTTAGAATTTACTGTTGTGTGTGAAATGCGAGATTCTGATGAGTGGTCTTCTTCCCTTTGCAGGCGACCATGATTACACCCTAACAGTTGAAAATGGTGGTGGTAAATCACAGCTTGATGTCACTCTCAAGACCCCGACAGGATGGAAAGCAAATCCAGTGGATTTTGCGTTGACCAAAGGAGAAATGCTGCCGGTAAGGTAGATGGATCACTGGGTTGAAGCTTGTCTAGAAAATTGGCCTCTCAGCTTGTTGCGTATAGGCATGAAACTAAATCTTTTATTGGGGGTCCGCAGGTGACCATCTCAGTGGTTGATAGGGAAGCTGCAAAGCTGGGAAAGAGGATTAATGTAAGTTGGGGTGAAGGCGACTGTTACGTGAATCTTCCTCCTGAGAATTTTGGGGACAATCTGACCCGATCATCATATTCGTCTCTCTTCGCTGCTCCAGGAGCTTTCGTTCTTGTTCTTGGAGGCGTCTTGGTGTTCGTTCTTATATTAGGTATGACATCCTTTATTAGATCTCTTATTTAAGGATTTGGTCAATTACCCTTGTCTTTTGGGACAAATTGTCAACCATTGCGTTTGCATGTTCGTAGATCACGAGAGTTGCAACCCTGCCCATGGAGACGCTTATATCTGCTAATTATTAATGAGGACTGAATCTAGACCTCTTGGGTTACAAGTGAGGATGGATGGAGACATTCTTGTTTTTTCGCACCTACTAGGGCTTCAAGACAAGGGAGATTTGGCTAATTTCATGTAAAAATGGAGTCTAATTACAATGGAGTCTAATTCATATTTCAGGGCTTGACTTATTCTAAAACCCAGTAGGTAGAACATAATAGACAAATATCAGGCAGGTCTTTACTATTTAGATTCGGATATCAGTTGTAGGGCAAGACTACTTGCAGACCTTCTTTCAGAATCCTCTCAAGTGTATCTTGGTGCGCTTTCAGTTAAGTTAATGCTAGGGTAGAGAGCAAAGCGCTAGTTAAGTATTTGACTTATTATTATTTGCAGAAGAAGCGCTACAGCTGTTTCTTCTGGTGTTGATTTGAGTGCTCAAGTTCTCATAATCTTGCCTTGTAATTACTAGGTGCGGTGGGTATTTGGAGATGCGTTGCATGGCGTGCTCATGCTCGGCGGCATGGTAATGCGGAAGCGAAGTACCGGGAATTGGAAATGGCCTTACCCTCGGTGGTATCCTCGAAGCAGGATGATGGGACGTCTCCCTCAGCTGATGGCTGGGAGGAAGTCTGGGAAGACGACGACTGGCAAGACACCGAAGCTGTGCGGTCTTCGTCCTCATCTCTCACTCTTTCTTCCAAGGGACTCAACTCCCGACGAGCGAACAAGGACGGTTGGGACAACAGTTGGGATGACTGACCACTCAAGAGTGTTGCGCTTGACATGAATAGAGAGCATGGACAGTCTTCATTTTCCGGTTCTGGATCTCTGATAAACTGGAGTCTTCGTAATTCTCCTGTCTCGTCTGCAGATATCGGGTTAACAGAGGGAATTCTTATTTACATATCCAATTCTCAGCTGCCGAGCTGTACTGTATACAGTAGTATAGCTACTGTATTCGCATTGAGAGGGATAATGAACCGGAAGTGGCCCTGAGATGCCTTGAACGAAAGCGCTCTCCGGGTCTACTTTTTCAATGTCACCTGCCATGCGACTTCGAATTGATACCAGGGGTATCTTGGTATGTTTGTACCGTTTTTCAACTGGTGCAGTACAGTTAACTATGAGACCTGCTCTTTTGCGGCAGATGTGAACTTATCATCCCTAATTGTGAACATCCAACTAATTCATGCAGTTGGCCTTTTGTACTTTAGGTATTTCCATGTGACTGGCATATTGGCGTAAAGTTAACGCCCTTTTTGAGTGTGTATTCTGATTTGTTTATCGTTGTGCAGCAGATGAGATCCTGGGTGTTACAATGCTGAATGCGAAGATGCACAGTTTGCACACTTAAGAAACTGACTGTTGAAAATTTCCTCTTGCAGGACAATAAGGTCCAAACCATGTCAGGAACTCTAAGCTTCATGAGACGGGTCGATTTATTCACCCTCATTGGGGTTCTTGAGAAGCCCAAGTTTTGGCTTCTCAAGGGTGGAAAGACTGATTCTCTTGTAACCTTTTTGATATGACAGCAGGGAGTCGTCTTGCTGATGATTCCTTGCAATTATTTACAAGCCTTGGAGCTACAAGTGGTTGGCCCTTACCTCTCTGATAAACGTTTGGTTCTCGTTACATTGCTGGCTCTTGCTCGTCTTGGACAGGTTATTTTTACTATCTCGAATTCAATCCTGCAAGCTTTCCAAAGGAGAACAGTGTAGCTGCCACTTCTATTTGCTTGAGGTTAAGAGTCGTGCAAGGAAACAATATTCAGCTTCCAGTCAAATATTGTAAGGACTTGCTTAATAATGGTACGAGTATAGACTAGTGTGAATTTTCATAAATGGATTTTGTAAATTTTCAATCTTACGCCTGTAGTAGCCTGGGACATCTCGGAAAGCTCAGGATGCAAACTACCGTGGAAGCACCCATAACCGTCAATTTAAGCAATTCAGCACAGTTGGATCTTTTTGTAATATTACCAATTGAAAATCATAAATTTTCAAAAAGAAATTAGAATTTTTGGATAGAGCATGTATTTTTTATGAATGATCAAAGTGACAATTCTCTAGACCATTGAAATTGTCATATTGGTTGACTTGAAATTGAAATGTGACAAAATTAGTAGTCAACTAATCAATGGTAAGTAAGGTAGGTAATCTAGCACCCTACATTTGGCCCCAATTTTGTTTATTCAAACACTTAAATTTGTCTAGGAAATCATCCAAATCTAATTTTGATTATTTGACAGAATTAGTGAATTCATGGCATTAAGGATATCATGTCAATACATGATTGGTGAATATTTAAGTCCTACTAGATAAACAAAAAGGTGGTTATGGATTGTTAATAGGGTGTTTATGACTCCAATCTATTGGTGGTTATGTAACTATAGGGTAGACCACTTCAAAAATTTACAAAAATTACAATTTTGATTGGCAATTTATAGTTCTACTTGGGTTTGACTCATGAAATAAGAGCACACTTTTAAAAAATATATGCCCTTCTTGGAATTTGCCCTAAGATAATCAGATTGCAAATCAAGGTAGCAATAGGCTTGTCTACCTTAAGGGGACAATTCAATGACATTATAGAGGGACACTTTCATGGAAGCCTAAGGACATTTCAAGGAAACTCTATTGTACATGAATGGGAATAGGGATGCTTTTGGATGTTTCTACCTTATGAATTTGCTTTGGTCTTGGCTCATTGATTGATAAATTAATAGAATTATAGATGTATTGTATTTCATAGGTTGACAATTAAATCTTGAGATTCTAAGATTTGGAAAAATCCAAAGCTTTTAAAGGAATGAGCATCAATGTCTTGAAAGAACTGATAGCTAGTATAAGATGACCTAATCAAAATTAGAACTTGATTGGTTGAAATTCAAATCATTAGCATTAGAAGAGATTTTGGGGCAAAGGGAGGGCTATTTCAAGGTTGTTTCCCTTGATGTTTGGAAACTTTGAACCAACCACTGCTACTCTAATTTTTTTTAATTTAAAAAAGAATTCAATAATTGTTCAAAAATTGAAAACTAATTCTTTTAAAATTTTAAAATTTTAAAGAAATAATTAAAATTATTTGATGTAGTCATCTCTTGACCATATCAGATTGCTAATGTGGTGAGTTCCTACAGTCCAAAAACTACAAGGAACTCACGAGCTTCTTTAGCCCGGAAATCTCTTCTAATGGCAACAAAACACAATGCAACAAAAAAACAAGGTAGTAATTGATTAGGAAATAAAAAAATATAGATAAATTACCTCCACTTCTTTCAAATGGGCCGGAAATTGACTGTTTGGAAATAAGGAAAAACAGACATTCGAGGATCTCTTGAGTGTATGACTAGATTTCAACTGAGGCACCCAAAGATAGTTGGTTATCAATTGTAAGATCATTTAGAGACTTCATATGCCTAAGAAACAACCTAAATGGGTGGCTAAATTTAAAAATCCATTGTATGCACTAGAAGAAATTCTTGTTCATCAAGTTGATGTGTTTTTGTTAGAAAACACAAAACTACGTTGGAAAAAACTTAAATTTTGCAATTTTTTAGTCAAAAAAATGCACTTTTTCCCAACGCAATTTTGTGTTTTCTAACATATACACATTAACTCGATGAACAAGAATTTCTTCTAGTGATGTGAATTAATCAAATACGGTACCTTTTAGATCACTAATTAGATGTTGAACCAATTGGCTGATGGGTTGGATGATTACATTTAAACTTAATTAGGTAGTTGAGCATGGAAATTGATACTAATTTGGGCCATGTAAGTTGATTCATGTTGCATGGCTACCTTCATTTGTCATTCTTTAGTGCTTAAAATAAACTTGTATTTTCTTACACTGGTTAATATAATTTGAACATTGAAGAAATACGAAGCTAATATGATAGGAGCTAAGCTAGAGCTAGAGTTATTTACAACACTTAGGATACTAAATTTGTTTTCAAAATAGTCTAAGCCTTAGAATTTTGTAGTAGTTTGAAATTTTGAGGAATTTTTAGATTCAACTCCTGTCAAAGACAATTCATATTTGACAAGTTTTTGGTATGTATGTGTAAATTTTTGTAGAAAAGAAATTTGGGATATAGGCTAGTACCAAATAATTGTTAAAGGAAATTCAACCAATTCATGTGCCACATAAGAGGAAAATGAGTTGGTTCACGTATAATATGAGGGAAAAATTAGCTAGTTCAAATTCACTATAAAAGGAAAATGACTAATTTCATTAAAAGAAAAAAGGCAAGACTCAATTAAAATCAAGGCTTGGCTGAACATACTATTCATTATCTAGTTATTGGCCTAAATTTTCAAAATATTTCCGGGATGTTGATGAGCACCCACTATTGACCCAACCTAAATACTAGCATCTAAATATGGTGCATGGTTATTCGTCAATAGACCAACCATTGGGAGAAGTCACTTGAAACATATGTTGTTCTTTAAATCCACCAATTTTGTGCTCCTTCTATTCTTTGCAACATGAGTTATGCTTTCTTGATGGGTGATCTTATTGTCAATTTTTGGCACTCTCCTTATTTCCTTATAAACTTTGGATATGAATTTCTCCTCAATTTGGGGTCAAAGTTCTCTACTTCCTTTCAATATTGTCTTTTCTTTTGTTTGCTAAGAAATACACATTCTTCCTTCATCCAATTCCAAGTTAGTTTTTGCTTAGTTGCAATAAGTGACAATACCTTACAAGCATTCAATTGTCCAAATAAGAATTATAGTATAGAATATTTTATAACTTTGAAACAATGCTAAGGATACAAAGTGTTTGAACAATGACTTTCTTTCTTTCTTAATGTAGAAGCAAAGAATGCACCTATTGGTCCAAAAATTGAATCATTTTTGAATGAATACCTATCACCAAGGCAACATCCTTGTAGGATTAACCTTGTATAAGAACAATGTAGACTAGAGTGGTGTGGTGGATGATAGAGTCCTTCTATGGAAGATGTTCATCCTAGAAATTTTGGGCAAAATTTTAGGTCTTGAACAATAGTTTCACTTTCAATAAGTGCTTCTGATTTATTTTAGGAAGATGATTTACAAGGTACTAAAAAAGATGATTTCAATAGTTTAGATTCCTTTGGCCTTTGGAGTGCATTCTCTCTCTCCCCAAGATTTCTTGAATTTGAGAAAACAACACCTAAATGTGTCTAAATAAGATTTTGAGTATGTTTCCTATTATTGAACTGTAAATTTTTTTAACAAGCCTTGCCGGTAGTTGTTCAAAAGGGGATTCTAGTTTCTATTAGAATGTATTTGTTGGACTTTATACAAATACATTGTGAATTTCAACATGTTGAAAATAGGCCAATGTACTTTAAATTGACCCTAGACTATGAAGTATGAAGATTGATACATTTTTGGCAAGAATCTAGATGGGGCGGTTTTGCAACATGTCAAAATTTGGTGTTGTTCCCGTATGCATGATTGTGATGCATAACTCAAGGCTTGATTTGCAAGTAATCATTAGAGAAAACTTCGACTTTCCACAATGCTGTTTAGAAGTGCTAGAAGGGACCCTAATATTACTTTATTTTTGCCTATGCAAGAACTTTTCCCCTATTTTTCCTTATCAATGTATTGCCAATTGTCAGAGCATTGGTGCACAAATATTTTAATGGAGGAGGGTTGAATGGGGTAACTACAATTTTATATTCAAAAGAGAAAAGCAAATTAAGATGTACTCCCTTTCATCTAAGATATTCAAACAAGGTGAATCTTTTTTTGTCCTTTCAGTAGCCTTGCACGGCTCTTCAAATAGACTGTCTTGTGAACCCTCAGCAACCCTCCAAAGAGTCCAAAATTTCTCTAATGTGTATGTTTTCCTTTGGGTTAACTTTGTAGATTAGTTTCTTTTTTCATCAGTTGTGGCTACTGTCAATTAGACAATATGGATCCTCTTGGTCATGAGATCTCAAGACTGTAAGAAATCGATAAGAACATCTCCTCAAGCGATTGGGAAAATTTGATACTGAGAAGCAAAGGAAGGCATCAAAGAAAATTCATCAATCTCACTTTCTGATGACTGTTGATTCCACTGTATGGGAGAATGTTCGATCGAGAGTCTGCAAGCTTTCAACTTCTACTTTGGTCGATCAGATAAATTAACTCGGAGCTACAAAAGGGCATAATAAATAATGCATTACGTTGGGATGATTTGTTTGGAGAGATGACAGGATGATCGATACTTAGGTGAATGGTGCATGTACAACATTTCAAAAAGTTTGGAGACTTGTTGGCTGCATCTACCAGAATCCACGGTTGTACTTTGTCTTAGAGCCAGGTAACCTTAACTTGTTCCTGTCCATATGTGTAGGGTAAATGTTTGGGGTCAGATTCCTACATACTCGTTGAGAGAATGCCGGAAAGATGCTTGTGCACTATGATTGATTGATAGTAAGCCAGGGGAGCGTCACTTGGTGGAATTGGTTGATGGGTATATAATATTTTTCGCCCTAAGCTTAATTAGTTGCTACTTGCGTTTGGACATTTCTTGTTACGATAATTATCTTTACGAGTGACCCGTTAATATCTTTTGTGCAGGTTGCTTTTGCATTACCGATAATAAGGATCTCGTGGCACGCCTATGTGATGAACTGGACACCTTACAAAAGCAGGCAGTTGTCAGATCTATATAATTACTGTGGATGTGAATCTCGACAAGATGATGGCTGAATCCCAGGCTGAAGTAAGCTGACTGAGGCTGAAGGAGTTTTGCTGTGGAGGATGCATGCTGACAAACAAGCTTGACTCATTGATCATTCAGGGCTTGGTGGTTGGCAGATGCGTACGTATAGCGCTTGGAAAGATATACTGTACTCCTTCAGGTACTGCAATCATCCTTCTGGTGCACCATTCCTGCTTCAAGAGATTTTTGCTGGTAGGAATCTGGGATTTAGAGCAGGAATGCTGCATGATGAGAACGCCGGGAGGATCCGAGGTGGGTAAAGTACACACAATTGGTAAATTGTGCAAGACGTGCCTGTGGTTATTGTCTCACATGATAGAGCAACTCTGGACGAATCGAACTCTGTACACAAATTGTGGAAATGGCCGGACGTGGGTGACCTCGTCAAAACACTTTGAAGACAGCTTTCAGCGAATGTATTCTTGCAAAGGCTGCTTGGATGGAATCTCAGCGTATGGCTTGGCAGAATCAGCAGAAAGGCATACGGTATCTCGGTCAGGGGATTCAACATAGCTGAGAAGGTTAACCCTTTTAACCCTTTTAACGACCAAGTCCCTCTTTGCTTATACTGTATCATTCTGGTACAATTCTATTATTTACCTCAAATTCATCTAATTGGTCATGGAGGAAGGGTATTTTTTTTAAGAGATTCAAGAATTACTTTGGATGAATGAGAAATTATTTGCACATATCATTGCCCAAAAGCACTCTGCTCATCACCGGAAACAAGGTCTTCGGAGCGCTTACTGCAGGGATTACTTATAACTTTCATTCCAAACTCTTGTGAACAGGACTTTGTGACAAGAAATGCAACAGGGCGGGATGTAGTCGAAAAGCCGTTTGAATGCAAGGCTCTGAACTTTGAGCTCGAACGCAGTGTGAGACTTTTCCAAGTAAATTATACATGAAATTTTGAATGTGGCGGCAAGGTGTTCGGAAATACATGTCACTAGGCTTTTGAGAAATTTGGACTTGATCTGCAAACATAGCTAGTCACCAAATAATTGGAGAAAGTAAACCGACATTCGGAGATAGTCATCTTGCAAAATAGGACTGCAGTAGTCGAGATGGATACGTTGAAGGCAAGTGCCAGCACCTATCACTACGTGCTCGAGAATATCAGGACTTGGAGAATTCATTATTTGCGAAGTCGAACCTCTCTGCTGTAGTTGTAGCGATTACCTTTGAAAACTCTATTTCCATTTCACAAGAAAAGCAATTTCAATTTCATTTCTTTTATTGGCTAGAATTTGAATTTTCTGTTAATTTTTGAAAAAGACCAAAGATTAAAGGATGAAAACATCCATACATTTCCTCAATAGTGACAATTTTAACTGTAGACAAATATTGAACACAGTTTTAAATTTATGTTATTTCAAACTATTGTGCAAGACCTCCCCTTTCCACACAAAATTCCAAGGATGAACATCTACACTTGTGGCTTACATAGAAGGATTCTCTGTCATCCATCGTACACTTAGTGTCTGCAACGTCCTTCTAGATCCGTCTAGAGTTAACTTTCAGACACTTTGCTATGACGGCTCACTTTACTATTGAAACTTTCAAACCCACGCTTGACCAAGAAGTCTGCATCACGTGAAATATTCCAAGTACAGAAGCATTGTGGAGAGGACATCCGAGCCTTCATATCCAAGAATGTGATGATTGTTTTATTAAAGCTACTTCAGTATGCGGAGTAGTATTGTTGCTTTTGAATGTTGACAAACAAGCCATGTGATCCCACCTCCCGCTTCGTTTGTGGAATTCCGTCACGGGTCATCCAACAAGCCATTCTCATATCGATCTGGAACACCTTGAGTTTCTAGGTAAGAAAATCGCGCAACCCCTTTCCAGATGGCAAGTGGAAGAAGCTGCACGAAGCTCCAGCCGTACAACACAAACACCACGAAGGCTCCTCAGAAATTTCCTACAGCATTAGATTGTCTATCACATTGCTTGCATATGAAGACACGCTTGCATTTGTAAATCGCTACATAAGCTCTATGAAAGCCATGCAGTTCTACTGTATTGCATGATCCCAGTGGAATTGAGCTGAACATTGCCGAGAGAGGCCAGCAACTAAGTTGATCTGTTCCAAGTTTTAATCACCATGGCGTCACCACAGTCCAAGTATTGATCCTCTTTCCACACTGGCACAGATGCGATGTGGTAGACGTAGAAAGTGACGTCCTAGTAGGAATGTGTTGGGTGGGTTTGTTGATTCAAGCAGTTGTCCATCTTGTCTTGTGGGTTAGAGCTGATTTCTGTACTGTATGTATCTTTCAATTTTGTGAAATTGGCGCAAGTTTGGGTGCCAAAAATTGCACAATGCTCGAAAACCCAAGATTCGTGCCAATGTGGTGATAGACTTTTTGGTAAAGAATTACATCACCTGCCCTGAAAACTGTTAAAGTCGTAGAATTCAGCCAATTTAACAAATTCGAAGTTGTGTTGGGAGTCATCTGGTTGTGCGGACAGGGTCCAAAGGCTCCAGGGTGGTATCTTTTAAGGCAAGGGTGCAAGTGAAGGGCTTTGAACCAGATGTGAGATGGGCTACTACCTGAAATTACAAGAATTGACTTCTGTCCTGTCCGATGTGCGATTCCGGTAGTCCAGAATTAAACAGTACCTCTGAAGTTCTGAACTAGTATTAGGGATGTGGTAAACAACTACACGTCAATTAGATCGGTTAGGCTGTCCGAGCCTTGGTTAGACTTATATGTTTGTTGTCCCGAGGTGGCATGGAATAGCTTGCACTCTCACTACGAATTCCGGTTTGCTCTCATCAATCTTGGATTGTTCCGGGTCCTTTTTACACTCTGTCTGAGGAGTTGTGGATTTGCTCAGGTCATCGAGATCTCCTGCAATCGCACTAGTTATGCAAACTTTGCTAGGTATCCAGTTTGTGAGTGTTCTAATTGGCTGAGGAGCTAGATTTTACATAGTTTTGCTAGAGTTGCATGCGGGGTACTAAAATTCAGGCAAGCTCTGGTGTAACTTGCCAGCGATGTGATATGCAGCAGAGAAAGAACTCGGATCTTTTAATTCAAGGAGTGTACACTGTACGAGTCTTTCTCTTTACGGTTTTACTACAACATCTCAGGATTGTGAGAGATGCACAAACTTAGTACCCCGTTGTCAATACGCTGAACAGTTCGACAGAGTTCTAGCACAGGGTTATGACGTTCTGACCCCAGCCCTAAACCGCGAAGGGATGTAGTAACTCGTATAGTGGACGGACCCAGAAATCTTCGATTTCCACAAAGCTTTTAATGGACACGTATTTCTAAACTTTGAGCTCTCTTAGATGATGTCGTAGAAATCAGTCTTTGAAAGGCACGTGGATGTGCAATGGAATGTGCAGGTGGTGGTCGAAGGACACAGTTGCAGTGATCACAGGTGCCAACCAAGGCATTGGTTACGAGATTGCCCGCCAACTTGCTCAAAACGGGCTTACCACAGTGTTAACTGCACGCAGTGAAGAGCGAGGGAAAGCTGCAGCTGAGACCCTGAAGAAGGAACTTCCAGCTGAGTTGTCCCAAGACCTCATTGCGTTCCATCCCCTTGATGTCACCAGCGACAAGTCTGTTGCTGCACTGGTCCAATGGCTGCGTGAAACATATGGGGGCTTAGACATCTTGGTATGTTATAACGTTTTTTCTGCATCACGTGGGGAGTCGGTGCGTAATTTTAGAGTTTTTCTGTGCAATGCGTAAATGTGCGAAGTGTGATGACCATATTGGATTGCAAGGATTTGTGGAACGATGCCAGCAATTCACTTCATTCAATTTCTTAGTTCTGGAAAGAGGTTTTCTTGATTTGTTGAGCATTTTGGTTTGGTGATTCTGGACAATGTGACAAGCGTCAATATGGCAACTCTATCAACATGAATTGTTTGTAATCCGTCTCAGTGTATGAGTTCTAGGAATATTTCTGCTGGAGGTTTCTGAATTGCTCTTGGAAATCCATTCTTGCTTGTCTTTTCTTGAACATTGTCTTTTCCAAAATGCCACCCCTGCTTATAAATGGAGTTTTTCTTTTCCTTAGAGGCTCTCCATTTCTGCAAGAAGCGAAAGAATGTTTACAGACGTGCATACTGAATTATTTGGCATACCGAATCCAGGACAGACATGGCACAGCATGTTTAGATTCTCCATGCACATAGCCCTGAACCCTAAACCCAGCCGGCCTGCAATGAAAAGTCTCAGCTAGGTGACTAAAATTAGGTTTTGAATACTAATGCTGGGTGTTTGGGATTGGAACAGGTGAACAACGCAGGCATCTCGCGTGGCACAACCGAAGCAGAGATCTTTGATACCAACTATTATGGTGTGAAGCGCGTCACCAAAGCCCTCTTACCTCTGCTTCGCCCATCTCCTGCAGGCGCTCGCATCATCATGGTGTCTTCCGGCTTGGGGATGCTTCAGGTAATTTGCACGTTATTCCTTAATCCTCTTCTGAACAAACTGAGTGGAACGTCGCGAGACTGTTGGTACTGTCTATGCTGATTGCTGCCGTTTAAGGGTCTTTTTCTGAAATGGAAGACATTCATCAAATTGGAGATGTAGAAGACATATGATCCTATTCCTTGTTACCGTAGGAGGAAATCCACATTCATGTACTTTGTCAGCAGAGTCAATCTCTGTGTGCAAATTTCTTTTTACTTCGACTCTATTGACGCCAGTTTTGGTAGCTTCAGTTGTTTTTCATTCATGTTGGTCTCTGACATGCAACCGGTGCGAATCTCAGCGCATCGACAACAAATATCGTGACGAATGGAAACAGCGCGACCAAATTACAGAGGATAAAGTGGACCACTTCATACAAGAATATCTTGAGACATCGGAAACTGGAGGTTGGCCAGACCTTTACCGTTGCTACTCCATGACCAAGGTTGCTCTGAATGGATACACAAGTGTGTTAGCCCGCGAGGTAGAGGCAGAAACCAAGAAGGTTTATGTAAATTGCTTCGCTCCTGGATACACCAAAACTAACCTAAATAATTATCAAGGTACAGGCACTCTTGAAGAAGCAGCTATGACAGGCATTTGGCTGGCTCTGCACCCGCCCGGTTGTCCTAATGGGAAGTTTTTTGACGAACAGCTTCGTGGTGAATTAGAGTGGTGATTCTTTCAAAGACTAGTGTAGTCTCAATACAGCTTTGTATTCATGTATACTGAATACTATGCTCTGAAGTTGGTGGGTGGTTTCTAAACCGTAATTTCCAAGCCTTTTGCATCCACTCTTCATTCTTTTTGATAACAAATTGTGATCGATCCTTGAAGCCGCAAGGATCAGATTTTGCTGTGGCAAGAGGGAATGTCGTTTGATCCTAGGCACATCAATTAATCCTTGAAGCAGTGGGTAAATGATTTTTTTAAGGAATTCATCCAATTCTACCATTTTCATCAATATCCATTTGCCATGTTTTGCAATTTCAGAATTGGCGTTGGTACTGACCACATTTGTGACAATTTACATCTAGTTGTCAACTCATCATTTTTTGCAAATAGACCACAAGGGCAACTACAACATTACAAAAATAGTTAAATTTATCCTATATGGTTGTAGAAAACCCTAATGACAATAGAGTTAGTTGTAAAGTCATCAATCCCTTATTCTTCCACCTTGTATTTTTACTTTCATATCCTTAAAGTATGTGTACATGAAAATTTATTGAAATGTTTATATCCTTGAAAAGTAATTGCACCTCTATTAATTCTAATCTTCAATCACATCAATCATTGGAGTTATACATCAAGAGATATAGAAGTATGAAGATGAAATCAGATAATCAATGTTGCATTTTATCTTGTGTTTTCTCTCATTTTTAAGAAATGAGTGCCATTGATAATTCAATGGAGTAAGTCTTGCTCAAGTAAATTATATGTGCCCTTGATAAATCAATCATTCAATCAATCAAGCATTTGAGTTAAGTTGGAAACATGTGCAAAACTCAAACTAGGAACTTAAAAGACCAACTTCAAATTTGGCACATGTTTTCTCTTAATCCATGATTCCAATGCTTGATTTGATGGAAGATTTGCATTTCTTGCAAGGCAAGTGGTCCATTAGAATAGGATTCACTTCTTTGAATTTTCAATGGCACTCATTTCTTAAAGATGAGAGAAATCACACAAGATGAAAATAAGGCATCAATTGATTTCATCTTCATACCAATATTGCTCATATGTCTACATTTCTTGATGTGTAATTCCTATGATTGATTAGATTGAAGATTTGAGTTTATAGAGGTGCAATTACTTTTCATGGGTACAAATATTTCAATAAATTTTCATATTCTCATACTTTTAGGACATCAAAGTGAAAACACAAAGTGGAAAAACAAGGGATGACTTTACAATTATCTTTAATATCAAGTCAAATTTTGCATATATTACTTTAGTTTAAAAAATTAAAAGGGAATCTATATTTTTTTAGCTTCAATGCATGTGTATATAGATGATGGATGAGTACCATTATAGTAATTTATATGTATTCAACTTCACAATACGTAATTTATTTCAATTGTGTTCTATGACTATATACAAGTATAACCATTAGAAGACAATTGACAGCTTCAAGAGCCTGTTTCAGGGTTGTTTCTTGCATTGTTCCGTGTGCTGCCAAAAATTGGGAACTAGACCATAATGGGCAGAATTTCTGAATTTTTCCCAAAATTAAAAAATAAAAAATTGGAAAAAATCCCCAAATTTCTAAAAAGTACTAGTAAACTCAGAACTGAATTAAAATAATATTTTTTTTCCAAAAAATAAGTAAAATAAGTAAAAATATTCTTTCTGACATGGGAGTGACTATGCCACATCATATTGATGATGTGGCAAGTTTCCACAACTTGGGAACTCAAAATAACTTGCAGCCTCTTCATGCCCTCAAATTTCATCTAATGAACTTTGTAAAGATTGTATCACTACTAAAATTAATTCAATTAGTGAAATTTTTTTAATAGTATGGGTCCAATAAAATTTGGATGAATGTCACTTATAGTCAATCTATAAATGACATCTTTTCTATGTGATCTATAACATGTCTAGTTATAATTTAAAAAAATTGATAATCCTCATAAAACCTTGGGCTTTGTGTTTAGTATGGAATAATCCCAAGATGCTCAAAAAGGCTTTGGGTATTTAGAGGTTAAATTGAAAATTATGCAAATTTGCATGGCATGCTATTATCATATTATTTTAGTATGGTTAAAAATAAGATATAGATATATTCCTACTATTGTATCTTAAAGAGTGTCTTCCAATTTTCATCCATTTCCATATACACTTATTTAAATTTCATCCATAAATTTATATTAAATAGATCACATTCATTCAAATTTTATTAGACCCACACTATTCAAAAATGTCACTTATGGATTGAAAGATTATAATAATGTTTAATCAAGAAGGTGTTAAAATTGTAAAATTTAATCAAAGTATTTCAATCATTTCTTTTACATGTCAAATCTAAAATTGAGGTCATAAAAAAAAATTGAGGTTGAAGGAAATTACATGCATAACCACTATTGATTTATAGCTTTTCAACATCTATTCTTACTATAATTTTTTTAAGGAATTTCCAATGTTATTTTTTTCCCAAGATCCAATGTATCTAAGTTTCATCTCTGAAAGTTCCTCTCACTAAAAAATCAAGATTTGCAACGGACACCCTTGTACAAAATCTTTAATGAAAAATATCATAAAGTTTTTTTCAAAATTGGATTTTTGATGTTTAAAATAATCTTTAAAGATATTCAATTGAAAAAGAAACAATCCCAATCTAACCCTTTGGTAAGATTTGGTTTAACCCCTAAAAGGCCAAGTGATCATTCAAACTTCACAAGAGATTTCATATAATTATGCATGAAGTCAATTTGGATTGGAAGTCAATTCACAAAGTTTGTGAATGTGAACAGGTACCCCCTTAGTGAGTTAGTGGAAATATAAATTTTTTCCAATATATTGAATGCTTGGATCCAAAATTATGTTGCCTTGAACTTTTGGGGCAACTTTGGAGATTTTACAAAACTCCTCTTCTCCTTCTAAAAGTTGACAAATAACTTACATTATACAAGATGCAAATGTTAAAAAATAAACATGTGAAGTGGAAAAATCTCACTCTAGGAGAAGTTAAAGTTTGTTGGCCCTACCCTATTGAGCAAGGTAAAAAAAACTTTTTCTTCAAAATTCAAACATTATAATTTTTCAATCCATATAATCAATGTTCCTAAGAAATTGTCCACACATTCTTACAATAGTCTACTATAGATTTGTATAGTTGAATTTTGAAACAACTTTGTTTTTGTTTTTTTCATTGCCCTAAAAAGTGGCAATTTTCCACAATTTCTACCCAAAATATGCTTTAATTTGTTTTAGTAGGGGTTAACATCCAAATTGAGTCAACACCAAAATATGGTGCCTCCAGAGTTTGGGGTTATTTGAGTTATATTATTAGGATGGGACACGCTAATTGAGTAGTTTCATCATTCCAATTGGAAATTCAAGTTAAGGTAGGTACCCCCCAAATCGCCACTTTTTGCTATTGTGCCTATTTATTGTTATGAGATTGGTTGAATTTTCATATTTTCTTGTTGGCAAGTAAAAGGAGGTTTCTACACACCAAAGACCGCAACATGTGGATACCATGTGCCATTGTGCCAAAGTTAGGAAGATTCAAATTTTTTTATGGTAGATGCTCTAGAATGATTTTTTGAACATACATACATATTGATTTTGAAGATGTATGAGGAGTGATGATGACGATTTTAGGCAAGGTGCAATTTTGGATGTACCCACCTTCCACTACTTTGAAAAATTATTAATAATATTTTTCCTCCAACACATCTTATGATTGATTGTATGAATGTAAGTTAAGTTTAGTCCAAACAAATATGTTGTTGCTCCCAAAGGCCAAAGCCATTCAAACTACCATAAGCTTATTAAGACTTAGTAAGGTAAACTATCCCATCCTAGACCAAATGGAAGCAAGTCCATTGTAGGCCAAACTATGCTAGTGGTGTATATTGAAGTTCTCATATTGTAGTTGTGGGCTAAATTATGTTAGTGGTGTACATTTCAGAACTTCAATATACACCACTAACATAGTTTAGTCCATAATGGACTTGCTCCCATTTGGTCTAGAATGGGGTAGTTTACCTTATTATACAGATGCTTGAGCCAATCTTGAGTGGTAGTCTATTAATTAATGGAGGCAAAGGAACAAAAATTCACTACAAACATTACAAGTGGGAAGAGCAATACAGAAGACTGAAGGACAACAAGAAGGGACCAATCTAGAGTCTCTCATTGTTCATTTGTTCTTCCTCCACTGTTATGTAATAGGGAAGCTACAAGGAAGTGCTAATCTGGTAGGATGAAAAGGTCACTCTCAATTGGGCCAATAGGGCAAGCCAAATGACCGAACCATATTGCCAAATCAGCACTACCTTGCAACTTCTCTAGTGTTGAAGTATGGTATGCTCAATTTTGATATGGGTATTAGTAGGCTTGGCCAATTATAGCCAAAAGAATCAACAATCTATATTAGTTGTTGGTTCTACCTCCCAAAATAGCTCAAAAATGAGTAGAATCAAACGTATAGTAATTTAATGTTAGAGGAAGTGTTGACCTACCAATTTTTGGTTCTTTTTTGTTGATAGAGCTAGAGAGTGACTTGCACTCAAGAATGTATGCAAGTAAGGAAAAAAATGGATACAAACATCTACATACTACATGTATGTTCATCAACAAAATGATCACTATAAGAAACCTATTTTTTTTCTAGTGTCTTGTGCATGAATGGGAATAGGGATGCTTTGGAGGCATTTCTACCTTATACATTTGCTTTGGTCTTGACTCATTGATTGATGAATTAATAGCAGAACTATTAATGTACTATACTTCATAGGTTGACAACTAAAATTATGAGATTCTAGGACTTGGAAAATCCAAAGCTTTTAAAGGATTGATCACCAATGTCCTAGAAGAATTGATAGCTAGTATAAGATGAGTTGATCAAAATTGGAATTTGATTGGTTGAAATTCAAATAATTAGCATTAGAAGAGATTTTGGGACAAGGGAAGGTCCGTTTTAGGGTTGTTCCCTTGGCTATTCCCCTTATTGTTTGGGAATTTTGATCCAACCATTGGTGCCAAAAAATTTTGATTTAAAAAGATTAAAAATTAAAAATTGATTTTTAAAAGTCTTCAAAAATTGAAAATTGATTCTTTTTAAATTCCGTTTTTTTAATAAAAAATATGAATTAATTCATTAAATAAAATATAATTATTATTTGATGTGGTTGTCCCCTGACCACATTAGATCATTGATGTGGTAAGTTCCCACAATCCAGAAACTCATGGCGTTAGGGGAGATTTGAGGGTTGTATATGCCTTTGAGTTCCCAGGCTGTGGGGAATGGAGGAACCGCACTACTACTACAATTTGACGTGGTTGAGACGATGCCATGTAAAAAAAAAATTAAACTTTTTTTAGCATTTCAGAACTAAGAATTTATTTATTTATTTATTTGATATTTATTTTCTAGCCAACAACCAAACATTCCCAAACAACACAAGGAACAAGTTGGGGAACAACCTTAAAACAAGCATGTTGAGCCCTCAAATCTTCTCTAATGGCTTCTCTAGCCCCGAAATCTCTTCTAATGGCAATAAAATACGATGCATCAAAAAACAAGATGGAAATTGATAAAGCAATAAAAAATAAAAAATTACCTCCATTTCTTTCAAATGGGCTAGAAAGATGGGAAAACAGATATGGGAGGATCTCTTGAGTGTATGACTAGATTTTAACTGAGGCATCTAAAGATAGTTGGTTATCAATGGGTAAGATCATTTAGAGACTTCATATGCCTAAGAAACAACCTGAATGCATGGCTAAAATTTAAAATCCATTGTACATAAATTAATCAAATACAGAACCTTTAGATCACTAATTAGATGCTGAACCAATTGATTGATGGGTTGGATGAGCTAGTGTTTGGCCTTGATTACATTTAAACTTAATTAGATAGTTGAGCATGCAAATTGATACTAATTTGGGCCATGTAGTTAATTCATGTTGCATAGTTGCCTTAATTTGCCATTCTATAGTGCTTAAAATGAACTAGTGCTTTTTCAAAATTGTTGATGTAATTTGAACCTTGAAGAAATACAAAGCTAATATGATAGTGGCTGAGCTAGAGTTATTTGTAGCACTTAGGATACTTTGTTTTCAAAATAGTCTAAGCCTTAGAATTTTGTAGTAGTTTGAAATTTTGAAGAGTTTTTAGATTCAACTCCTATTAAAGACATTTCATATTTGACAAGTTTTTTGTATGTATATGTATAAATTTTTATAGAAAATAAATTTTGGGTATAGGGTAGTTCAAAATAATTGTAAAAGGAATTTCAATTGATTTATGTGCCACATAAAAGGAAAATGAGTTGGTTTATATATAATATGAGGGAAAAATTAGCTAATTCAAATTTATTATAAAAGGAAAATGATTCATTTCATTGGAAGGAAAAAGGCAAGAACCAAATGAAATCAAGGTTGGTTGAACATACTATTCATGAGCTAATTTTTGGCATAAATTTTCAAAATATTTCTTGGATGTTGATGAGCACCCTTTATTGACCCTACCTAAATACTAGCATCTAAATATGGTACATGGTTATTCATCAATAGACCAAACCATTGGGAGAAGTCACTTGAAACATATGTTGTTCTTTGAATCCACCATTTTTGTACTCCTTCTATTCTTTGCAACACAAGTTATGCTTTCTTTATGAATCAGGGTTGCTAGCATGCGAGCTTGGAGCGGTGAGCTTATGAGCCTGTGAGCGTAGGAGCGGGAATTTTTTTCTAGAAAATAATTGGAAGGGACCTATGACCGTGGATGTTGAAAACCCTATATTTCTCCAGAAGAAGGGGTCATTTTTATGAAATATAATGTACTTTTAACTTTCAGTTCATTTTTTGAAGAAACAACTATATTTAGTCCAATATGGTCCAATCCTGAAAATGATAAATGTGAAGTAAAATAACAAACATGCAAGATATAGCCATAAAACACACAAATCCAATCATAATAGAAATCAACACATAAGAGCATGACTCATGAGATATGTCAATCTCGTGAGTCTAGGTCTCTGCAGACTTGGTCGCATAATCAGAAGTCTTGGATGAGTTTGAAGACTCTATACCCTCAGATGCAGACCCATCTATAAATTGCAAGACATTCAAAGCGTAAGTGTCTTTACGGTGTTTTGGTTTAGAGCAACCAAAATCCGTGAAGGCCTTAGCCATTTGTTGAGCATAAACTGGAAGGTTGAAAGGCTTCTCCGGACTGATGAGAACACTTTGATTCTTCAACTTTGCACTTGTTGACATCAATCCTCGATGACTGTAACCCAATATGATTCCATGTAAGAGTGTGACAATTTGAAAATCACCATATAAAGGCAAAATTTAAAAAGTGCCAACTTACTTACTGAATTTTCCCTTCCGAGTGAATTTTCGAGGTACGACGGGCATATCATCTGGATCTTGTGAAACCAAAGCAATTGTCTGTGGTTGTGTCGCCACCAAAGCCAGAGTGGACTTCTTCATTGGGGTGAGGATGGTGTCGAAAATGTCCTTGTTCTCCTCCAAAGCCACAATGTGGCGGCCTGTTCCACGGCAAGCGGTAATCGATGCACCTGAAAGCAAGAGAAAAAAATTATTAATTCAACGACTTCCATCATAAGTAACGGTTTGGAATACAACAAATGGAAGTTCAACCCTAACTTGTGGATGCACTACAATCCAACACCAAATCGCCTTCGACACTCGTAGCTTCCAATAGGCTTTGGAAGAATCGTGGGTCTTTCTCGCGAGCACCCCGCCATGGCTTTCCACCATTCATTGCCATGTCATCTGGATGGGTGTAGTTCATCAACATGTCGTCTCGTGCAATGTCTACACCAGCTTTCTTTATCGTTGGTGTGCGTCTGAATGAGAAATTGGACTTGCCTTTTGCGCCTAAGTCCTTCACTACAAGGGTGATTCCAAATTTCTGCGTCTGCAATCATTCCAAAGAGGTATATAATCATGAGGAATGCAAGGAACATAATGCACTATGAAGTGGTTGTGAATGCTACAAAGGTTCAATGGAATTTACCGTTTTGGAATTGTCTATAGCCGAGGTCAAGTGCATTCGGTTCATGCCCATCCACTCCTTTTTCTTGACCATCTGATACGCCTCACAAAATCCAGCGATGTCAGACTTTGCTTTGGCACTCCACGAGTGAAACACTATGATGCATCCATGGTCCTGTAGGTGCTTCAAGGCGAAACTGAATGCAGATTGGAGGGCCTCATCTTCCAAATCTTCATTCCATTCTAGCACCTCTCGTGGCGGAGAAGATAGCCCCGGCACTAGCAAGTTTTCCGGGCAATCAAAAAACACGACATCCACCCCCGGCCTAGCGTTTGGCACACCATAGAACATGCGAGGCTTTCCCCCTGACAATTGCCATTATAAAGAAGGTTAAGAAACGAATGATGAGCATACCCTATATTCACGATAATTCGAACATGGAAAAGCACTTTTAATTTCAACTCTAAGAACATTACCTTCTTGAGAAAGGCCAAGACTTCTTTGTAGCATGTCGGATTCTTGGACTCCATGTCGTCCACGAGGTCTTCGATGGAGATGTTGAGGATTAAATCCTCAGACTTGGTTACATCATCTTCACTAAGAACTATAGCCTGAGTGACATGAGTAATGACGTCTTGTGTGAGCTGCAATAGAGTGGCCTTCCTCTTGATTCCGCTCTGAGATTTGGCTTGCATCTCAGAGCCTTGATCCATCGTGGAAGATGTTGGATTTTGGTTGTCCACTTCGACCTTCTTCTTGCCTTTGGCCTTGGCCTTCTCTTCCTTCTCCTTTTCCTTTTCCTTCTCTTTCTCCACCAACTTGGCCAGTCGCTCCGCTTCCCTCTTTTCCTTGGCGGTGAGAAGAACTTGGACCCGCACCTCCTTCTTTCTGTCATTTGCGTCCCTCTTTGCAATGGCCTTCCTCCTCTACCTGTTCGTCATGCCTGAGAACTCGTCCACGTCCACATCAATGGCACCTTTGCCATCCAAAGATGCCCAAAGCTCCACCTCGGACGGATGAGTGAATGCTAGTGCACAGTCCAAATACCACGCTCCTCCACTCAGATGAGCCGTGGTGAATGTTCTCATCTGGCTCGGCGTGAATATGCAGTCGGTGGAGCTTCGGTCGAGCCATGTGGACAAGAACGGAGATAGTTCCTTCCGTTCGATTGTACCCTTTGCCTCTAGCTCATACTTGAAGTATCTTGAGCGCAAGAACTTATGATTAGTAAGCTAAAGTGGACAAATGCAGATGCAATCCCAAGAGTGGGAGCACTTTGTCATCCATCGTAATGTAAACCAAAGATCCTTCAACTATGCAAATAATCAAAACATTTGAAAACCTTGGAAGAGAACCAATACGACCACAATATCTGCATGGAGCCATCTTTTATAGTATTGGAAGACATGTAATGTCCTTAAATTGTAACGAACTACAATCATACCTGAAAAGAACCCTTCTAATTGTCAAGTTCAGGGTTGCTAGTATGTGAGCCTGTGAGCATGAGCCTGTGAGCTTGTGAGCGGGAAGTTTTTTTGCAAGGAAAAATGACTCAGGGACCTATGATTGTGGACATAAGAAAGTAAAAAGTGCATAGAATGTAGAGTTTATTTTTCAAAGTTTGAAGCTCTTACACTTTTTTTTGATTCTAGGGTTTTCCCATAACAAAATGTATTCAAAATAGATGAAATTCATACAATAAAAAATAAAAATGAGAGTAATGCACGTCCAAAATATAGCCATAAAACACACAAATCCAATGACAATACCAATCAAGAAACAATAGCATGACACATGAGATATGTCAATCTCATGAGTCTAAGAGGCTGTGGACTCGGTAAAGGAATCTGATGTATTGGACAAGCCTGAAGACTCTCTACCCTCAGACGCAGATCCATCTATGAACTGTAAGACATTTAGAGCATAAGTGTCTTTATGGCGTTTTGGTTTGGAGCAACCGAAATCCGCAAAGGTCGTTGCCATTTATTGTGCATAAAGAGGAAGGGCATAAGTCTTCTCCGAACTGAATAGAAGACTTTGTTTCTTCAAGCTAGCATCTGCTAACTTCAATCCTGGATGACTACAAACAAAAAGGTCACCATGTTAGAGTTTTGTTACGTGGACGTCACCATAGAAAGAAAAAATTAAAAGAGTTCCAACTTACTTACTAAATTTTCCCTTCCGAGTGAATTTTCGAGGCACCACGGGCATTTCATTCGGATCCTGAGAAACTACACTTGGTGGCGGGGGGAGGTGTCACCACGTTCGCCATGGTGGACTTCCGCATGGGTTTCAAGATGGCATCGAAAATGTCCTTGTGCTCCTCCAAGGCCACAATGTGGCGGCCCGTTCCATGACAAGCGATAATGGATGCACCTGGAGGCAAGGAAATTCAAGTACATTAGTTGAGAAATGAAAGTGGTAGAATGATTACAACCAAACCTAGAGATGGTAGAGTGAATGAATTGAATCCTGACCTGTGGATGCAGTGCAGTCAAGAATCACATCTCCTTCAACACTCGTAGCTTCAAGGAAGATTTGAAAGAACCTTGGATCTTTTTCGCGAGCCCCGCGCCAAGGCTTTCCGTCATTCATGGCCATGTCATCTGGGTGGATGTAGTTCATGACCATGTCGTCCCATGCAATGTCGACACCAGCCTTGACCATCGTGGTTGTGCGTTTGAAAGAGAAATTGGATTTCCCTTTCGCGCCTAAGTCCTTCATGACAAGGGTGATTCCAAACTTTTGCGTCTACACAAGCATCCAAGACAGGTATAGATTTATGAGAAATGAGAAGAATGTAATGCATTATGAAGTTCTTTTAAAATCTAGAGAAAGAGAATGAAATTTACCGTCTTCGTTTTGTCTATAGCTGAGGTCAAGTGCATGCGGTTCATCCCCATCCACTCCTTCTTCTTTATCATATCGTACGTTTCACACAATCCTGCAATATCCGACTTTGCTTTGGCACTCCACGAATGAAATACAATGACGCAGCCGTGCTCTTGGAAATGATTGGAAGCAAAGCTGAATGCCGATTGCAGAGCCTCATCTCCCACGTCCTCGTTCCAATCCGGCACCTCATCTGGCGGAGAAGACACCCCCGGCATGGGCAAGTTCTCTGGATAGTCGAAGAACATGACGTCCACCCCTGGCCTACCTTTAGGGACACCATGGAATATGGATGGTTTCCCCGCCGACACCTACCAACAAATCGTGCATCCAAATATGATAAGGAATAAACTCAAACTACAATAATTTGAATGAGAACTTAGATCCACATGTTCAAATTCAAATGAAAACTGCATACCTTGTTGAAGAAGTCCAAGACTTCTCTGTAGCATGTCTTTCTCTTGGACTCCATGTCATTAACGAGGTCATCAATAGAGATGTTGAGAATGAGATTCTCAGACTTGGAGAGCTCATCTTCAGTGAGGACAATCACTTTGGTCACATGAGTGATGACCTCTTCCGTGAGTTGAGAGAGAGTGGCCTTCCTCTTCACTCCACTCTGCGATCTGACTTGCATCTCTGAGCCTTGATCCACCGTTGATGAATTTGGAACTTGGCCTCCAGCCTCAACCTTCTTCTTGCCTTTTGTCTTGGCCTTTTCTTCCTTGTCCTTGTCCTTGTCCTTCTCCTTCTCCGCGAGCTTGGCAAGTCTCTCCGCTTCCTTCTTCTCCTTGGCGGTGAGAAGGACTTGGAACTGGGCCTCTTTTTTCCGGTCATTGGCTTCCCTCCTCGCGATGGCCTTCCTCCTTTGCCTGTCTGTCATTCCCGCAAACTCATCCACATCCAAATCGATGGTGCCCTTGCCATCCAAAGATGCCCGTAGCTGCACCTCTGATGGATGAGTGAATGCTGGTGCGCAATCCAAGTACCACGCTCCTCCACTGAGGTGAGTCGTGGTGAATGTGCGCAGTTGGTTAGCTGAGAACATGCAGTCCCCTGAGCTGCGGTCCAACCATGACACGAGGAAGGGAGGCAGGTCCTTTCTTTCGATGGCACCCTTTGCTTCAAGCTCATACTTGAAGTAGCTGTAGAGAATAAGAAATAGTCAATAGAGGTATGTAGAGAATGCAGATCAAATGAAGAACGAGGCATACTCTGTCATCTGACTGGAAGACCATTTTCAAAATCGAAGAATAATGTCGACTACACAAACATACCGGTAGAGGATCCTCCTAACCACCAAGTTAGACCCCTTGGAATTCAAGAAGGAGTCCCCCTTCTTGAAGTAGTTTCCTCCTTTAAGATAGGGATGGAATCCGTGGTCCCAGATCTTCCTCCTCCATCCTTCAATGTACTCTTGCAATGTCTCCAGCTGTAGTGGGACATTCATATTGATCTTGATGTTGTCCAGTCTGACAACAACTTCGAAGTACTCCACAGCTGCATCCTTGACCTGTACAAATGGACGAGGTTAAGTACTATTTTCAGTCCATCATGAAGATTAAAGACAAATTACAGTTTGACCTATCTCATGCTCGATAGCCTCTACAGTACATTGGAATTCAACAAATCAATTTGAGTGAGACACTTACCCTTGCAAACCAAACACATTTGTTTAAGAAAGGCCCAAGGTGTGTTTCGGAGACAGGCCAGGCTGGGAACTTCCTCGCATCCCGCAATAGAATGGAGGAGTTCCACCACTGCAGGAATTTGGTCTTGTGCTCTGCTGTTGTGTTGCAGGTGGCCACCATTTGCAATTTTTCAAGTGTCATCTCTAGCAGCTCGTTAGAGCTCCAATGTCTCTCCACCTACACTAGCCAAAATGAAATGTGTCATGAGCGTACGTGAAGAAAAAGATTTTTGTAAATCATTGCATGATTTACAGAACATTAGAACTTACCTCTTCAAGGAAGCCCGCCCCATGAGCGGGATTGGCCATTGTGAGGAATTTGATCATCTTCACGTAGAGCTTCATGTTCTTTTCCTTGGCCCCTACCCTCATGGCGTGAGCCGCCCCTTCCACTGTCTTTTCCTCCATCGGTGTGGTCTCATGGTATCTTCGCAGTGCTGCATCTGTCGCCTGCGCAATCTCTTGCTGCAAATACACGAGGATCTTGAATCAATAATTCACTCAAAATTGGAACAACAAAAAATAATACAATTGATTCATGTGGAGAATGTTTCTCTTACCCTGAAGACAAATGAGGTGAAGACCTTTGCTGGCATAGAGTACCATGTCTTTCTTGGTAGCAATGCAGCACATTGTTTTCTCTCTGATGGCCTCAACATGTCGTTGAACCTTTCCATGGGAAGCAGACCATACTTTTGCACTCGGTACAATGTGTGTACCAAGTTTGTCTTTACGTGGGAGTCCTTAGTAGATCTGCGATTCTGCGTAGTGAGAAGAAAACAATCTTATGAGTAATTCAATTTTCACAGATGGCATGAGATGGAATCAAACTCCGTATGAACGACCAATGGGATTAGTGAACCTACTTGTTGATGTCGTGCATGACCTGCATGACAATCTCGATTTTGCCTTTGGTGTCCAGAAGAATGCAATCCACTACATAGTGCCACTTAGGATTTGTGGAATACATCCTAGAGATGACGTTCATCCAGGCCAAGCGTCGGTGGTTTCCGTCGCAAACAAAGAACTTCAGGTTTTTGAGGAACTTGAGAGCGGGTTGTAAATCCACGTACTCCTCGAAGGTGGCATTCTTTTCCTTCCAAAGAGGGTCCCACTCATCCATCTCCTCCGCTGTGAACTCTGACGTCTCGCCCGCCTCATTCGTGGTGGAAACATAGAAGACTATTGCCCCAACACGGTATCCACACGCGAACTCTTGCTCAAGAAATTGCACATCACATGAAAGTGTTGGCCTCACCATAGGCATGGCTACAAGGCGGCAAAGTGGAATCGGAAATCGGAACATATTTTACGGCTTCATCCTGAGCGAATTGATAGTGGATACGGAGTCCAATTTCTGTAGCTTTCGGAGGTCATCTTCCAACAGGTCTTTCTCCTCGTCATCCACCACATCCATCTCCATTGCATGCCCTTCTTCCTCCCCTCCGATTTCTGGTTGAGTAGTATCATCGGTCCCCGGAGTTTGAACAACTCTCTCTTCTTGAGTTTCATTCACTGGCAAGACATCCATCTGTGAAGGCAACGACAAAAGAATATGACATACTTGTCATGGAACGAATAGAATGATGTAGGAAAAATATGAAAATTGTAACACACAATAATGTCAATGTTTTACTTCAAACAAGAACTCCAACAATACTTGTGTTTAATATGACGGTAGTTCTCCCAAAACAAGTCCACTCAAATGTCAGTCGCCCTGACCATCATATATGAAAAAGTACATATTTGAATAGAGTCCACTCAACCCTCTAGAATCTCCACATCACTCTCTAAGTCCGAGCTCAAGAGAATGATCACCTCTCCCATCCACCCCACACTATCACTACAATCGTACATTTCAAAGAAAGGGCTATTAATGGACATGGAGATCTCAGGCTCCGAGCTGTACTCGGTCTCTGAATTCTCGGGGGAAAATTCCGGGTGCCTGCGCTTTCGAGAATATCCTGCTATGAGGTGGCCGGGCCAGTCGGTGTTGCGATTAAGCTTGGTGTCCATGGAAGCACCTGTAGGAGGACAAGCCAGGATCTTAGAATCTTGAATCCTTACCAAGTCCTTTTCATCTTCCTCCTCGGATTCACTCGATATGTCGACATCCACATCAAGAGGAGTCTTTGGCTCAAACTTATCTCCATCAACTCCAACACCAATTGGCACCATTGGCTCCATCAAGGTGGATGGTACACTACTCTGTCCACCGAATCCCTAGATTCAAAGGCAAAACCCAAAACGATCAATTCCAAGAATTTCACAGATTCCAAACAAACTATCAAGGCATACACTCAGAAGTACGACAAAAAACCAATAGACTAGAAATACTGAAGCAAACATAAGGGATAAATAATTTGGTCTGATGAAGAGCTGGTCAAGAAACGAACTTGCGCATACACAACCTCATCGTGAGCTTGCGGTGACTCTCAAGTGCGAATTCACAGTCCCCTCAGTCACCGAGAATCCCAATGGCCTTAGGCGCGCCAATGCGGCCTAGGAGTCAGACACACAAGCTTGGAAGAATCCAACAGCGAGGACGCCACCTACAGTCACAATGCGGGTCACCAAGAGGCCGGCCGTGCCCACCGCGAGCCTCGTGCCTGTCGCGTGCTGGGCTGAGCACCCGCATCGTGAGCTTGCGGTGACTCTCATGAAAGCCAATACAAAATCAGGGGTCCCACTTTGAGGGGGTCGAGCCGAGCCCTCCCAGGTATCAGTCGGATCCGACTTGACCTTCGGGTCTCTGGGCTTGACCCCTTCAAAGTGGGACCCTTTTTTTCTCAAGTGCGAATTCACAGTCCCCTCAGTCACCGAGAATCCCAGTGGCCCTAGGCGCGCCAGTGTGGCCTAGGAGCCAGACACACAGGCTTGGAAGAATCCAACAGCGAGGACGCCACCCACAGTCACAATGCGGGTCACCAAGAGGCCGGCCGCACCCACCGCGAGCCTCGCGCCTGTCGCGTGTTGGGCTGAGCACCCGCATTGTGAGCTTGCGGTGACTTTGGAGAGCGTGAGGTGAATCAAGCCTCATCAGAATAGTTGTAGGATTGCGTAAGATGTGTACCTTGCGAATGCTGACGAGATTTTGAAGTTGTGGTGTGGAGCTTTCCACTTCTTGCCTGTCTGCATCCTTCGTGCGGCTTCGCGTGGTCCTCGTCTGGAGCAATGCTTCCTCCCTCTGTGCATTCATCACGAGATCAAATTCGTGACTGAAGTACCAAATTTTTGCAATCTAGATGCTGAGGACTACAAGCTCGCGGATGTGTGAATTAGCTGTAAGTATGGAAGATTGGTGTTGGAGATGGCAGAGACCCTCGATGTCCAGTGAAGGTGATCAGTGAACAAGTGTCCTGGGCATGCGGGGAGAGGAGGAAGGAATCTTCTAAATTCGGATTCCGTCATGGGCACGGCGAGGTGACCCCGCAAAGGGTGGCGGCGAGGCAGTTGCTGTAAGGCCGCCAGTTGCGGTAAGGCCGCTAGTTGCTGTTAAGGCCGCTAGTTGTTGTTATGGCCGCCAGTTGCTGTTATGGCCGCCCGTGACTGGGCTCGGGCTCAGGGCCCCTTCGAATTACCACAAGCAAAGAAAATAAAATACAGTGAAGTGGAGGGCAAACTGAAATACCAAACATTAAGTCCAGGGTGTCCGAACATCGGGGACCAAAGACTACGAAATTGCTAATCAATAAAATCCAATTTGTCTTTGTTCTGAATTTGGGATCTATAGTCTTTCCTAACGGCCATCGTAGTGTGCATTGTGGTGTCCCAGGCAGCCTTCGTTACCCATCGGGTGCTCAAGTCCCGGGTGCTGTATTTAGTTTCACACGATGAGCCAGTTGATGACAAGGTGTGGAGGTTTGAATTCGGATACTTTGGGTGGCCCAGCATTGAAGAAGGTAAATTCGTGGTGGTCCACCCTCCGTCCATTATTTTTGCCTCAACCTACATTTCAATTTCGAAAGTCCATCCGCTTCAACAAGAACTGATCTCTATTTGGGTTTGTGTTGATCATGAACTGGCCCAATGGAAGAGGCCATGCTGGGCAGCGAAACATGGTGCTCTCGTCGTGTCGGAGTGGTGAACTATCGGCATTGCGACCACGTGCCGCAATGAAGGCGTGCCATGCTCTGTCGTTCACAGGGTAATCCAGAGGCAAAGAGAGAATGTGGCCACCTCACGCAGTGGCCACGACCATATGTGATTTGGGTGAATTTCTCTAGGTTTCTACTTCACATCTTCATGATCTCAATGCTAAATTTGAATTATTCTTCTTAAAATGAATCTTGGATTAATTCCCGTGAACCCCTTCTACGAGCGGTGGTGGATATGAGACAATCCAATTGACAATTTCATCTGTGGTCCTTGATGGCATGAGAAAGTATTTAGAGGAAATTTTGTGGAGAACTTGTTGATTTGGGTGTAGTTAATCTTTCTAAATTCCTAGTCCTATTCGTATACTCCTCTCTCTATCTCTAATTCCATCCCAACATATCTCAGTGACCTTGTTCCAATTTGAGGTCCAACTAGAATTGTATTCTTGCAAATCTTTTGTTTGACAACTCTAATCATTTGCTTGGACGCACATATTAGACCCTTTGATTTTTGGAATTGTATCACTCTTTTACATATATGACCACTAAAAAGAGATGAGAGTCAATAACGTAAATACAAGAAATGATTGAAATACTCACAATGGCAATGCAATTGTCTTCTTCTTGGGTTCGGACACCTCCAGACTTCTGTGGGATTTCATGATTTAGAAGAGCATTCTTTGGTGCAGAGTCTTCTTCCTCTACATTACTTCCTCCACCAAAGCGAAGGGACTTCCTCAACTCTCCAAGGGTGGACTGAGAAACCTTGGACACTTGTGAGTGTTTTCAACTCCACCCTTCGAGTCAAAACGTGCACACGGGTTCTAATGGCCTATCAATCAATATTATTAGGGTGATTTTTATCTAAGTTCAATTTGCGCCTTCCAAGCAATGGACACTTTGTTTTAAATATCTAAATTAAACTTAAATAAAGTAAATTCTAATTTTCTACGCTATGGTTAACTAAATCAATTAACTAATCAAAAGATAAATCCAAACTAACATCAATCTAACCTACTTTATAGAATGTAATTTGCCCTTTCCAAAATGGTAAAGCAAGTTAAATTCTGACTTTCCTAATAAAAGAAATGAATGGATGAAATATTGATCCTAAACTACATCACAACTTTCATCCACAAATTAAAAATAGTAAAGCTACTCGAAATAAATCTAAATTTTAGGGTTAAGTTTTTAGTTATGTTGGTTACCTAATTTTAAGACTAAACCTAATTTGACTACTAATTAAAGAATTTCTTCCAAATCAAAATCAAACTTCATCCAACCTTTTCTCACTTCAAATTAAAGTATTTTTTAAATGGAAAGAGGTTCTGGAATCTTTAAAAGATTCCCTCATTGATTCCTTATTTAAATGATTCCTTAACGATTCTTTAGAAATTCTTTTTAACTAAATTCTCTATTCTAAAATTAGTATTTTTAGGGTTTTATGAAAATTCAGAAATTACCTTTCCAACAAGGTAAAATACTGAAAATTAATTCTTAAAAAATTATTAATGAATGAAATTTGTTTTAAAAAGTCTAACGAGTTAAATTTCATTCATTAATTATTTCTTAGTCTAAACGAATAATTTTAATTTTAAAGGTTAATTTTCTTTTCTAATTTTCCTAAAGGTTTCAATGGTTTATTTTGTCAAGTGAGATTTTAATCAAATTGGAATTTAAATGAAATATAAAGAATTTAACGTACCTTTCCTATGAAGTGATTGATCGTACCGTCCTCGAGAATTACGAGGTGAATGGTTTCGTAGTATCCCGCTCCATCCTCCATTTCGCTCATTAATTATCTAGATTCCTTTTCTTCTTCTTCTTCCTTTCGTCTCTAACCTTTCATTTCAACTTCTTCAACTCTCATTGTTTTTGGTGTCTTAAGCGTTTGAAGGAGAGTGTTATGAGTTGTGGATGTTCCTATGAGTGCTCACTAATTATTGAGAGTTTAGCTTTTTTATCAAGATTTCCAAACATTTGAAAACCTTACCTTAAATTTTAATTTGCTCCACCTTCCAAACTCCAGTTGCTGGGTTCCAATTGAATTTCAGTTTCCTCCGCTGCTGGACCTGCTCAGTACTGGTTCAGTTCTTGAATCAGCTCTTCGTCCGCCTGGATCAGCTCCCTGTCCAACTGCCGCTCCCTGTCACGCCGGGCTTTCTCCAAACTGCCGGCTCCCTGTCACTTCCAACTCCCTGTCACTGCTGAGCTTCCGCCACGTGGCACGATGTGATTGGATGTAAAACCCAACCCCGTCTCGTCTCCGTTCAACCGAGTCTTTCTCCGTTCATTCAGTCTGTCTTCGCCCTTTTGATTGTTGGTCCTCCTGATTAACTCTCAGGTTTGCTGGTTTAATGGTACTGACTCTGGTGTACTAGTTTATAACTCATTCTTGATCACTGGTTTGGGAAACTTTTACTAATCTAATGGATTTTTATCTAATCTAATTTTTGGACCTAATTAACTCTAAAACTAATTAATTTTTAGGGAATTTGGGGAACTTCTTAACTTCTAAACTAACAATCTAATTTTTTGGGATTTTTGGGAAAAGGTTCAAACTAAACAACTAAATATTCTAAGCTAATTGAATTCTATTTCTAGGATAATTTTAATGACTTAGGGAAACTAATCTAACTCTTGGTTTTCTCTAACTACTACTAAGCAATTTTGTCTACTTTTCTCTAATCTTTTCCACTAAATCAAACGTTCCTAATTAGTACACCTACAGAGCATTTTTCCAAACATGCAAATAAGAAAATTTTTCCAAGTGTTAATTTCAAATCTTTTAAAGTCAAAGCTTCGCTGTGCGGGGGCAACCCCAGGTATACACGGTGTCAAAGATCAAATTTTAGTATTTTGAAAGTCAATCTTTAAAGGAGGTACACATGACAGTGTTTAAACCGAACTTTAAAGATTAATTCTCTAAAATTTCCAATTATCCAAGTTTAATCACTAAAGGAGGTACGCATGACAGCGTTTAAACCGAACTTTAGCAATTAAAGTCCCAATCTTCGTTATACAACGAGTTTTGGGCAAGGGTTGGTTTAATAAACTTTTGGTAAAGTCAAGCTTCACTGCCTTAAGTATATTAATACCAAATTCTGTTGTAATGAGCACAATTTGTTAGTATTCAAGAAATCTTAAACGAAATTAGAGTTTGGAGGTCTATCCCTTCCAAAACTCTCACAATTCAAAGAAAATGGAGGCTTAGCCTCAAGAACTTAACGAAATCAAATAGAAATCACTTTGAAGGGACCCTCTCATCCTTCAAAGTGTGCAAATCAAGAATTAGAATGAAACTTAGGTCGGATCTCGACCTGGATCAGTGCTCCGACCACGCTGGTAGCACAAAAGCAAAGGTTAGATATAAGAATGAGGTTTTGGTCTGACAAAGTGTCAGTACCAAGGAAAAAGAGAAATGAGGGTACCGACAACCTCGAGGGAAGGGCCTTTTATACTCACCCCAGGCCCCTCCCTGGTAAGTTGTCAGTGGAAAAACATTTACTTTTGATCCCGAGATATTTCCTAAACTACCCTAATGTAATTCCAAAATAATCTTTGTTTAATGGAGGAATTCTCTAGAACCCTCTCCATTTAGCTAATAAATCTTGGCTAAATCAAATCCAAGATCTTTCTCCAAAGATATTTTGAAAATAACCCTAATTAACCTAGATATTTTGCTAATTAACCCAAAGTATTTCTAAATTGTCCTTCTTTAAACAAAATATGGATTGTTCCGCAAGAAAAGAGGTCTTACCCAAATCCAATCTTCAATTTTCCAAAAGATATTTGCGAAATTAACTTTGAATTACCACTAATTACTATAAAAAAGTCAAACCTACTGCTGGACCCCTCCTATCTTCTAGGGAACAACTCCAAATTGAAAAACGATTGCGCCATTGTGTTTAGAAGACCCAAATTAGCCTAGGGAACCCCTTACCCCCTTCTTCCTAGCCCTTTGTAAGTGTAAAATCAACTTACGGTAACTCCAAAGAAAGGTGAAAATCCTAACTTTTGGAATTTGTTTCTTTTGAGGAAACTAT
Source organism: Straminergon stramineum (assembly GCA_963920665.1). NCBI lineage: Eukaryota > Viridiplantae > Streptophyta > Bryopsida > Hypnales > Calliergonaceae > Straminergon > Straminergon stramineum. The sequence goes on along the minus strand of OY987267.1, from coordinate 26,280,265 downwards.
CTAGCTAGGGTTACTTAGAAGGCTCGTGGGAGTAAGAAAAGACCCCTCATTCATGTCATTTGGACACCGCCACCTCCTGGTACGCCGGTCAACCCGCCGTAAAGTCGTAAATTCTTCAAAAGTCCACTGTCGTTGCCGATTCTGGTACCTAGGAATGTCAGAATGTCTTCAAACTTTGTGGAACGCTTTATTAGCACACAACACATTATCCTAATTTTTAGTGGGATTTTACCGCAACATGGGTAATTCCTACGAATTTACGACCATGTTTAAAGGCAGTTGACTTCCCATGGAGTCATTGTAATAGTTTCAGGAAATTCCGAAACTTTTTGGGTAGCTTCTAGGAAACTCCCAAAACCAAAGTGCAACATTACATTTCACTTTGCACTATTCATAGGGAAGCTAAAATTAGCAATTCCCTTTTAATTTCCGCCCGAGGGGGAAATTATTCTTGTATTGGGGAATCTTGGAACAACCGGCTCCAATGTCGGCTCTTGGCATGCTTTTAGAATAAAAGCACCTTTCTTCATACTCCGGTCGCTCTCCCATCACTTTATTTGCAGATTGGATAATTCTTCTATAAGTTATCTGCAAATAAGAACTTTACCAATCCAAATTCTTTACGAATTGGATGGTGACCTATACTAGACTCTCTAGACCTAAAATAGACTTAGCCAGCTTGTCACATGCAATTGTAAGATTTAGTTTAACATGGACAACTACTAGGACTGGCTAACACTCAAATCCTTAGTTCTCTCGGAAATACTTAATCGACCTCTCAGACTCTCAACTAGGCCTTAGAAGTATGAAATTCGAGTATTTTATATATTCTACACTTCTAAGATGACCCCTCACTGTATTGGTAGGGACTTCTACCAAATACCACTCAAACACTCTTTTTATGCATTTTTGCATATAATTATGCTAAAATACTGATTAAAACGAAAAAAAGAAAACCCTGAGTTCCAAGTGCCAACTTGAGGGCTCACAACACTACCTTCTTCTTGTTCATCCTGGATTTCTTCAAAGCCTTGGAGGATGAGAAATAAAAACTACGACGCCTCTTTCTACTCCTCACGTCAATCAACTCAGGCTCCACTCTCCGGGTGTTCACGAGCATGGGGTGAATGAAGTTGACATACAGCCTCCCTCTCCTCTATACAAGGTATGTGAAACAAACAAACTAAAACTGGATCAAGTCTGATGCCACAATAGACTTGTCAAATGGTCCAAGGTCTTCTACAGTTTTTCTAGGCATAAGACATTAGGATGTGAATTCCATTAAATAATTTCTGCCCGCAACCATTAAGGATGTTCACTCCACTTCATCGTACAACTTTGAATGCGCTGGGAAAGGGCAATTAAATCAAACTGGAGGTTTTAAAACCACACACAAAAATTAACTTAGCCCAACTTCCAATGTTGAGGGGCGGCAGCTTGAGCATATTTTGAGAGGACGGTTGGAATTCAATGCTCAAGCCGTTTTGGTGCGTCCACAGTCCCCAACACGTAATAAATGAAACTTGAGATGGCGGTGCACAAATTACGGTTTCCTATGGGGCTGGATTCTCTTGCTCCATTAAGGTGAAAAATTAACACACCTATTGCAATTTATTAATTGCTCACCTAAATTTCACTTTCATGAAAATAGAATATACATAAGGCCACTAAAATTTGGTTGCCTTCACTGTTTTCAAAGACCCTAAACCCGTCAGAATTCCACCACCTCCTGACCCTGCTTTGTGAGGATGGCTTGTATTCGAGTGCATGGTCAAGATGTTCCATTGGTGTTTCCTGTCGACAAGGGAGAATGTGCCAAAGTCATGAGTCACCTCCTACATGTTCGCTTTCGATTTGTAGAGTCCTCCATCTACATTGAAGAGGAAAAGTTGTCCCAGTCAGGTGAATTGGTGCAATCCATTTCGGTTGTCAAGAGTCTAGATGGAGATAGCCATTGTTGGTACCTAGCCCCACGGAACTACAGGGCTTATGGTCTTCCGCTCTCCATGCTTGGGGTTTCAGTAGAAATTTGGAGTTGACAGTCGGATAACTCCACAGTCGACATGCCATATGTTGCACGCAAGGTGTCACCCAGTCCACCTCGTGTAGTCTCCCCAGTGCTAACCGGCAATACAATTCTACAGTCAGTCAAGGTAGAGAAATTAGAATCCATCATAGAATTGTTGAGTGAATCGGAAGGGGAGTCACCTAATGTGATGCTTGAAAAGCAACAACTCCCGATCCCTTTGAGTCGAGGGAAAAGGCTTCTACACACTCAGAACCAAATACCCCCTCCAATAGTCCAACCCCATCTCTATTGTCACGTCCTCCAGTGCCCCCATCTTCGACTCACCAAGTCAATATAATGGAGTGCTTGACGAGACTAGCGACTGTATGGCATTCGTGGAATGAACTGTCCAACATGGATGTTGACGCTGTGAAGCACCATCGTGTGCAGTACTTGCCTACACATTTCAACGGCGACGTCATCTTCGAATTGCCTCCATGTCGATCCGCGTCCTCGTCCTCGGCGGCCAAGAACCTCGAGGGAATGGATAGGCGGTACGACGGACACCCATGGTGTAAGCTGATGACCACGAACATTCACAACTCCGACAACCTCAAGTTCCGTAAGTCATACTGCGCTGGACACCTTGCTTGCCAAAATCCTGACTGCGATTATGTAAAGAGGGCTTCCAAAATGAATGAAACAGAGTGGACCGGTTACACGATCTATCCTTTTACTAAAGGGGGGAGTCCTCCCAATGATTGTACTCTAGTATGCAAAGTTTGCAAGAGCCCCCCCTTGTGCTTGAATACATGTGATGCTAGAATATACTACGTATATTGCGAGAATGAAAAAATGACTAGGGCCGCTATACACTTCGGAGATCATGTGCACCCTGTAGCGAAGGGTGTGTATAGAGACTTAGCAGAGAAAATCTCAGGACTCATTGCACAGCAGGTGGCCAAAACACCCATGGCCACCAACTTTGCAATTGCGCTCTCTGCTAGCAAAGAGTTCCTCACAAACTATTTGTTTCACAATGGAGAGGGGGAGAAAGAGATGTTGAAGGGAGAGGAACTAGAGGAGGTCATGGATCGATTCCAATATCTTAGTAGTCCGAACATTAGGAATGTCATATCATCGTTTCACTCCAACAACAAGGGAGGGGTCATTGACAACATCATGACAATGAAGAAAGAGTCAAAGTTCGAGTTCATACATGATAGTGTCTTCCCAGGACAGGGAAGGGAGAAGGTCTACCTCTTCAAAATGCTCACAAAAGGACCCGGAAGTGGAGTGGACCTCGTTAAACGAATGCAACTAGGAGGGGATTTACAAAACACATGGATAATGTTTGACCACGTTAGACGCGTCAATGAGTGGAGCACAATGGCATGCCACGTGTACGATGCGGAGTACATAAAAGTTATGACCGTGGCCACCTGTGACATGCAATCGGAGAACACGAAGATCCAAGTTCAATTTTGGAGATCTCTAAATACGATCATGGCAAGACACGGAGTGGAGCACACCAACTTCAAAGGATTCATGGCAGATAGCGTGATGGACAATTGGAATGCGGCGTGGATTGTCTACAGAAGTGGGTCGCCTGATGAGAAAATGGAGAATCGCGAGAGAACGTGTTTGCTGCATTGGAGTAGTTCGCTCCACAAGCATACCCAGAAGCACATCAAAGAAGCATTCTAACAACAACACATTACCCTTTGCAAACAATACAAAGAATCCAAGACTATTGAAGAAGCAGAGACGTGGTACCTCGCAATTCGATCCTGGTGGTTGTCGTCGGGTGCTGCAAGTGAAGAAGATCTTCATCACTTGGACCATTGGCTAGCCTTCTGGCATTTTCGATACCTACAGTGGGGAGGCTTCATGACTATGGTAAGTGACTTCCTAAGTTGATTTTGAAGTATCCATCCTCCTCTATCTAAAGTGGTTGTTGAAGAATAGAGGTGTACCCTCCAAACTTAGAGGCATGTACATGGCGACTTTGATTGAGAATATTCGAGTAGGAATTACTTTTAACTTCTACGAAATTGTTGATGAGCATGTGAGGGGGGACCCAAATGGAGGGTTCAAGGATAGGGCACCTAGACCTTAGTCAGATCCGATTGAAGGTTCTAGGCTCCCAAATGTTACTCTTTTTTGAAGGACTCCCATTGAAAAAGGAGCTCTTAGACGGTTAGACCCCCTCCTCAGAATCTCATGTTAGTTTTTTTCTTCCTTGGTAGACGTCCCGTCTAGTGCTCATTCGTAGAGAGAAAAATCTCTTTCATATTATTACATTCACAAACATCTTGGTGTGTAAGCAAATGAGGTTCATACATTTGCAATGAGTCCAAGATGATCACATGGGCTATTAACCCTCGAATATGAAATTGGATGTCCTCACTCATGTGTTATAGATGGATGGATTTGTAGAAATTGAGTTTGGAAGAGATGACCGACCTACCTTTCTGCAATTTGTCTGAAACGGTTCACAACAAATGGCTTCAAATGTCGGGAAAGCGAGGAAACAACCTCTTCGACGCAACCTGTGATGACAGCATTCGTGCATGGATGCAAATGACCAACTATCGGGCATACCTCAGAGGACATGCATCTGGATCGGGGCCGTCCAAGGGGGAGCTCAAACTCAGAGTTGCGAGACGAAGTGGATGTCCCAAGAAAATCGCAGAAGCATTGAACACGTTGCCTGGAGTAGAGGGGGTGGGAACAAGAATACCACACTTGGAAGGAAAAGAAATCTTTGGGAGCACAAAGAGGAAGTTAGACATACCCATCGGTGATGCCGGAGATTCACATAGACCGGACAAAGTGAACTTCTCTCAGCCGTGTGTGAGAACCAGGTCCACAACGGCTTCTCTTTAATCTTTGGAGGGCCCAAGTGAACAACCTCAAACCCAGATCCCTAAACATGTCACAACGGCATTTGAAAGTGATTGTGACACCTCCAAGTGGCACATTGCTAGGATCAGCCACAAGTCCAATGCAAAATGCCATGCTCAACAACGGACCACCAACATCAGGTGCGCCTCCAAAATCGCAAGGGGAAGGAAGGGAACACCGGCTCCAACCTATCGGGGCCGAAAAGAAGATTATGGGAGCAAGCGGGAGGTGGTGGTCGATTTCTGGTTCTGTTGGGATGACATTGAACGATGTGTAAAAGGTACGAAAAGGAAGTGGGTCATTGATTGGCGTGAGGTACCAGAGGTGTGGCCCGTTCTTAGTGGGACCAACCTCAATAGGGAGGAGACTCTACTGCTACAACATGCAGGCTTCCACCTTCAAGAAAGGTCGACATTGTCCCCATGCCGACTCTTCACCATGTCGAAGGTTTTCCAAACTGTCTTATATGACCAACCAACGCCCAAGAACCCGGATGCATATCCAACAGTTAGGAACAACCGAACCATTCGGAGGATAGCCAATGCACCAACTATAGAACAACGGAACAAGTGGGAAAGTGCAGCAAATGTTAGAGAACAAATAGTGGGAGTCACCTTGCTCCCCTTCCCAGGCCTTAGTGCAATAGTGGCGCTTGAGACAGGGACAGACACTAACAAAAACATCTATCAAATTACAGTGGGTATGTTCCCCACATGCACATGCCCAGACTTCGTGAATATGGTTGTTTCAGCTATTGGAGGTCGACAGCAATACGTGAATTGCAAACACCTATACTATTTGTATAGGTACTTCTGCAAGATGGACATCCATGAAGATAAATTCATTCATGCACCTAGTTATAGCTTCAATGAACTGAAGGTACTCCTAGTTCGAGCAGGAATCATTACAGTTCCAATATAGGCAACCCTACATTTATCCATGTACTTCAATTACATAGTATTCATTCACATATATTGCGATTGAAATGATTTGCAGTGTACTAAGGGAAAATGTTAATGCATTCATGAAATATAGAAGCATGTTTTATAAGTGAAGTGCTTTGTTGCCAATTTATATAGATGACTATATTTCCAAGTATTTTTCCTAGTTTCAAAACATCTTCATAGTCTTTTTACTTCCCACGTGTTCCCATTCATTTTCCCATTTTTTTAAATTCTATTTTTATTTAGTTTCTCTGTCCCGAGTTTTCTTTTCCCAACTTTAATCCTTTCCCCATTTTTTTTTCTTTCCCCATTTTTTTCCTTTTTCCATTTTTTTGGCTTCATCCATTTTCTTATCTTTCTCCCATTTCTCCCTTCTTTCCCCATTTTTTCCCTTTCCTCTTCCTTTGGATTCCTCTTTTTTTTTCCTTTTCACATTTTGTTTATCTTCTCTATTCCCTACAATTAGGGGGAGGATGTCAACATTTTGGTAGTTCTTACAATTATGAAGAGAAATGAATTTTATAATTGTAAATTATGTAAACCACAAAAACTAAAGATTCGAGTCAAATGCCGACCCTTAATCCATCATGGCTTCTACTCATCAGTTCACACAAACCTTGAGGTTTTCTACTCACCCTAAACATATGCACTTATACAAACTCACATGACAAATCCCAATTGTTTGAGGAAATTCAAACACCAAATCCTATGTATTCAAATTAGCTAGTGAAAACATCACAACTAAGTTGTGTCTAAATGGCATCTATCTGTAATACTGAAACCATCTAGCATATTTCCCGTTGTAATCATTGAACTAAGTGCTTCACCTTCCAATAAAATTTGACAATCTTTTCCCATCGTAATAAACAATTTCAGAGGAATAAAAAATAACTCATTCCAAAGTCCACGGTTTTAGGGGACACGGTCATAGGTCACAATATTCACTAAAAATAGGAAATTTTTGTCTATTTTGGGAGAAAAAATGAAAAAAAAAATTTGGGGGCAAAAAATTGCCCCCAAAAATTTTTGGAGGCTCTAGGCTCACATACTCCATGCTCATAGTTCACAGGCTCACGGCTCTAAACTCACACGCTAGCGTCGTTGTTGTCAAGTTAGACCCCTCGTGATTCATGAAGGAGTCCCCTTTCTTGAAGTAATTTGCCCCTTTGAAGTATGGTCCAAAACCTTGGTCCCAAATCTTCCTCCTCCATCCCTCCACATACTCCTGTAAGGTCTCAGGTTGTTGCGAGACATTCATGTCTATTTTGATGTTGTCCTGTTTGACCAACCCCTCAAAGTACTCCACTGTTGCATCTTCGATCTGGACAAATCATTTAGTGTAACTAACATAGTATAAATGAAGGAGATGAAAGAGTCATAATCAATTGCAATTACGGGTATTGGACAATAAACATCATTCCATGGAATTCACTCACTTTAGATACAAGTGTACTTACCCCCGCATACCAAACATACTTGTTTAAGAAAGGTCCGAGGTGTGTTTCAGAGACAGGCTTGGGAAGGAACTTCCTCGCTTCTCGAGATGGAAGTGAGGAGTTCCACCATTTCAGGAATTTCACTTTGTGGTTGGCCGTGGTGTTGCAAGTGGCTACCATTTGCAATTTCTCCAAGGTCATTTCTGGCACTTCGTTGGAGCTCCAATGCCTCTCCACCTGCGCCAACAAAAAGTAATGTTTTCATATGTTTAAACTCTAGTCCCAACTCCAAGAGAAAACAAATCGTGACATAATTTTCCAAATTTGTCTACTCACCTCTTGAAGAAATCTAGTCCCATGAGCAGGATTGGCCACTGTCAACAACTTTATCATCTTGACATAGAGCTTCACGTTTTTGTCCTTCGCCCCTACCCTCATGGCACGTGCGGCTCCTTCCACAGACTTCTCATCAATTGGTGTGGTCTTGTGGTATCTTCTAAGGGCTACATCTGCTGCCAAAGCAATTTCGTGCTGCCAAAATCCAAATACTTTTGAAATACTGAATCAAATAAGTAATTCCATAACTTAGGGGACTACAAAAAAGAAGTGGAATAGTTTCCTAATTCCAATCTCACCCTGAAGACGAATGAGGTGAACACCTCTGCTGGCATGGAGTACCAAGTCTTCCTTTGTGGTTGGGAGACACATCTCTTCCTCTCCGATGGTCGCAACATTTCATTGAACCTCTCCATCGGGAGAAGGCTGTACTTTTGAACCCGATACAAGGTGTGTACCAAGTTAGTCTTCACATGTGAATCCTCTGTCGACCTGCATGATTTTGAATGGACCATGCATTCAGAATTCCATCAAAAAATGACACGACAATACGCCCCTCCCACAACATTCATTTCAAAATCCAAATGTGAAGCATGTACTCACTTGTTGATGTTGTGTATAACCTGCATGACAAGCTCTATCTTCCCTTTCGTGTCCAATAGTATGCAGTCCACTGCATAATGCCAATCAAGATTCGTGGAATACATCCTTGAGATGACGTTCATCCAAGCCAGGCGTCGATGGTTTCCATCACAAACGAAGAACTTCATGTTCTTGAGAAACTTCAATGCCGGCTCGGAATCCACATACTCCTCAAAGGTGTCGTTCTTTTGCTTCCAGATATGATCCCAGTCGTCCATCTCTTGCGTTGTGAACACCGCACTCTCGCCGGCCTCATTCGTAGTGGATACGTAGAAGACGGCTGCCCCATCCCGGTAGCCACAAGCAAATTCCCGCTCTAGCAGTTGTATGTCACACGAGAGTGTGGGATGTACCATTGGCATAGCGACAAGCCTGCAAAGGGGTATTGAAAGTCGAAAGGTTTTCTCTGGCTTCATTCTCAGAGCATTGATAGTTGAAACTGAGTCTACCTTTCGCAGCCGGCGTAGGTCATCTTCTAACAACTCTTTCTCGTCCTCATCAACCACGTCCTCCTCCATGAATTGTCCTTCTTCCTCCATGCTGATTTCAGGTTGCACGGTGTCATCAGTCCCTAGAGTTTCTATTATTGTGTCCTCCTGTGTTTGATTGATAGGTGACACATCCATCTACAAAGCCAATTCAAGAAGATAAGGAAGAACATTTAAATGGGAGAATGAAAAGAAGAACACAAATTCTATGTGAAAACCAACAAAATTTCACTTTACTCAAACCAAAGGTCAAACAACACTTATAATGGAAGATATGAAACATGTTCATTACCAAAAACATGTTGTAGCCTCCACATTAGATAGAGAATGTATCTAAATATAAAAGAATGAGGTACACTCAATCATGAATGATCTCCACATCACTCTTTGAGTCAGAGCTAAGAAGAATGATCACTTCACCAAACCAATCCACACTATCACTACCATCACACTGACAGAAGTCCTCAAACTCTGGACTGACAATTGAAAGGGAAATTTGTTGTTCTGAACTATACTCGGTCTTTGAGCTCTCAGAAGAAAACTCAAGCCTTTTTCGTTTATGAGTGTAGCCTGCAATGAGGTGGCCTGGCCAATTGGTGTTTCGGCTAAGCTTCGAGAGCACCAAGGTGTCAGAAGTTGGGCTGGCGGACTCCTTTTTACCCTCAAGTCTTACCAGGTCTTCATCTTCCTCTTCTTCGTCTTGCGAGTCGCTTGACACCTCCTCCTCCTCGTCTATGGAAGTCTTTGGTTTCGAGGGACCACAAACCTCTTGGGCTTGTTCTGGTGCAATTGGATCATTGGATGATGGAGTAATGCTTAGGGGCTTACTTCCTTCCACCTATACAACAACCCACAAGAAATCAATATAACAACTATTGAAGTAGGATAAAAAATAATTAAATAACCACAATACAATATGAAAAAATATACAAGATCACCAAAATTACCAACTAGACAACTTATAACATTCTCCACGGACACATAAACTACTAATCCACACAACTAATATTGAGCATCCAACAACAAATGCCCTTCAATCATGTCACGGCCGTCACGAGGAAGTTGCGATGGGCCTCATGGACCCACGTGTCCCCAGATGCGCGTCTCCACGACTTGCTACTGAAGTACAAGACAGGACTGGTCCATTCCCACGTCGCGCAGCAGGTGGTTGTGGCGAACAGGCCCCATTGTGGAAGACAAATATTGAAAAGTCCACGCCCATCAAGGCAGCCCTATCTTCCTAGTAGCAAGCGCCGGTGCTACGGGCGTCACGAAGACTCACGCCGCGCCCCACTTACCCGAGAGCGATGCACAAATACTCGTCACTTCCTATGTATGGTCCCATTTTGGGGAGTACCTCAGTCAGCCTTCCAAAGCCTCGTCGGGTCCGACTGATGACTGGGGCGAAGCTTGAGATACCCCTCAAAACGGGACCCCCACCGTGCGACCCCACATCCTGTAAGTGAAGTGCAGGACAGAACAGGTCCATTTCCACGTTGCGCAGCTGGTGGTCGTGGTGAACAGGCCCCATTGTGAAAGACAAATATTGAAAAGTCCACGCCCATCGGGGCAGCCATGTCTCCCAGGCAGCAAGCGCAACCCTGCCACGGGCGTCACGAGGACTCGCGCCGCGCCCCATTCACCCAGGAGCGATGCACAAATACTCATCACTTCCTATGTGGGGTTGGAGTATGAAAGTGATTGAGGTTGATGTGAATTACCTCTTGGACGCGTTTCCTTTGCAGTGTCCGCGTTGGATTCTCTTCTTGAGATTCTTCCTCTCCGTCACGAGCTTGACTGCGTGTCCTCCACATCTTGCCGGCTTGCTCCTCGCGCTGGACAATTGACATTAGTTTGGATGTCAAGTGCATGAGAAATGTGTGAATTCAAGAGCAAGTTCACGAAGGACAGCTTGTGACAAGTGGAAGGAGACTTCATCGCAATCTGGATTCCGATGCGGGGGCTTGGCGCTTCCCAGCCAACTCGCCGAGGGATCAGGCTGACCAATAGTATCGTCCCCCAAAGGCGGCCGAAGATTGGGTCGGCGGGTTACAAGGAAGACTGAAATAGTATGGTTTCGACTTTCCGCATGTTGATGATCACTTCGGTGCCGGCGTGGATGGTCCCCGCGTTGGTCCCCATTCCAAAGGCCTAACCCAATTTTTCGTATTCTTAACATGTGATCAAATTCCAAAATTTTTAATTCATACTTTCAATTAGATGACCAAATTTAGCTTGGTGAGGAAGAGAAGATAAACTAACGAAGCACTGAAAAGGGGGCTTGAAGTTTACATGCACTCTTGGACAAACATGTGGAGGATGAGCGAGAGGGTCAATCCTTCCCGGACATCTCGGAAGTACCAAAGATCTGAAAATTCTCCGAAGAATTGCCGGCCTTGCGTTCACTTATTCTACTGTACTATTTCTACGACACAGCTATCCAGAAGCTCATATGAATGAATCAGTATTTTAAAGCTCTTGACGATGGAATTCAAACTACGAGAGTCCTGGAAATGCTCAAATGAAGGGAGACCGTTTTAGCAACCCCAAAAATGCTTAAATCCTTACGAAGTGAATATGCAAAGGATACCTAAACCCTCAAAAATTGTTGGACATGACTCAATCTAACAAACTGAGACTAATTGGACGGCTATTCACTCCTCCTAAATACCAAGGTTTCGAGTTTAAGGGTGAAAAAGTTTGATTTGTGCATCCTATCCACTCAATAGAAAAGAATAATGTACTCTAATTTCTAGGAGACATTGAAGAAACTTTGAAATGAAGTAATGAATGGGAAAAGATTCCTACACAAAAAATATGAATGATGGAATGATGCTTACATTGTCAACAATTGTGAGGTTGTCGGCAACTTGATTTTGTGTGCTCCTTGGACCACGTGACACCTGTCGCACTATTGCCATGTTGTGCGCTCCAACGTCCTCCTCCATAGTGCCACTAACTTCTCCAAAGCTCAATATTCTACGAAGATCATCTGGTGTTGAGTGGCTTGTCTTCGACAATACTTTCTTGGCACAAGTCATCCTTGACCTTCTAAGTGTTTTGGAAGACGAAAAAAATAAGGAACTACGCTTCCTCTTCTTTTTTGTCTGTGCTGCTACGATAAGTGAGGTGCTACTATCATCTAGGTGCATGCGGGGATGCAAGATCACATGGAACAGATGAATCTCTTCTACAAATGCAAAACTACCAAAACACACTAGAATGGCTACAAGATGCTAAATTGCCCATTACTTATATGCTGGACAACAACTGTACAACTACAAGTGAAAATGGCCTACTGAAAAATTAAAATGATAGATGCATACTTTGAATTTCAAAACATCGTCCCCTGCCGCCTTATCTAATGTGTCGTCCGAACAAATTGGATACCATTCAAGGCATTCATACCCTCTTCGTGTGGGCGGGTTGTTGGGAGTCGCCAATTCTACATTCTCACATGCTTTAGAGCATTTATGACAAACAGCTACTTCGAAATTGGAAACCATTCCATTTGGAATTACCATGAAGGCGCCGTCCCTATTTTGAATGAACGCATGCTAAATCCAATTTCTTGATGACATTGTGTTCATCAATTGAGCCTCCAAACAAATGAGGAATGCATCATTACTCCCAAAACCACACATTCCTTCCAAACTAATCCTATTGAAATCCCGTCGACAATGGCGCATACATGCCATTATTGAAATTCTAGGAGTACACAATGGAAGAGGCCGTACATGGGGGTGCATACACTATTATTCTAAATGAGAGTCCATCCTGAACATCACATTTATATTTTGCCATCACCCTCTCTCATAGCTGCACATCGAACTAGAGATTATAAAACAGTATCTTCCAAGTTCATTTCTTGGCAACCCCACCACTTAGACCATTTCCATTCAATCCCTATATCTACTAAGCCCATTGTATTCTCATGGCTTGCATACGAGTAGACGGTCATGAGATTCCCCTAGTGTTTCCTGTAGACAGCGGAGGATGTGCTAGGGTCACGAGTCACTTGCTACACGTTCGTTTCAAGTTTGTAGAGTCTTCCATCTATGTCGAAGAAGAGAAGAAGTCGGAATTAGGTGAGTTGCAAGAATCTGTCCCTATAATAAAACTCTTGGAAGAAGAAGGGCATTGTTGCTACCTCTCTTCTGGAAACTATAGGGTTTACGGATTTCGTCTATCTATACTCGCTGCGTCTTCAGAGATTCTTAGCCGCCAATCTGATGCATCGACAGTAGATATGTCGTATGTCACACATACCATTTCACCTAGTTCTCCTCGAGAAGCCGGGACGGTCATGCCCCAATCTATAATCCTTCATACAGTGAAAGTGGAGAAACTAGATCCTATCATAGAAGTGTCGTCTGAATCGGAAGGAGAGTCTCTGGATTTAATGCTCCGCCACCAACCACGCTCTGTCGTAATTCCATGGGAAGGACCAACTCATGTCAACTCGGTCTCTAGTACCCCGTCCAATACTCTAACGCAGTCATTGCTCTCACGTCCTCCTTAGCACCCAAGTCCACCTGAGGGAGTGAGCATCATGGATAGCTTGAGGAGACTTGCCACCATGCATCACTCGCGGAATGAATTGTCTACAACTGATCTCAATGCCGTCAAGCATCATCGTGTGGAGTTCTTGCCTCCAACTTTTAATGGCGATGTCATCTTCGAGTTGCCTCCGTGTCGCTCCTCTTCATCTTCCTCGGCGGCCAAGAACTTAGAAGGGATGGACAAGCGGTACGACAGACACCCGTGGTGCAAGTTGGTGACAACAAACATCACTAACTCTGACAATCTCAAATTTCGTAAGTCCTACTGTGCTAGGCATCTATCTTGTCTAAATCCTAAGTGTGATTATTTGAAGAGGGCTGCGAAAGGGAACGAAACAAAGTGGAGTGGTTATACAATCTTCCCATTTGCTATAGGGGCCAATCCGCCCAAAGATTCTACTTTAGTCTGCAAGGTGTGCAAAATGGCCCCTGCATGCTTGAAAACATGCAATGCTAGGATATACTACTCCTATAGTGATAATCCGAAAATGAGTAGGGCTGCAATTCACTTCGGAGATCATGCTCACCCTGTTGCGAAAGGCATGTACAGAGATTCCATAGAGAAAATATGTGGCCTCATTGCAGAGCAAGTGGCCAAAACACCAATGGCCACAAATTCCGCAATCGCGCTATCTGCTAGCAAAGATTTCCTTACCAATTATCTATTTCACAAAGGAGAGGGAGAAAAGGAAATGTTGAAGGGGGAGGAACTAGAGGAGGTCATGGACCGATTCCAATATTTGAGTAGTCCAAAAATTAGGAATCTTATCTCTTCATTTCGCTCTAATAACCGAGGAGGTGTCATCGACAACATCATGACTATGAAGAAAGAATCAAAGTTTGAATTCGTCCATGACAGCGTATTTTCGGGACAAGGCAAAGAGAAGGTGTACATTTTCAAAATGCTCACTGAAGGACCTGGAAGTGGTGTGGATCTAGTGAGGCGAATGCAACCGGGAGGTGATCTTCAAAATGCGTGGATGATGTTTGACCACGTCAAATGCGTGAAGGAGTGGACCATGATGGCTTGCCACATGTATGATCCTCAATACAAAAAGGTGATGACCATTTCAACCTGTGATATGCAATCTGAAGATACTGAGATCCAAGTGAAATTTTGGAGGTGCTTGAATGATGTCATGTCAAAAAATGGTGTTCACCATCCAAACTTTAAGGGATTCATGGCAGACAGTGCAATGGCTAATTGGAATGCGGTTCGCATTGTCTTCGGTAGTGGTTCTACCGAGGAGAAAATGGAGAACCGTGAAAGGACTTATTTGTTGCATTGGACTACTTCACTTCAGAAGCACACACAGAAACACATAAAGGAAGCATTCCAATAGCAACACAATACATTGTGCAAGCAGTACAAAGATTCCAAAACTACGGAGGAGGCAGAGACGCGGTATCTAGCGATTCAATCATGGTGGTTGTCATCTGGAGCTACCAATGAAGAATCACTACATCACTTAGACCATTGGCTAGCATTCTGGCATTTTCGGTACCGTCAATGGGGAGGCTTCATGCAAATGGTAAGTATCTATTTGTATTTCATTTTACATAATGATTTTGTTGCTCGTAAATTGTGTTCTATGATAGATTATATGTGTCATTATCAATAAAGGATTTGAGAAAGTCATCCACTTTTTTCAATTTCATAAAAATCTGAGGAACATGGAGTTGGGACCCTAAAATGGGAGTACCTCAACATTCAACCGGAACATCAGTCGGATCCGACTGATGTGTTCAAGGGGGGTACAAGTATCCCTTTTTGGAGTACCGTCCTCTAAAAAGAGTGATTTTTTGGCCCCAACTCTAGGAAGTGATCATGTATTGTTGATAGTGAAGAATCCAATTCTTCAAGTGTTCATTTCTACTGTAGTAATGCATTCATTGTATAGTGGTGAAATGTCTTCGTATGTCCATCTTAAGTAGATTACACCCTTAGTCAACAAAAAAGTTCAAGCATACTAAAAGACTTGAAACATGTCCCTGAAAGTAGTAATTGAAGTGTTGTTGTGGATGGATTTAAAGGATTTGAGCTTGGAGGAAATGGCAGACATGCCTTCGTGCAATCTATCAAAAACAGTTCACAACAAGTGGCTTCAAATGTCCAGTAATCGAGGAAACAATTTGTTTGATGCCACTTGTGATGACAGTATCCGAGCTTGGATGCAAATGACAAACTACCGGGCGTACTTGAGAGGCCACACATCTGGGTCTGGCCCATCAAAGGGGGAGTTGAAGTTGAGAGCGGCAAGACGAAGTGGAGATCCCAAGAAGATGGCTGAGGCCTTAAACACTCTACCTAGAGCCGTCGGGATTGGAACTCGAGTACCGCACCTAGAAGGAGAAGAAATTTTTGGAAGCACAAAGAGGAAGTTGGACGTACCTATTGGTGATGCTGGAGACTCACATCGACCAGATAAGGTTAATTTTTCTCAGCCTCGTGTTCGAACGAGATCCACTACGGCTTCTACACAGGTCATGGAGGATTTTGAAAAACAACATGTGGTGAACCCTTCTCAACATGTCACTGTTGCATTTGAAAGCGATTGTGACACATCGAAATGGCACATAGAAAGAATCAACCACAAATCAAACGCAAAATGTCAAGCCCAACAACGTGGGTCCAACATCAAGTGCACCGCCAAAATTGCAAGGGGACGAAAGGGATCACCAGCTCCCACCTACCACGGGAGGAAAGAAGATTACGGGAGTAAACGAGAGGTAGTGGCAGACTTCTGGTGTTGCTGGGATGACATAGAAAGATGTGTGAAAGGTACAAAAAGAAAGTGGGTCATTGATTGGCCACAAGTACTAGAAGTTTGGCCAGTTCTAACTGGGACCAATCTCAATCGAGAGGAGACCTTGCTACTACAACATGCAGGCTTTTGTCTCCAAGAGCGTCCTATACTATCGCCACGTCGCCTGTTCAACATGTCCAAGATTTTTGAAAGCGTTCTATATGACAACAAGCCACCCACGAATGCAGATGCGTACCCAACAGTTAGGAACAATCGAACCATTCGGCGAATTGCAAATGCACCATCTACACAACAGCGAAACAAATGGGAAAGCGTTGGGAATGTTAAAGGACAAATCCTCGGAGTCACATTACTTCCTTTTCCAAGTGTCGCAGCATAAGATAAGTAAATTCCCTATTATGCTCACAAATATCACTCTAGAGTATAACGAAGTGACTCTAAAGATCGAACCCACGCGATTCTATGAAGTATTTACTTGATTTGGGCAAGTAAGCTCTCTCACCCTCTAAAACTTCCTTTCCGGTCCTGGATCTAAAACTGGAAACAAACAACCACCAAGAGGATTAGGAACGGATTACTTCCTATCCGATTCTACAACCCTTTGGTTATCCCAATTCTCTCAATCTCCAGGACCTAAGTAATTCCGGTCCTGATGCTGCTCTGAACCAATCCGCTCTAGCTGGTTCCTGTACCTCCTCAACTCGCTTCCGGTTTAGTTTTGCCTCTGTTGGACCATCAGAGGGTTCGCCGCTTAGGTTTCTGAGTGGTAGGCCCACCACTCCTTCTCCAGATTATAGTGGTTGAAGACCCACTGTTCTCTCGCTTCCTCTCCTAACTAACTCGAATCCGGTTTGATCTCTCACAACACTCTTGACAACGATCCGGAATGCAGGTCACACACAGACCCCCCATACGATCCGTTCTTACTACAACGACCTCAATGCCCGCTCCTACCCGTACGAAGCTAGGTAGTTACAAGTGTACTCGTCCGTTCCAACAGTAACTAGGACCATTCTGTTTACCAACTACGGTGGTGAGACCTCTCAAAAGATCGGACGCTCAACCGGACTACCCGTCCAGGAGCTCTAGTGCGACTAAAGATACCCTCCCTATCCGCCTAGCCTAACGACGGCTATCTCACTCGAAACTTCAAAACCCTAGCTCTTGCTGAGGCACTGAAATACACTCCCAACACTTACACAACCTGCACACACACTAAGGATCGGAAACTATCACACTAAGGGGAGAAATCTAATCACAACTCTGCCTTAAGACTTCCTAACTCCACATCATGCAAACCTGCCAAGCTTGGGAGACACACACAACAACAGAGCGCATACAAAGGTACAACAGAAATTGCAAAAAGAAGACTCCCAGCGTCCCTCGCAGGCGCTGACTATATACATTTCAAAAAGTTACAAATGGGCGGGAAAACTCGCGAAAGTTGCGCCGCCATCTTAGTCGAACTTTCCGGTCTTACCTACTCCCAATTGGATCGGAACAGTTTCCGTATCTGTTCCTACCCTACCTATTCTGCATATCCTAAGCCTCTATTCGCGATCCGATGGTCGCGCTGTCCGCTCCCGGGTCCATGTGCTCGAAAACCTCGTTTAGGTTCCGACTCCTCTCGACCTCCTGAGGTCGAGGAACCGGATTGCCTCCTATGGACGCGGGTGGCGAGTCCAAGTCGATGGCGGTTCCAAGCGTGCTGGCTTGGGTCGTTCTCTTGGACTTGGGGGTCGTATCCTTCCCCTCTCCTGCTGTCACTTCCGGGAACGAATTCGGGACAGAGATATCCGAGAGTCGAATACCACGAGAGCAAGTTGCTCCCGACAGTATCCGGGTACTCTCCTCCATCCAGTCCGCTGCCTTCCGTGCTTCCTTCATTGCCGCTTCTACCTATTCGGCAAAGTCGTTGAGAATCCTCACCATCCGGGAACCGGATAGCTTCTTCTCCTCGTGCACCCGCTCGTCAAACAACTTGGCCTTGGTGAGGGCCGTTCCGATCTCTCCAAACATGGCCTTCACTTGCTCCATCATTTGATGGGCATCCTCTGCAATAGATTTGGTGGCTCCGAAGTTCTCCTTGTGCACCAGGATCTCCGCCTTCATCCGATCCACCTCCTCTTGTAGCCGGCGGATCTCTGCTTCCTGCTTCCGGGACTTGACCGGATCAGAAATACAACCCGCCACCTTTTCCGGTAGCTCTCTGTCGGGTGTTGCTCCCACCATCCTCCCGATTGCTACCAGCATCTTCCTTTTCATCTCCCAATCCGCTCGTATGTCACATAAGGTTTTTACGAGTGATTTGAACAGATCCTCGGGATCCGATTCTTCTAACACTGTCTTCTCGACCTCTGGTTTCTCCTCTGGGGCCGGGGTGTCGCGAGCGGGCGGTGTCCCCTGCTTGTTGGGAGAGGTTGTCTTCTGTCGTTTGATGGGTGGCATTGGCGCGTCCTCTTCCTCTGACTCACTGTTCTCCTCTGGATCGGAACCGGATTCCATCTCCTCATCCGTTTCCGATTCTCCATATTTCAGGAGAGTTTCCTGAGCCTTCCACTTCTTCTCCTCTGGTGCGCTCAGGAGCTAGTGAGAATGATAGAGGTGCATGAGATAGGGGCACATCGGAGTGGCCCTACTCTTCCCCACTCTTCCTACAAGTTGGATGACCAGCTCGGAAATGATCCGAGCCCAGTCAACTCTCCGGTCTCCTCTCAGAGCGTCAAAAATAGTGTTGGCGAGGGAGATAGTCACCCTCGTCAGTTTTTCCGGATGAAGGATCGGAACTAAGAACTTCAATAGCCGGCGTTGCCGCTCATCAATGCAGTCATCCACCGCGTATTCGTCTTTCGGGTTTACCGCTCCCCCGAACTTTCCACAGTAGAACTCATCCTTCCGGCTTGCCATTCCTAGCCCTCCTACGCGGAAACTATAGGCTGTTCTCCACATGTCTTCTGTCCACAGATGTGGAACGACTCTCGGAGTGTTGTCAAACTCATTGGACAGCTTGCCCAAGAGTTCTCTGACTATGGACTCTTCTTTGAAGCCCCAGGGTTTATCCACAAATCCTAGGCAACCCATGGAGGTTAAGTCTTCCATGAGTTGGGACTTGGCTGGTTCGGTGGAGGGAACAACCGAAACTACCTTCCGGAGTTTTACCTCCGCTGGTGGTATACTGGAATTGGCCTATCCGCCTCTACTCCTCCTAAGCTGCGGCATGGACACGGATTGGTGTGCTCGGGACCCTTTCCGATACTCCCTCGCTATTTCTCCTAGCCGCACGCCTCGTTCTCGCTTTCACTCCCTGATCTCAACCGGTAGTTAAAGCTCGAACGCTCAAAGACCCCAAGTCTCGCAACGGACACTAGTACAAAAGACTGTCACGAGAAACTAATCGATAGGCACAGAGGCAAACACAGAGCACAGACAACGCTGGGCAAACGAAAAATGAGAAAGAGTTTGATCTAGGTAGCTCTAGTTCTTTTATAGCTGTTGGACTCCCTGCCACCTCATCCTGACTCATTCCGGATCCGGTTCGTCTAAGGTATCCAATCCATCACCTATTCGGTCAGAGATCCGCTCCTATCCGTCCACTCCTTGGAACCTGGATTGAGTAGATCTTTCCACTATCTCATTTTCCGCTTCTTATTCAGATCTAGATGGTTCCTTAGCTAATTCCGGATACCTATATGTATTTTGCGGTTAGCTTGACTAGGTAAACCAAAATAATCGAAAATTGCACGTTGTGACACCAGGCCTCGGTGCAATTGTGTCATTGGAGACAGAGGTAGACCATAACAAAAATGCTACCAAATTACAGTGGGTATGTTTCCCACGTGCACATGCCCCGACTTTGTGAACATGGTTGTCTCGGCTATTGGAGGTCGTCATCAATATGTGAATTGCAAGCATTTATACTACTTATACCGCTACTTTTGCAAGATGGACCTACATGATGACAAATTCATTCATGCACCAAGTTATAGCTTCAACGAGTTGAAGCTACTTTTAGTTCGAGCAGGAATTATCACAGTTCCAGAGTAGGCATGAATTCATTTATCGATGTACTTCACTTCGATTGTATTCATTCATATATATTATAATTGAAATGATTTGGAGTGTATGGAATTGAAAATTTGAATGCATTCATGAAATAGAAAAGCATATCTCATTGGTCAATTATTTTGTAGTTAGTTCATATAAATGATTGAAATATAGCACTGTAATCCCTATTTTAGTAAGGCATATATGAATACATAATTTGGTCTTCCCCCTTTGCCCTAGATTTTTCCCATTTTTTTAACTTCTTCATAGTCTTTTTAATTCCATTGTTTTCCCCTTCATTTCCTCTTTTTATTCTAGGTTTTTTTCATTATACACTCTTGTTGGTTTTGCTTTACTCCAAATTCTTCCTTCCACCATTATTTTCTTCTTTAACCCATTTTTTTTCCTTTCCCCACTTTTTTTCTTCTCCAATTTTTTCCTCTTTCCCCATTTTTTTCCTTCTCCCATTTCTTACCCTAAACCCATTCTTCCCCCTTCCCCATTTTTTTTTCCCTTTCCTCATTTGTTTCTTCCCTTTCCCCTTTTGGTTTTCCTTGTACCCATTTGTTTTTTCCTCTTCCCATCTCCTGGTCACCACCCATTTCATTTTATTTTCCCATTTTTTTCCTTTCCCCATTTTCTTTTTCTTCCACCAATTTCTGGGACCAATTATTACAATTTCTTTTGAGGAAGTCAACATTTGGTAGTAAATTTCAATCATCACAAAAAAACTATTTCAAATTAGAGAATTATGTAAAAAAAAATAATCTAAAGATTTTAGTGAAATGTCCACCACAAATCCACAGTGGCTTGTGGACATCATCTCATCCAAACCTTTAGATTGTCTACTCATCCTACACATGTGCACATACACTATTGCTCATGGAAATCCCATTAGTTATGGGATATTCAGAACCCTAAAACCTTATGTATTCAAATTAGGTAGCCAAAAAAACGCAATTGAATTGTGTCCAAATGACATCTACCTACAATATTCACACCGTCCACCATATTTCCTATTGTAATCATTGAACTAAGTGGCGAAACTTTTCACCAAAGTTCCCAAGTCTTTTCTAATAGTCGTAAGTAATTTCAAAAGGATAAAAAATGACTCATTCCACAATCCACGGTTTTAGGGGACACGATCATAGGTCATAATAATTACTATAAATACGATGTTTTCCTCTATTTTTTTGAAAAAAGGTGAAATTTTGAAATTGGGTGCCAAAAAAAGTAAAAACTAAAAAAACAGGTTTTGTGGGCTCTAGACTCACAAACTTCACGCTCACAGCTCACAGGCTCACGGCTCCAAGCTCACATGCTAGCGTCGTTGCTTTATGAATGATCTTATTGTCAATTTTTGGCACTCTCCTAATCTCCTTATGAACTTTGGATGTGAATTTTTCCTCAATATGGGGTCAAAGTTCTCTCCTTCCTTTCAATATTGTCTTCTCTTTTGTTTGCTAAGAAATACACATTATTCCTTTATCCAATTCTAAGTTAGTTTTCGCTTAGTTGCAATAAGTGACAATACCTAACAAGCATTCAATTGTCCAAATAAGAATTATAGTATAGAATATTCTATAACCCTGAAACAATGTTGAGGATAGAAAGTGTTTGAACGATGACTTTCTTCATGGGTTGTTGCAAGAAACATCATCTGTTTTGCATAGCATTTTGAAAAACTAGTTTGTATCCAATGCTATAACTTTTGAATTATGAACCCAATGCCCCAAATAAAGAACGAATTTCTAGAATTTTTGATTGTCATCATATCCTTTATTTTTCAAAAATTAAAAAAAAAAATCATTTTATATTTAAAAATCAATTTTGTAAAGTAGTCATGCTTTTAGATTTAGAGTTTTTTTTACACTAAATACCAATTCAAATTAATGATTTTGGGTTGAAATTTCTGTGGTATATTCCTAGAGTAGGTAGACATGTTCCTACCAAAGGGCATCTAAAAAAACCTTATTTTATGTCCTCTACATTTGTGCAAAGAGGCCTTTCTTGCACACACTTGTAAACATTAGAAATGGTTTTGACCTTATTTTTGTGCTCAAATCTCATCACCATGAAGTCCTCCCAAATGTCAAATTTTTAGTTTTGTTTAAAATTGATTTTTCTATTTTCTACAAATTAAAATGTCCAACTATGTATTTTCTTCACCAGAATTATATGTCCAAGAATCTATCCCAATAAATACAATTTGGACATTTTAATTTGTAGAAAATAGGAAAAAAATTAAAAATTAAAAAAAAATCGTCCATTGAAAAAGACTTTATGGCAATGAGATTTGATTTAATAGATGAGGCCAAAACCTTTTCAAATGTTCACAAGTGCGCACACAAAAAGGCCTATTTGTAAGAATGTAGAGGACATAAAATAATGTTTTTTTAGATGCCTTTTGGTAGGAACATGTCTACCTACTTTATAAATATACTACACAAATTTCAACCAAAAATCATTAATTTAAATTGGGAATTAGTATAAAAAAATCCTAAACCCAAAAGTGTGATATATTAAGAAAATGAACATTTAAATATAAAATGATATTTTGAAATTTCTAAAAAATAAAATATATAATGAAAATCAAGTTAACTAGAAACAGATTTTTTATTTTTGGCATTCTGTTTAAAATTCAAAAGTTATAGTAGATGACAAGAGAGTCACTTTGATTGTAATGTGAAAATAAGTTTGTATTTTGTCGCAGCACAGAGTAAGTAAATTCCCTGTTATGCTCACAAAAATCACTCTAGAACATAACTAAGTGACTCTAAAGATCGAACCTACGAGATTTTGTGAAGTATTTACTTTAATTAAGCGAGTAAGCCTTTCTAACCTCTAAATCTTCCTTTCCGGTCCTAGATCTATAACTAGAACCAAACAACCACCAGATCGTCTTGGACCGGATTCTTTCCTTTCCAATTCCAGAACTATCTGGTTTCCACAATTACCCCTATTCCAAGACTTTTACCACTTCTGGTCCTAGTACTTCTCTGGACCAATCCACTTTGGATTGCCCGTATATCTCCTGTCTCCTATTCCGTTTTAGTTTTGCCTCTGTTAGACCATCAGAGGGGTCGCCACTTGATTTTGTGAGTGGTAGGCCCACCACTCCTTCCGTGGATTATAGTGGCTGAAGGACCACTTGATCTACCTCTTCCTCTCCTAAGCTAACTCGGATCCGGTTTGATCCCTCACAACAACCCAGACATCAATCCAATTTGCAAGTCACACAGAGATCCCTCGTACGATCCGTTCTTACTACAACGACTTTGATGCCAACTCCTACCCGTGCAAAGATAGGTGGTTACAAGTGTACTCATCTGTTCCAACACTAACTAGAGTTATTCCGTTTACTAACTAAAGTGGTGAGACCTCTCAGAAGATCGAACACTCAACTAGATTTCCCATTTGGGAGTTCTAGCGCGACTAAGGATACCTTCCCTATCCGCCCAGCCTAACAGCGGCTATCTCACCCGGAATTCAAAAACTCTAGATCTGTTGAGGCACTGAAGTCCACTCCCAACACTCTTACAATCTACTCACATACTAAGGATCGGAAACTATCGCACCAAAGGGAGAGATCAAGTCACAAATCCACCCTACACCTTACTAACTCCACATCATGCAAACATGCCAAGCTTGGGAGATACACACAAAACAAGAGCGCATACAAAGGTACAAGGAATTTGCAAAAAGAAGACTCCCAATACCCTTCGTAGGGACTGATTTAAATACAAGTCAAAAAATACAAGTAGGCGAAAATGCCTTCAA
This sequence comes from Straminergon stramineum, assembly GCA_963920665.1. Lineage (NCBI taxonomy): Eukaryota > Viridiplantae > Streptophyta > Bryopsida > Hypnales > Calliergonaceae > Straminergon > Straminergon stramineum. The sequence goes on along the minus strand of OY987267.1, from coordinate 26,256,350 downwards.
AAGTTCTGCCGCGACTTGGGCCGGACTTTTTGCTTCCTACATACTCCTAACCGGATCGGAACAAGATCCAAATCCATTCCTAACATTCTTGCTATTTACAAACTAAACCCCTACTCGAGATCCAATGGTGGTACTATCCGCTCCCGGATCCATTTGCTCAAAAATCTCGTTCAAGTTCTGATTCCGCTCTTCTTCCTGAGGATTTGGAACTTGTTTGCCTTCTGTGGACCCGGGGGTTGAGTCTAAGTCGATGGCGGTTTCGGGCGTACCGGCCTGAGTCACCCTAGCCTCCGATCTCTTAGACTTAGGGGTGGCATCCTTTATCTCCCCTGCCGTTACATCTAGAAACAAATCCGGGAGAGAAATATCCAAGAGTCGAATCCCGTGAGAACAAGTTGCTCCCGACAGTATCCGGGTGCTCTCCTCCATCCGGTCTGCTGCCTTCCGTGCCTCCTTTATTGCCGCTTCAACCTGCTCGGCAAAATTAGTGAGAATCCTTACCATCCGGGAACCAAATGGCTTCTTCTCGTCATGCACCTTCTCGTCAAACAGTTTCACCTTAGCTGTGGCCATTCCGGTTTCCCTGAATGTGGCCTTCACCTGCTCCACCATCTTCTGAGACTCATCAACCATGGATCGAGCGGCTGCAAAGTTGTCCTTGAGGACAAGGAGTTTTGTCTTCGCCCAATCCACTTCCTCTTGCAGTCTCTGGATCTCCGCCTCATGTTTCCAGGACTCAACCGGATCAGAAATGCAACTTGCTATCTTCTTTGGTAGCTCTTTGTCTGGTGCTGCTCCCACCAATTTTCTGATCGTGAGCAGGATCCTCCTCTTCAATTCCCAATCTGCTCTCATGTCGCACAAGATCTTGACGAGAGGGTTGAATGGGTCGTCGGGATCTGATTCCTCCGACACGGTCTTCTCAACTTTCGATTTCTCTTCCGGGGCTGAGGTGTCATGAGCGGGTGGCGTCCCCCGCTTATTGGGAGAGGTCGTCTTTTGTCGCTTGAACAACGGCAAATCCAGTTCCTCCTCCTCTGACTCACCATTTTCCTCGGGTTCGGAACCGGATTCGACCTCATCATTTGTTTCTGATTCTTCGTACCTCAAGAGAACTTCTTGAGCCCTCCACACCTTCTCTTTTGTTGCACTCAAGAGCTGATGGGAATGGTAGAGATGGATGAGGTAGGGACACAGAGGTGCAGGGTTGACAGGGCTTCCTGACGCAGCTGCCAACGCCCGGATGTCGGACATCCGCGGACTCGACCCCCCGGACATCCTATGACATTCGCAAAATCGGGTTTTTACCCTGGGGTAATTTCTTTTATCCCGTCCGCCATCCCGTCCGCGCCCCCGTCTGCGGATTCTGGAGCCTGTCCGCCAACCCGTCCGAAGTCTTTGGAGCCTGTCCACCATCCTGTCCACCCGTCCGTGACTCTGTCCGCGGTCTCTAGAGCCCGTCCGCCCGCTTAAGCCTTCCCGAATTTAGTCTCTATCTTTAATTTTTTATTTTAAAAGAATTTCTAATGTGATTTTGTTTTTGAAATTTGGTACATTTCATGCTCATTTCTAAGAGTCCTTAGCAATGAACAAAAAGAACATTGCATTGTACAAATTTATAAAGAGAAAAGTCATTTATTTTCGTAATTCATTTTTGAGTGCTACAATAGAATTTCAAAGGATTTTTTTAATAAATATACAAAGAACCGGTACCCAAAATAACAAATTTATTACAGTTTAGGGTTTAGGAAAATATTGCACACACATACATTTTGTGACCCATGCATTTAGAGCTTAATTTCCTATTTTCCTTTGTTCATTTTATGAAAACAATGCAATGAAAAAAAAATTGAGGGTCTAAATTTGGAACCCAAAGGCTTTTAAAAATCCAAGTGCTGTAAAGTCCTAAACCTTTTTGAAAAAACACTAAAATTGAATCACTCTCTTTGTTTTTCGATTTCACTTCATGAATCATGTTAGAATTTTGTTTGAATTGATAAAATCATTTGCTATCAGAAAGTTCTCTTAAAACAAAACATATGACAATTTAATTTCAAAATTACATGCCAACAAAAATACGGTCACATGCTTCATGTTTGCTTCCAAAGATTTCAAGTGAATAAGATACAACTTCCTTTTTCAAACAAATCATTTCTGTAAATTACTTTAAAATCCTTCATTGTAAATTTGTGATGAATTTACTAATTACGTCTCTTCATAGTTGATACATTATAAGTATAGACACTAAAACACTAAAACCACAATTGCTTTAACGGGTCGTCATGATAATTCAAATATCAATGAAATTGTTGGAACACAACTTCTAAGAAGGTCCAAGTAATTCCATATCATAAATGAAATGGTCTTCTTCCAAGACTTATTCCAAATTAAATTGAACGGGCTCAAAAACTTTGCACCCACACATCATACATCATGTAATTTGTCATACAAGCTTGTCAACTAAATAGCCATCTACATTCAAGAAGAAATATTGCACTTTGCACTCAAACAAGAGATATTTTTTATTTGTCAAAAATTTATATTCATTCAAAAACAATTCAAATACATTGAAAAATTCAAAATGTATGTCTAATTTCACATATATTGACATACTCTAGGGGTGCAAATATACTAAGCAATCTACATGCATAAAGCCAAAGTTCTACATTTATCAAATATTTATAAAACTCTATATAGTACACTCTTCCACTATATTACTAATATGAATGTCGGAAGTATTCATTCGGCATAGGCCAATAGAATTGGCTAGTGAACCGATTGATGATGTGGGCCAAACCACCCTGATAACCATCGCCTCTTTGACAAAGCTGGTCCAAGTATTGGTGAAACACAATTCCCAATTGGTGGTGGCTAAACATGGCCATTGCATTTGTTTCCCATTGCAATCTGCTGTAGTTCTCTGACATGCATTGTTTATTGATCCTTTGAGCTATTTTACCAATCGCATATTCCTCCAATGCACGTGATAAATGTAGTATGATTTCCACATTTGCATCTCTTCTATGCAAATATGCAATGCTTGGATCCACCCACCACCTTCTTGTTAAAGCTTCGTTCATTTTACTTGAAGATGTGAATGTATATAAGGATTTTATTGGTTCGGTAGCTACAATAGTCATGCCCCAATTGCAAATTCCAATGTAGGTATGTGATTCATCATCAGGAAAATGAAACATGATGTTTGGAGAAATATCATTGTGTAGATGTCCAAACACATGGACCGCATTCATGATATGCACCAATGCCCAAGCAAGCTCGGTGCGCTTCTTCCAAAACCGAGTGAGATGAAAAGCTTTAGTCACATTAGACTCTGTTGGGTTTGAATACTGTAACCGAACATATATATTGTTTGGATAATCGTTATCTAGGTTCAACATTTGCCAAAGTGTTCCGCCATTCCACCAATACGAGTACCCTTCATTTGTTCTTGCATGAACTGCAACAAACCGTATGACTCCTCAATGTGGAATCCTCATTGCCATTGATTCATTTTGATGTTCCAACTTTGCAAGCTGAGGCTGCATAGCGTGGTGGTTGGATATCTTTGTTGCGAACTCCCAAGATGGAGCTATCCCTGGACATCCTTCAATTCTCACCCTCTGTATCATTGCATATCCTCCCTTCATCATTAAGCCATCTTGGGGAATCACCCGTGCGGTGTCCGGAAGCGCTATAAGATGACGTCTATCCATATCCAATTCAACAAGTCCCTCATCGCTAGTCCACCAACCCAATGACCCTCGTCTATTACGCCTCTTCGCATATGGGGCGCAACGCCCAATAAACAATTGAGCTTTGAGAATGACTTGCTCAAAGGCTTCATCATTTGCACGATGTTGTTTCCCGTATTTTCCGAGAACCACATGAGCGTTCCACAATGCATCATGCACCTTGTTCTCCAAACATTTGTTGAAGCCCTTCTTCTCCGTCTCATGTTGCCATTGCAGAACGTTCAAGGCATCCAATATTCTTTGTGTTATGTCTGCCTTGAATTTGGATGGACACTCGTCTCCATATCTTACATATTTTGTGTCAAGAGACACAGTGGTTTCTGATTCGTAGAATTTTGCAATGCATTTGGTCAGGAATGCTTTGTATGCATCGGATGGAATTTCCTTAGTTGCCACCTTTTCTTGTACCACTTGTTTTCCCTTCGCCGCCTTCTTCGATCTTGGCATCGTGATAAATTTTTAATACGAAAAATTTGTAACTAAAACTTCGAAATTCGCTACAAAAAATAGCAATAATCAATCCCCCAAATAAGACGTCCGCCTTCCCGAGGAGAGGAACCAATGGAGGATGAACCACCAAGCTCTCTACTCCACACTTGCAAAACGCAAGGGGCAAGGCAAAAGTGATTGCGGACAAGCCCTCCGCCCCTCTTATATGGGGCGGACAGCTCGTCCCCATCCGCCTCCTCGTGGTCGTCCGATCGTGCGGACGGCCTTCCGTCCGCCTCGTCGCGGCTGTCTGATCGTTCGGGCACATTCCGACCACCTCGAGGTGGCTGTCCGCCTTGTCTTGGCCATCCAATTCTGTGGACGGTCTTCCGTCCGCCCCAAGCCAGCTACCTGACTGTGCGGACAGTCATGTGTCCACCTCGAGCCGGCGATCCGATCAGCAAGATGATCGGACAATTGGCGTTTGCTAGATCCGACGGCCGGCTTGTCGCGGACGCTGCCAGCTCATCCGATCGGACGGACAGCAAACCGTCCCCACAATTGGAGATTTTTATTTCTCTTGAACATCTCTAAGTCAAATATAGGTATCATATTCAACATTTTAGTTTCAAACGAAAATAAGAATCAAGTAAATCGTCTATCATGGAAATGAAAAAAAATTATAAAGGGATAGCCGGTGAGGTTTGCTTGTTGAAATACTCTCACTATTGAGTATTGAGATTCTCATGTTTACATAATTTTATCTTAAAATTATTAATGTTCTAGTTTCGATCTTGAATATTCTCAACTTATTAATTGTCTTATGAATAAAAACTAAACATCTTTTGGTGGAATTTTTCTTCCTACGTTCTCATGCTCTCATCTAAATTCTTCAAGTCTTCAACATACAAAATTATAAAATAGTACTCACAAGTGGAAATATTTATTGTTTCAATAATTAGAAGCCAAAAATCTAGTCAAGCAAATAGCAAAATAATTTGTTTCAGTCACCTTGAATGCAAATATCTTACGATCTACGTGCGTTATGTTTTTGAAATTGCTTCTACACATTCATAAATTGCTATAGTACAAAATCGTACAATCCGACATGCCAAAAACATTGTTCCTACATTTTCTAGTTCTTTGTAATTGAAATGGCAATTCTAAATCACTAAATGGTCTTCAATGGAAAAGAGCCTTCGGACTTCTAGAGTTTGCAATTCAATTTCTGATAGCAAATGGAACTAAAATGGTGGTTCTTGCTATTCTACAAACCTCTATTGTATATTTGGGACATCCTTTGCATTTGCAATTCACCTATTCACATTGAATGATTGGAATGAAAATATTGTAGAAAGTGGCCTAATACATTTTCCATTTTCACAAATACCCATTAACCCATAGTCATGCATCAATGATATTAAATCCTACAAATTACATGACATAAATATCGCTTTATTAAAATATAAAAATACAATGTATTTTTATCAAAATCACAAAAAAGGTGATTACAACTCATTGAGAGCATTGTGTTATATTTGCCGCACTCTACCATCCATGTACATTACAATGAGTGAACCATACAGTAAAATAAACATAAGATGACTAGAATACCATACTCTACTTAACTACATTACTCTGAATCGGAATCCGAATTGGAATCCTTGTTGTCATTTGGGCCTGAAGGATGTACCCCAATATATGGTCCACCCCCATAGTTGTAACCATATCCACTTGATGCACCTCCTTGTCCATATTCATTTCCAAAAGAAGGACCTCCAAAGGTTGGAGGAGGAATTGGAGCACTCTCCCAGGACCCTCTTTCACTTGATCCGCCATAATAAGGGCCTCCCTGATGCCCATATGAACCATGTGTAGTCAATCCAAAGTAGTATTGAGAGCCTCCTTGGCTAGAACCACCATAGTGTGTCAGTCCATGGCTTCCTCCTATACTTTGAGAGCCAACTTGGGGGGCATTACCATAATCTGAACCACCTGTCCCATCTCATGATCCACGTGCACTATAGTCACGGTAGTAGGATCCATCATGTTGTTGACCCCGGTCTTCCACGCTTCGGCGTATGGCCTCCTGCATTTGCTGTTGGTACTCAATGTCTTCTCGATCTTCTCGACATTCATGTCTCTCACCAAATGTCACGGGTGCTGGATCATCATCAACATCATTTTGATTTGACCAATCATCTTCAGCATCCTTCAAGACGACCAAAGGAAGTCCTCCATAGCCTCGATTGGACCACTCCGGTAGGTAATCGCTTGGTCCAACCCAGTTAGTAGGAATTATGGTTTCCTCACGAGTTAAATTCTTGACATTGCGCCTTGCAACCGTGCGCCAATCTGTTTCTTTATAGAGTACTATCTCTGCCCAAATCATAGCCATGTTCGAATAGTTCATGACGTTTGGTTTGGAGCTTGGTAAACTTGATGCAAATGTTATCTCCTTATATCGATGAACAAAGTGTTCGCTCTTACATGTGGACATTTGTCCTTCCCAACGACGAACTTGCACCTCTGCACGATCACGTGCAGGGTTGTTCTGTCGAACGTGTTTTGGGATTTGGGTGTCAAGTTGTTCGTCTGATGTTGCATGTCGTATAAGATGAGTGTCGCATATACAAGACAAATTTGACGAGCACGAAATTAGGGTTTAGGGTTTTCGGGCAGGGCAGCCAAAATTTTTATCTTACGTGGCAGGTTATCAACAGTGACGTGGAAAGCTTTGACCACGTCACCATAGGCGACTATGGGTGGGGCGTGTGCGGGTAAGGTGGGGCAACCGCGGGTCCTAGAATGAGGGCGACTGCGGGTCCAATCCAGGGCGACTACAAGTCAAGGGGGGGGGCAAGTGCGGGTAAGGTGGGGCGACCGCGGGTCCTAGAATGAGGGCGACTGCGGGTTCAATCCGGGACGACTGCGGGTCCAATCCAGGGCGACTATAGGTCGAGGGGGGGGCGAGTGTGGGTCGAGGGGAGGGGGCGAGTGTAGGTCCAGGGGGGGCGAGTGCGGGTAGAAGGGGGCGACTACGGGTCTAGGGGGGCAAATGCGGGTAGAAGGGGGCTTAGGGGGGCGACCATAGGACATTTCTTGGGTGACCGCGGTTGATGGGGTGACTGCAGGTCTCAAACTCAAGAGGTCTTCTAGTTCATGACGATGGAGGCGGCTGCGTATGGGGCGACCGCGGGTCAGGGGCGCCAGAAAACATGAGTTTGAGTTTCCCCCCTTACAAAGTGGAGGGAAGGCGTTCAAACTTTTCAAGTACCGCTCCCCCCTTTTCTGAGGAATAACTCTAGAAAATCCTAAAACTGAGGCATTCAATACTAAGTGATCAAAAGTTAATTAAGTAATAAAGAAAGCAAATTGGTTTAGGAAGTGGAGATTTGGAAAAGCCCTTTTTCCTAACATTTCATTTCTCCTCCATCCATCCTTGTGGTCATGTCAAATTCAACGTGACCATTTCCTATTTTAATTTTTGGAGGGAGTACATTGAGAAGAGACCTTCCCTTTTGGGGGAAACCATGTACAAAAAAAATACTAACACTGTGGGATGCATGAAGAAGAAATCTTTTTATCTACATAAGAAGTGGTTTTAAGAAATGGAGACTTGGGGAAGCCCTTCTCCTCATCATTTCATTTTCCATCCTCCAACATAGGAATTTCAATATAGTCCTCCCCTTGATACATCAAGGGAATTTAAAACACATTTGAAGGGGTGAATGAATATTCAATTTATTGAAGATTAAAAAGTTAGGAAATGACACTTTGAATGTTTTTTATCTTACAAGTCCAAGGTTTAGGAGTTCAAACTTTTTTATGACATATAATGAAAAGCAACTCACATGTGTGTGTCATTTTATCCATCCTAAAAAATAGAAGTACATTACTTTTGGACTGGCATACATGGAGAAGGTCCATGGTTTTTTCTATAGGGTTTAGGGTATAGGGTTAGGGTTTAGAAAACCCTCTTCAATTTCTCTAATTAGTCATACTAAAATTTCTGTATTTATAGACTGATTCTGTAGTATTAACTAACTACGAGCATTGAAGGACATGTCAATTATAGTGTATGGAAGATGCAATTAAGCTTGACTTCATTAGAGTTGGAGATGGCTCACATCTTGTGGTACGTTGGTTCCTGCACTAACGTGACTTTAAGATAAAGGTGACTATAGGTCTTGGGCGAGTTCAGGTCTTGGGCAACCGCGGGTGGAGGCGACTTCAAGTCTTGTTGTTGTTGAGCCCAATTTGGTGGATTGGGGGGCGACTTCGGGTGGGAGGCGACCTTGGGTCTTGGGCGACCGCCGGTGAGGGTGAATTCAAGTCTTGTTGTTGTTGAGCCCAATTTGGTGGAATGGAGGCGACCTCGGGTCTTGGGCGACCGCGGGTGAGGGCAAGTTGAAGTCTTGTTGTTGTTAAGCCCAATTTGGTGGAATGGGGGGGGACTTCGGATAGGGGGCGACCTCGGGTCTTGGGCGAGTTCAGGTCTTGGGCAACTGCGGGTGAAGGCGAGTTCAAGTCTTGTTGTTGTTGAGCCTAATTTGGTGGAATGGGGGCGACTTCGGGTGAGGGTTGACTTCGGGTCTTGGGCAACCGTGGGTGAGGGCGCATTCAAGTCTTGTTGTTGTTGAGCCCAATTTGGTGGAATAGGGGGCGACCTCGGGTCTTCGGCGAATTCAGGTCTTGGGTGAATTCAGGTCTTGGGCGTCCACAGGTGAGGGCGAGTTCAAGTCTTATTGTTGTTAAGCCCAATTTGGTTGAACCTGCGATTTGCAAGGGGCGCACGCAAATCTCGGGGAGTGACCACGGGTCTGGTAGGGCGCATTTGGGTCCAGGGCGCATTCGGGTCCACGGCGACTACGGGTCCACGGGCGATTTCTGGTCTTGGACAAGGCGATTGCAGGTCTTGGACAGGGCGACTACAAGTCCTAGATAGGACGACTGCGGGTCTAGGGGCAACTGCGGGTCCTGGACAGGGCGACTACGGGTCCAAGGGCGACTGCGGGTCCTCTGGAGGGTGATTGCAGGTCCTGGAGAGGACGACTGCGGGTTCTAGGTAGGGCAACTGCGGGTCCAAGGGCACCTACGGGTCCTTCGAAGGGCAACTACAAGTCGTGGAGAAGGCGACTGTGAGGTCTAGGCAGGGCGACTACGGGTCCAAGGGTGCCTGCGGGTCCTCTGGAGGGCGATTGGAGGTCCTGGAGAGGACGACTGCGGATTCTGGGTAGGGCGACTGCAGGTCTTTTGAGGCGCATGCGGGTCCCCTAGGAGGCGACTGCAGGTCTTTTGGGGCGCTTGCGGGTATTTGTGAGGCGTTACTCTCTTTAGGCTCCGACTTCATGTCTTTACCTCGCAAGTCGCCATGTACTTCCCACCCGTGGTCGCCTACCAGCTTGAACCCGAAGTCGCCCTATCTATAATCGCCTGCATCTGTAGTCGCCCACACCCGAGGTCGCCCACACTCGCATGCGCCCCTTTAGGATGCCACGTGGAAGACACATGTCTGCCACATGGCATCTAGGTGGCCTCACGGGCAAGGTGAAATTTTTTTTACAAGTCAAAGCTAAGTTTGACTCTATTAGACGGACAACAGGGTCTACTTGACGTGTTGAATGTCGTGTTCGTCGTGTTGCTGAACTGTCCGCCAGAACAACCCTGATCACGTGACTATAGTTTGGAGAGGTGTGTCATTTTTACGTACTTTTTGCATGTTGTGCAGTCCCATACTTACTTGGGCTCCTTTTCCCATCCATGCTTTGCAACGCAAGTTATGTTTGCCTACTCTTTCCAATCCATCTCTTGTGATTTCCCCTTCTTACTTCCTCCACCACTTCCGCATGACATGATAACCTCCAAACCTCAATTAATAATGAACCGAAAGGATTACAAAGTTTAAATGCAATTTCCGCCCGCTTTGGCTAAATGTACCAAATGAAAAAAAAGAATTTGGATTAAAACAAATTGCACCTACTATTACTGACAACCAAATCAACCGTAGACTTGAACACCTTGAGTTTCTGACAAGCCAATCAACTCGAACATGGTTCAAGTAATTAAGAACACTCAAATGAACTCCATAAAATTCAAGACTTATAAGTTGGGGCAACCCCTAATCACTCAAACTAATATGATTAAAAAAAGTGAATATGAACACAATCATTCACGCACCAAGCCAGAAGGGGAGCGTAGATTCCCGAAGGCACTGGATCACCCACTCCAGAAGAGAAACGATTGTGAAGAAATGAGCCGTCCGCGCTGCCATTTATGCGGTCGGGGCTTTAGGGTATGCGGACGTTGCCATCCACATCGGATGGCATGAAGGTGGATAGGCAGATCGGGCGGTCTGAAATTGCCATCCGATGGATTGCACGGTCACTGACAAGCAGCAAACGGAGCAGCGGTGACGCGGACGGGAAATGCAGATGGATTTCGGACAAGCGAACGAGGACTGCGAACACACGGACAGGTGGATGGAGAGGAGCGTGGGAGGGAGCGTGGGACCAAGGGAAGGAGGCAGGCATTTTTCAGTTTGGAAGCTCGCGGGCGGGGACTGCGGACGTGCGAACGGGGACTGTGGAGAGGAGCGTGGGAGGGAATGTGGGACCGAAGGAGGGAGGGAGGCGTATTTCAGTTTGGGAGTTCGTGGACAGGTGGGCGGACGAGGATTGCGGACACGCGAACGCGCGAACGCGCAGACGGAGAGGAGCATGGGACGAGGGAGGGAGGGAGGGAGGTGTTTTTCAGTTTGGAAGTTCGCGGATGGGCGGGCGAGCAAGCGGACGGGCGGACGGGCGGAGAGGAGCGTGGGAGGGGAGAGGTGGGCGAGACTGTGGGACACCGGAAGGAAGGTGTTTTTTAATTTCTGAATTGTTGGTTGGGCGGACAGGCGGGAGAGGTGTTTTGAACCTCTATGGAGATGGATGGACGGACGATTTAGCAAGCAGAGATTGCATTATATGGTGAATTAAGAAAAGTAGAGAAATTATTTTTAATATGTTATATCATGAGGTCTTAAATTGATACAACTATCAAAAGTGACATCCCAAAGTCTCTTGTTTGAAAAATCATTTGATTTGTAAATAAAGAATTCAAATTAGTGTGTAAAGAAATTTTGTTTTACATTGGTGCTTTTGTACAAGTTTGTGATGTCAACAATACTTTTTGACTAATAGCAAAAGAAATTCGATGTTAAGATTGTAACAAAAGCCTTCAGGATTCAATTTATTATTCTTTTACATGCCTTTGAAGGAAAATAATTAATCCCTAAAGTCCCAAAGGCCCTACACTCTTATACATGACTCTTATGATATGTGATTTCAATTAAATGATTTATTTCTAAATTTTTGGTTCAAGATTCTTCACTTAAGAGTTAAATTTTTCAACACAAGATATTCTAAAATGAAATTCATTAGTGCCAAAAATCTAAAGTGTAGAAAATGAGAAGCCCAACAATCTAGTATAGCAAGATGGAAGAAAAGATTTCTTGGGCTTACTTTAAATGCAAATACCATGCAATGTATGTACTCAAAGTTTTCAAGATGACAAGATTACTCACACACATTTTTATACTAGTCTAGTATAAATTCCTATGGTTAAATATGCCAAAAAATCAATTTTTAAAATTTTTGTCTCTTTGCATTCGAAATGGCAGTTTTGAGTGATATTTGATGGGAAAAAAAGCATGAAGGCTTTAGGGGTTCAAGATTTTACAAAATCCTAGGCCTACATAACTACATAAGCAATTCAATCAATAATGTAAATTTATAATTTAAAAGATATGATATTGTGAACCTTTCTATATAATTATTTGCAAAAACGTTTTGAGATGAAACACACTTGTAATCATTGAAGTATGACCATTTCTAATTTCTTGTAATTGAAGACTCATCATATTTGAAGGTCAATCACATTGTACATTACCTAAGCTCTAACATTTTGGGGTTGTGATAAATTTATGATTGGTTTACAATTTAGGATGCACACAAGTATACATAGGTATAAGTGTCAAAGTGTGTATGATATGAATTTTCAATTCATTTTGTTGTATAAATGCTTACTTTAATCTTGTCCACAACATTTCACATTACATTAAAATGATTGAATCATTTTAGCACCATCCTATACATTTGATAAATGTTATAATAGAATAATGAGATAATATAATTTCTTTTGGTATATTCATATTGGTGTTCTGAACTATGAATACATTCAACAACAAAAATTGAAGACACACTCCAAGTTATAATTGAATGTTCCACATTTATTTAATGGCTCCTAATAAAGTGATAATTCAAGTGCTAAATCTTAAGAAAAATTGAAATCTATATGAGTAACATACTAACATGAGTACACGACAATTGATACAATAAGTAAGGTCTACATTTGCATTATATTGTCATGATTGCATTCCAAATTGCAAAGGAATCATAGCCTCATACGTAAAACATATTCTACACATCACATCAATAATGTTGAAAATTCATGCAATGCTATAAATTCAGTATGTACAATTGAGGGTTGTATAATTCTGATTTTTTTTGGAGGGTTAGGGTTTAGGGTTTAGGGTTTGGAGAGCATGTTTAAATGTAGGAAGGAATATCTGGAATTCTCTTTTCTTACATTAATACTACATTGGATACTTCTAGCATTCAAGAGGGATTTTTTTGTACATGAATCTATCCTTCTTAGAATTCAATGCTTTAGGATTGCCAACGGATTGAGGTCAGGTGGGGTCCCCAACGAGGTGAACAGTGTTGCATGTGGTTGGTCGGTGACGACGGACGGCCTGAGCGGATGGTCTCAGTGGATGGGATGGTCCGGGAGCGGCTAGCACTTGGGATTGGCAGAGGGGAGGTTGGATCACAGTCCGGAGTGGACGGACAGCTGCCCATTCGCCACTAAAGCGGTTGGCTGGCATGTGCAGTGGCGGACCGCAGGTCCGGGTCTGCGTCGGGGCGAACGTTTTTTAGGTTTGGTGGCGAATAGGTATACTGGGGGATAGGCTCCTCATTTGCTCTCACTTCTACTCTCCTTCGATGCCAGGTTGGATGTGCTACTGTTGCTTTAAGTGTCAGTTGCTCCTACAGGGTGGAGAGTGGGGGTCCTTGAGCTTTTGTTACTATTGCTGATTTACGTTGTTATTTATTTACACACATCTCACGGTACTCACGTGCCATGGTATTATTTTTCAAAGGGCTCAAAAATTCAAATCATCTATCATGGCGGATCAAGGTGTTCCTACCAACGACGAGAGGACTTCAGGAGGTGAAAAAAAGAAAGGGACTAAAGTGAAGGAGGCCCCTCATGGGCTTCACTATGAGATTTTAGATGACCTAAACATCGAAGCGGAGAGTAGTTGGGAAGAGGAGGAAGGGGAATATTGGACCTTCAAAACATGCAAGAAGTATGTTAAAATGTACCACATTGACAAGTTGTGGCCTCGGGATTGCCATGTGGTGCATATACATGGTTTTTGTTGTAAGCCACGTAATTGCAACAATAAGCATTTTGTGCATCAATTGGAGGAGGTGTGGCAGGCGCTATTTGGGGACAAGCCAAGGAGTAAGGGATGCATAAATTACAGCGTGGTGTCCATGGTGTATGCAAAACTCATTTTAAACCACAAGGTAGATTGGAGCACTTATCCATCCAAGGTGGATTCTCCACTTTTACTACAACCCAATCAAAAAGACATTCCAGATCTGTACGATTCTCAGGCCGAACCAAGTGAACCAACGAAGACCCCAAAAGTATTAAAAAATACTACAACGCGTATAATAAAGGTCTTTGAGGTTTTAGGTGATGGAGTACAATTAAGGCCCACACAACCTCGCACGGAAGTGAGCAATGTCTCCTCGAGAGGTGTGGATGGAGAGGTTTTTGTAACTCCTCCAACGTGCTTCACATCCACACCGAATGTGATAACATTGGATGAATAAAGCATGGCTCCAAGCAAGGAAACTACAACCAATGAAACAACCTTGGGCAGTCTTGACATGGCTGCAAACAAGGAAACACTAGTGGAAGAACGTAGGTCACCTTTTTCGCCATATGGAGAGGTCAATGAGGAACAACTTGCAAGGACCAATGCTAGAATTCAAGGTTACATAGACAATATAGCTCTGTAGAGCTTGACGGAATATGCAACTCCGATTTCTCAGCCGCCAAAGATGCCAAGGCGAAGCCAAACATTGAGCCCAATTCGAATGTTGAGTCCGTGTCACAATGTAAGCCCGAGTCAAAGGTTGAGCCCAAGACAAATATCAAGTGCAAGAACTAGAGGGCATCCACATTTGGCAACTTTAAGCTCAGCTCAATTGGAGATTCTTTGTTCCATACCCACCGCCAATCAATTGGAAAAGCTGTTAGAATGTTGTAGTCATTGGTGAGTACTAGCAGAACAACATCTTCATTCTAATCCCGAAAATGAGGCAGGCAGTTCTACTCAGCTCGCACGAAAAAGCGACTGGGGTACTATTTCGCAAACCGCATATAGATTGAGAACTTCAGCTCAAATGGTAGCTGAAATTACTCCTTGGGTTAGAGATGTGGTAGAGGAATTTTCCAAAATGGCACCTGAATTGTTGACTGGTGCCTTGACTTTTTGCAATTTCATCGAGAAAGTGGCACCAATTCTTGAAGGTGGCGTGATGAACTTAAAAAGTTTGATGGCCTGAGAGGAAGACATTCATTGGCTGAAGATGAAGTGTGAGGACTTGGAAATGAAGCTACAGCTATCGCAGAAAAACATGGAGCAAGAACGTTGTAACAAGGTGGTTCAAAGAAAGCACATCGAAGAATTGGAGCTCGAAGTACAAGAGTTGAAGAGGGGTAGGCCTACCAAGGACTCTGTGATCATTCCATTTGTGCAAGAAAGTCAAGAGAGCGATCAACTCTCTCTTCCTTTTGAGAAGGCAAAAGCGGTGGAGACGTCCATCATCTTGAATTTGGATGAGGTTGGGAATGACAAGAAATGTGAAGAAGTAGTATGGACCATCATTCCTAATGTTTCCCGTACATTGCAGGATGCTTCGACACAAACGAAAGGTAATGAGGTGGAGGAGCTATAGTTGAAATTAGATGAAGCAATTCAAGAGAAAATCCTTGTTGAGGTGGAGTTGGATTGATTTCAAAAAATCATGGGCATGGAGGAATGCATGCCGAAGAGCAGATTAGAGTCTCGATGGTTGGCATGGGTACAGAAACTCCAAGACAAACCCTCTGTAGTATCTCGAGCAATGAAAGGGCTTATGAAATTGGCAATGAAGTCAGATGAAGAATGCAATGCCGTGGAGACCTCTTTGCTTCGGTTCTAGAAAGTGTTTGATGAACATCCAAGGGGTTCCACCCAAATTACATGTTGGGGGGACATGGATGACATGTTTGAGTGGTTGAACCATGCAAAGAAGGACAATGTTGCACACATTGATTGGGCCTTGGAAGTAGAGGAAGGGTGGGTCCCTTACAACACGCTTTCAGCGCACATTAAGGAGAAAGAGAAGACAATAGTGCATGCTTGCGATCCAACCCCAGGAATCTTGAAGAGTCATTGTAGCCTTTGCCAAGGTCCTTTTGGCCCTGAAGGAGCCCTAACCATGGGCCAATGTCGCCACACTTTTCATGTAACATGCATCGTGAAAGCATCACTCATTCGTTCGGTTTGTGCCGAGTGTCGTTCTCCTTTGAGCCCTCGGTTCTATGAAATGCTTGGGATCTTGGAAGATATGCCCCCCGGCCACGAATACAACCGATGGACCCTTCCTCTTGATCATGGGCCATACCAGTTCCAGAATTTCTCGCATTGGAGGCGACCTCTCACGTGGGATTCAATTGATTGCCGACATGGATTGTATGAGGAGTCTGGAGAGCCAGTGGATCCTTTCATGTGGATGACCATTAACAGAGAGGTGGAGTTGCGAGCCCGGGAAATTGAAGATGGCGAGGCTCGTGAGTTGTTTTGTCGCAACATGGGGGGCCATTGGAGTGTGCAACACAAGAAGTTTTTTCGGTTTCCCGACAAAGAAGTGCGAAAAGGGCCCAAAAAAACTTGGGTAGAGGTAGAGCATGCTCAAGAGTTCAATGACCAATATGAGGCTTATAATCACACTTTGATTGGTAGGGCCCTTTTCTTGTCAAAGTTGGAAGAAGTTGCTAAAGCTCGTGCTCTTGTTGAAATAGATGGAGAAACAACTACAGGGCATTCATTTGTGGAGATAGCTGGGGCATTTGATAAGAGGATAGGTGACATCATAGCTCAATGGAGGGGGTTTCTATTGGCCGATTCTCGACCAATAGGGTTACCCATCGAAGCTAATGACAAACAGGTCAATGTGTTTATAGATTGAGTGGATGCTACGTTGAGGACCTTGAAGGTTGAAGAAGTAGATTTGTCTCCAAAGCAAAGCTCAAAACGGAAGAGAGAGGATGACGATGACAATGACCACTCTCCGGAAACCAAACGACAGTTTACAGCAGTGGACATGGAAGTTAGATTCGGAAGAGGTGTTGTCTACAGTCCTGGGTCAAATACTCGACGAATGAGTGCAAGACTTTTGGCTAAGGAGGGGCCATCTCACGATGTAGGAGAGGGTAGTGGTTCTTAAGTATAAGAGAGGCTTTCTTTATTTTATTATGTTTAAATGTTTAATAGTATAGAAGTATACCGGTGAGTGTGGCTTGAATGTTATAAGGGTTGAGTACTACTAGTAATTCATTGTACTCATGATGAATTTTGATTTGTTTTGAAGTTCTTTATATATCCAAATATGAAATATCAATATATATATCTTTGAATTAATCATTTGTTTTTCTTTCTTTTAAGTTCATGCTATGGTGATTTATGAAGGACAACTTTTTGTGAAGTATGTTTTTTTCATGCTCATCTAGAAATTTTAAATTATAAGACCCTTTGACAAAACCATAATTTTATGAAATCTCCTCCCTGGCTCATTCCATCCATAAATCCCTACTTTGTCCCACATCTCTTGAAGCATTGAACATTTGAACAATTGAACACGACCTACCCCGCTCATCCGCCTGACCGCCCGACCTCCCATCCGCTCGTCCGCCTGTCTTCGCGTCACTCCATCCACTTGTCCGCATTGTCCGTCCGCCCGACTAAATTGACCGCCCGTCCACTGCGGAATCAGGCGACAACAGATAGTATGTTCTGTGGATTCAAAAATAGTCTCCAATGGTCAGGCCAGTTTGGGAGACTATAACTGTAGGAAAGAAGTCATTTGAGAGCACTCTTGAAAACTGAACGCTAAGATTTCCAAGGGCTAGGAGCTGCAATTTTTGTGTCCCTTGCTTGGTAATGTATAGTTCAGTGGATGGGAGGGCCTTGATTTTCAAGGCTTTGTGCACTCATTTTTTATTATATTTGGACATTGTTCATCTGGTCTTCACATTTTGAATTTGATTCCAATATACGGAATTAAAATTTGTGCCTTGCCACTATGAGCAAGGATTGGTCTGGTTGGTATGGTACCCCATCAACCGGTAAGGTAAAGTGCAAGGCTTGCAACTCGGTGTTTGCGAAGAAGATAAGCTGTATGTTGAGCCATTTAGGATATGAAGGCCCATTAGATGTTCGTGATACAGGAATGAGTCTTTGTTCGCAATTGACGCCGGATGTTCGAATCCTATTTCTTCGATCTAATGGGGCATTCCCGCAGAGACCGATCATTGACAATGTAGATGTTGGTAGCATGCGTATGGTCGGGAGGGATTTTTCAAATGAGAGGGATATGGTGCATTCTACTCAAGAGGACTCATGCGCAGCATCGAAAGAATTTGTTGGTGTAGGATCCGAAGTAAACCAAACTACAAAAACATCCAGTGATCGTGACACTCCAAGGGCATCAGGTAGTAGACCTCAAAGACAGAGTAGTCTAGTGGATGGCTTTGATTCCGCAGCAAAACGCAATTTGAATGCAGTGTGGGCCAATTTCTTTTATGCAACAAACATACCATTTGCCATAGCTCGAAATCCGGCATTTAAAGAAGTAGTGAAAAAAACAACCGAGTACCGTGGGCCCTACGTTCCACCATCATATCATGATTTACGCCATAAATTGCTTGACCAAGCGATGACCGACATCAAAACAAAGCTTCATAGTCGAACCGAAGATAGCATTCAGAAGTTTGGAGCAACATTGTCTATTGATGGATGGAGCTCAGTTACCAATCAACCATTGATAAATGCTATGCTTGTATCTTCTACGGGTGAACAATTTCTAGGATCAGTGGATACAAGTGGAATCGAAAAGAATGCTCCTTTTTTGGCCTCTGTCTTGGAAAAGTTTATAGAACAAGTAGGCCCAACAAATGTTGTGCAAGTGACAACAGACAACGCTCCTATAAATCCGGCAGCATGGAATATGGTGTCGAGTAAATATCCGCACATTTTCTTTCAAGGTTGTGTGGTGCACGCCTTGAATTTGTTGCTTCAAGATTGGGGGAAGCAAGAATGGTTGAAGGAGCTAGTGGAAAAGGCCCAAACCGTTGTGAAGTTCTTCCGATTGCGGCATATGCCGCTAGCTATATTTCAAAAGCACGAAACGAAGAATAGCTTATTGATGTCGGTGAAAACAAGATTTGCCTCCAATTTCTTCATGATTTCTCGTTTGTTGAAGGTCAAGATTGGATTGCAACAAAGTGTGGTGGATCCACAATGGGTAGAATATGTCCTCAAGTTACGGGACACAAGGAACGCAAAATCTCGTACGGAGTCTCGAGAGGTGAAGAAGACAATTTTAGATGAGCATTTTTGGGCCCGTGCCACTAATTTCCGAGAATTGATGGCTCTTGTGGTGTTTGGTCTACGTGATTTGGATGCGAAGACACCATGCATGGGCAAGGTGTTGCACATCATGAGGAATTTAGAGAAGCATGTCTTGTCTTTATAACAAGAGCCCTTTAGTTTGTCCTTGGAGTTAGCCATTCCTATCGAAAAGGCATTTGGTAAGCGACGGGAAATGGTAGAGACCGATCTACATTATGCATGAGCTCTTTTAAACCCTTACTTTCTTCACGATAAAGAACTAGCTGATAATCAAGATGCAACAGATGCATGCAAGCGCGTTATTAGGAAAATATGTCAACCGGGGATTTATCTTGACGTAGTGAAGGAGTTTGTAGCATTTCGATACCAGGATCCTCTGTTCCACGACATGTTGGATCCGGCTGAGCAGAAATTGTCGGCAGATGCTTGGTGGGATTTTGAAGGTGCATGTGGCAAGCTCATTGCTCCAATTGCAAAGAGGATTTTGGCCCAACCGGTGTCATCATCTTCATGTGAACAAAATTGGAGTAGCTACTCTTTTGTTCACAACAAATCCCGAAACAAGTTGAGGCCACAGAGAGCAGCCGATTTGGTGTATGTATACACCAATTCCAAAGTCATAGCTGCATCGAAGGAGAAGGATGAAAAGAAGTGGTACCATGACAACGTGGAATTCGAAGATTCGGAAGGGCCTATCTCGGAAGACGAGGATGATGAATCTGTATTTGATGATAAAGATGTTGTAAATCATGATATGCACAATTTTGACGAAGAAATGCTAAAGACTCCTAATCAAAACAATGAAGACTTCGGAGTCGCGGATGGAGACAGGTGTATGAGTTTCGATCAGATGAGGATGATTGCGGGCTTGATGATGATGTACCTTCGATAGCTAGATTTGTGGATGGAACCGGATTCATGAGTAGCAAAAATCTTCTACCAAACGTGGAGGATACGTATGTAGAGATAAGGGCGACCAATAGGACAACGGTTGCGAATGATGGGAGTCTTGAAAAGGATGAAGTGATTCCCATTTTTGATGCTCCATCCACGATAATGGCGGTAGAAAAAAATGACCAACATGAAGACAAAGGAGGATGTGAGGTGAACGTTCAGATGAACGTGTGCAATGCAATTGGTACGTCAATAGTGTTATCAGCAAGCAAGAAATGTGTTGAAGCAAATATTGGAAATGCCAAACTACACAAAGTACAAGACAATGTTGAAGCACGTTTGACGGAGTCAGACAACCCAATTTTTTGTCAATAATGGTGTTGACAAAATGCACCTCATGGAAGATTCTCCTGAACCACCACGTAGCACTCCTCCATGTGCACTATTTAAAAGCAATGCGACAACATTGGATGGTTCAAAGAAATCACGGCTTGGAAAAAGACATTTGTCTCCTATAAAAGAGATGGGTTCTAGAGGCAATCCAAGTCGAACCATTTTATCATGTACCGATGATGATAAGGATGAGACATTGGCTTCAATGTTTATTCAACATCGGGGCCATCCACCATGCCATTCCTTGAAATCATTAGGCCACACATCGCAATCTTTGAATGCAATGCAGTTAATTATTCAAGGAGCGCCAAAAGCAGAGATATCAAAGGTTGAAGACTTCATCAAAGCTCGTAAACAAAGAATAATGCAACCCTTTGCTACCTCTCCAACCAAGAGACCGAATGTGGGTAGAACCCCACTTGATACCTATCAAGTGGGGTCAAAGAAGAAAATGAAAACAATCCTTAGCCTTAAGGAAGGCATTGGTAAGGCTATATTAAGAGCCAAAATGGAAAAGAAGACCGATAGATCAATGAAATCATTGACATCTACCCAAGTACAAAAAGGAGTGAAAATTGTACAATCTTCATCAAACGACATGGAAGAGACATGTAGCGATGAAGACAACCGATGGGGAACTAGATGTGATAGTAGCGGGGCTGAGGTGAAAGGAGATAGTGATTACAAGCCTTAGAGATTCAAGGGATGTAGGCTTAGTTGTTTAGGTGCTTATGATACATCGAGCATGTAATGGCAATTGATTGTTTGAAGCTTCCATTGCAGTTGGAATTTGCTTATTGATGTTGCAAATATGATTATTTTTTTTTGAATTGCAAAACCAAGAAGAAGTCCCCCCAAAATTGATGGTGTTCCTCTTTCTTTGTATGAAGCATGATACATTGCAAGATACATATAGAATGCAACAATTTGGACTTCATGATTGTCATAGAATCATAGATTTGGTAATTTTCAAGGTGAAGAGAATTTTGAATTTTTTTTTTAATCTTTTCCCTTGATAATTCATAATTGCAATTATAGTGTACAATTTCTTTGGTTGAGTACACTACAAATGATAGTCCATAACTCCATATGTTATTGTAAAAAGCATTCAAGGAATCAAAGTTTACTTGAAGGACTTAAAGCTTTGTATTAAATAACTAGCCACTAGCCGTCCACCCGCCCGCCCGCCCGTCTACATTTACCCAAGGTAAATTTGCGGACGGTGTTTTTTACCCACCGGAGATGCAGCGTCCGCAAGCTCCGGATGGCCGATTTTTGGACGCAATTTTGCCCAGGACGCTCACTTTCGTCATCCTTGGTCCTTGAGGACAAGGAGTTCCGTCTTCATCCGATCTACTTCCTCCTACAATCTCCAGATTTCCGCCTCTTGTTTCCGGGAATCAACCGGATCGGAAATGCAACTGGCTACCTTCTCTGGTAGCTCTCTGTCTAGTGCTGCTCCCACCAACTTCCCGATCGCAAGCAGGATCCTCCTCTTCAACTCCCAATCCGCTCTCACGTCGCATAGGATCTTGACGAGAGGGTTGAACGGATCGTCCGGATCCGATTCCTCCGACACGGTCTTCTCAACTTCCGATTTCTCTTCCGGGGTTGAGGTGTCGTGAGCGGGTGGCGTCCCCTGCTTGTTGGGAGAGGTCGTCTTCTATTGCTTGATCAGCGGCAAATCCAGTTTCTCCTCCTCTGACTCGCTGTTCTCCTCGGGTTTGGAACTGGATTCCATCTCATCATCCATTTCCGATTCTTCGTACCTCAGGAGAACTTCGTGAGCCTTCCACGCCTTCTCCTCTGCTGCACTCAGGAGCTGGTGGGAATGGTAGAGATGGATAAGGTAGGGACACACCGGAGTGGCCCTACTCTTTCCCACTCTACCTACGAGCTAGGTCACCAAATCGGAAATGATCTGGGCCCAATCAACTCTCCGGTCTCTTCTCAGAGCACCGAAGATAGTATTGGCGAGGGAGATTGTCACCCTCGTCGGTTTTTCCGAATGCAAGACCGGAACTAAGAACTGTAGAAGCCGGCATTGTCGCTTGCCCACGCAGTCCTCCACCGCGTATCCGTCCTTCGGTTTGATAGCACCCTGGAACTTCCCACGGACAAAATCATCCTTTCGGCTCGCCATTCCTAGCCCTCCTGGCCGGAAACTATAGATAGATCTCCAAACGTCCTCCGTCCAGAGATGCGGAACCACTCTTAGAGTGTTATCAAATTCATTGGACAGCTTGCCCAAGAGTTCCTTTACTATTGAATCCTCCCTGAAGCCCTAGGGTTTCTCTACAAACCCTAGGCAACCCATGGAACTTAAATCCTCCATGAGTTGGGACTTGGCTGGTTCAGTGGAGGGAATAACCAGAATTACCTTCCGAAGCTTCACCTCCACCGAGGACGTACCCGCTTGTCCGCCTCTACTCCTCTTAAGCTGCGGCATGGACACGGACGAGCCCTCTCGGAACCCCTTTCCGATTCTACCTCACTCTCTCCTGGCCGCACGTCCCGTTCCTTACTTTCTCTCTCCGATCTCAACCCGAAATCCAAACTATAACACTTAAATACTTCAACTTTCACAGCAGACACTGACACAAAAGACTGACACGGAAAGCTAAGTGACAAGCACAGACTGCAAACTCAGAGCACAGAGAGTGCTGGAAAACGAAAAATGAAAAGAGTTTGATCTGGGCAGCCCAGCCCTTATATAGTCATTGGACTCCCTGCCACCTCATCATGACCTATTCCGGATCCGGTTCCTATATGATATCCGGTCCATCACCTATCCGGTTAGACATCCGCTCCTATCCATTCTTTTCCTAGGACCAAATTGAGCAAATCCCTTTACTATCTCATTTTCCTTCTTTATTCTAGCTCTCGATGGTTCTTTTGCTAAATCCAGATACCTATCTCTAGTTTCCGGTTAGTTTTACTAGGTAAACCAAAAAAATTGACAGTTTCACGTCGCCACAATATCCGATAAGAAGAAAGTGGAGTGATGGGAGGAGGCCAAGAAGAAGACTGAATTGAACAAGAAGAAGAGGCTTGCTACTAAGGCTGAAAAGGACCAAGAGAAGGCCAAAAAGAAGGGTACCAAGAGGAAGGCAGAGACACCGTTGCAAGAACTGGCAACAAGTGTATTTGATATGAAGGACACTTCATCCGGGTTTTCCCTCACTCAAGAACGCCTATTGCATGGGCTGATTCCATCAGTTCAAAATATGGAACCAATGCCCGACATTGACGAATGCATTTTAAACTTATCTGTGGGGAATCTTCATGGTTTGAGGAAGGACTAGTCTCACACGTTATACAACAATGTTCTTGCTTTTTTGGCCATGGTAAACCCAACTTTGGACATTGCTAGTGGTTGAATTCTCAATTTTGTCTAGAAGAGTACAAGTGAGTATGACTACCTTTAATTTAGTTCATTTCTAAACCCTAAAGCCTACCTCCTATGTTACCATTCCCTTTCCTCTAACTTCAACTTTTTATTCCAGCATTCTAGCAACAATGACCGATACTTTAATGGTGCTCGGAGTACTCAATTAGCACTGAACTTGATCATTGTTGATGTTCCTGAAGGACTTCATGTTCCTACCATATCTTCTCCCCTAGCTCCTATTCCCCAGTGGAATGAATTCAGTGAGGATTATTTGATGCCTATTTTTGATTTTGCTCTTGAGTAGCTTCATGACCAAAGTGGTATTCTTATCATGTACCCTACCAGTCGGACCCACAAAAGCCACCTTCTTGGTTGTTGCAAAGAATATGGGTTCAAGATCGTCCAGACTTGGTTGGGAATGAATCATTTACATCTTACATCGCTTGTGGATCCAAATATGATGGTAATTTATTTTCTCTTTTTCCATATTTGTCACCAATTTGCATTTCAATCATGTTATGTTCTTACTCTAATTGTTTTGCAAACTATGAGGTTTACAATATCTCTTGTACTGAAAGAGACCGCACCCCCATTTGCATTCCAAGTGGTTCCATCTCATGACATGGTTGGTGTGAATGTCGGTAAAGACGACATTCTCCAAAACTTTTGTGGCAAAGATGATGTTGCCATGAATGGCAACAAACCCTAGCGAGGTCCTCGTGAAAAGGCACAGCCTTTTATGCAGATGCTCATCGAGGCATGTTTTGCACCAAGTGATGTCATCATGGACTGCGCTGTAGCTACCGGTTCGTTTTTTAGTTCATATTGTTGGTCTTCACAATCCAAATTCTCATTAATTTAAATTTAATGTCGCATTCTAATCCCTTTTGGGGCTCATTGACAGGTTCTAGCATTCACGCTTGCCGTGCTACTCGACGTCATATTCTAGCGTTTGAGGAGGACAAGGCTATCTTTGATGCTCTCATTGCTCCATTCATGGGCATTGCAATTGTTACTCAGTTACAACCACATCGATCAGTCATTGTTTTCCTCGATTTGGATGATGAGGAGGTAGTACCCCAACGTGTCTTGAAGACCTCCCGATTCAGTAAGTAAGTTCCCCTTTAATCTCTTTGTATCGGAGTCTTTCTACCTTTCTTATCCTTTTTTGGTCTAATCTGTTGTATTCTTGTTTTGCATGCAAGCTCTAGAAGTGAGGATCCGCAAACACATGCCGTTCTTTGCATCACCACGCTTTTTTCCAAGCCCCCCAAGCCATTTTAGCTTCTAGTCTATGCAAAGGCAATTTCCAAGGATTTAGTAGCTATTGATCCTAGGGCACCTTCTAGGGCCCATTCAATTGATCCTTGCGTTTTAGATTTTGTAGACGACTATGCTATAGAGTCTAATTCGCAAACATCAGATAGTGAGGGTAGTTCAACCTCAGCTCACTCTAGCTAAGGTACTAATGTGTAGTACTCTAGTATTTCTGGTGCATGATGATGATGCAACATTTGGAGATTTCTGTGTTTCGTTTCTATGCAATGTTATTGATTACCATTTGGATGTCATTATCTTTTAATTGGATTGTACCTAAACTACATTTTTCTAAGGGGATTAGTGTAAGCCCAAAACACCATGTTTGTGACAATCATCATGTCTTTTTTTCACTATCTCTTTTGAACTCCAAAATTCCTTGCCCTTTTGATGATAATGTCACTAGACCATGAAGTGGTCGATAAAATGGCTCTAAACTAACCCCTTAAAGTGTCATTGTGATAAAAAGGGTAGGGATTTCATTAGTTCATTGGTGATAAAAGATGAGTATGGCATGTGCTGCAAAAAAAACCCACAGTGACTACAAAAACTATGGTGATCTTCCATATACATTATGATATGTCTTTTAGTAATTTCTTACCCTCCAAGTATTTAGGATCTTCTAAGGCTTATCACTGAAAAAGAACATTTGTATACAGATTGACCCTAAATTTACAGCAATCTTGATTATGAATAACTTTGTATTCTTCCAACTTGAGATATTTTTTGTCTTCTACTATTTTTTGAATATTATTCATTGTACATCTATACAATGCATTAGTCATAGGCATTTTTATGTATTCATTAAATCAAAGACATATGTAGTACACTTTTTATCTTTCAAGAACATCTAAGTTTATTTCATGTATAAAGTGTGAATTTTTATCCTATTATTATATTTGTAATTGTGAAGCCTCTCATGTGACTAATATGCTCACTTCATATCCATAATAGACCTTGTCACCTATCCACTTCATAGACGAACCCCTTTGCGCTTGCATGGTTATAGGTCAACATCTAATACTTGAATTTGAAATTTGAAATTTATGCCATAAATTGATTCCATGATTTTAGGCACATTGTACCCACAGTCATAGGTTTAATTCATTTTTCCAAAAATCTTTAATCCCTGCTCACTTTTCCCCGCTCTACGTTCTACACTCCACGCTCACGTACCAACATTCCCCGGGATTAAGAGTAGGAATGCTGCATGATGAGAACGCCAGGAGGATCCGAGGTGGGTAAAGCACACACAATTGGTAAATTGTGCAAGACGTGTCTGTGGTTATTGTCTCACATAATAGAGCAACTTTAGACGAATCGAACTTTGTACAAAAATTGTGGAAATGGCCGGACATGGGTGACCTCATCAAAAACCTTTGAAGACAGCTTTCAACGAAGGTTGCTTGGATGGAATCTCAGCATACGGTTTGGCAGAATCAGCAGAAAGGCATATGGTATCTCGATTAAGGGATTCAACATATCTAAGAAGATTAACCCTTTTAATGACTAAGTTCCTTTTTGCTTATACTATATCATTTTGAGTACAATTCTATTATTTACCTCAATTCATCTAATTGGAAGTGTTTTTGTTTTTTTTTAAGAGATTCAAGAATTACTTTGGATGAATGAGAAATTATTTGCATAAATCATTGTCCAAAAGCACTCTGTTCATCACCAAAAATAAGGACTTCGGAGCACTTACTGTAGGAATTAGTTATAAGTTTCATTCCAAACTCTTGTGGACTGGACTTTGTGACAAGAAATGCAACAAGATGGGATGTAATCAAAAAGCCATTTGAATGCAAGGCTCTAAACTTTGAGCTCGAACACAATGTTGAGAGTTTTTCAAGTAAAGTGTATATGAAATTTTGAATGTGGCGGCAAGGTGTTCGGAAATTTATGTCACTAAGCTTTTGAGAAATTTTGACTTGCTCTGGAAACAGTCACCAAATAATTGGAGAAAGTAAACCAACGATCGGAGTTAGTCACCTTGCAAAGAACGACTGCAGTAGTCAAGATGGATACGTTGAAGGCAAGTGCTAGCAACTATCACTAAGGTAAAACAACCCATTGTAGTAAGAATTTGGAGTCTGCCCTCATGCCATTGCTGAAATTTTTCAATTTTATTTTCACGTAAAGACAAGTCTGAGAAATAGTGAGAGCAATTGAAACTCTATTTTTTAGACAAAGTATGAATTTGTTATGAATTTTTGAATTGATCTATCCAAAAGAGTCAACAGGCTACCTGATAACCAACAAAAATTGTATCCAATATGCTCATCTTAATCACCTAAAGTGGTCACAATAATTTCTAATGCGGAAGGCCCTAAAAAGTCACTTCCTACAATGATGTATGCTCAAAAAGTAGGGTGCTCCTAATGAGGTCACTAATCACTCCATGGGTGGCAAATTAGTCATTGATTATGGCATGAAAAATTGTCATGGGGTCATTAGGTGTCTACTATGGGTCATGTGATTGCAATGGGATGTTTTACCTTAGGTTCTTTGAGAATATCAAGACTTGGAGAATTTCTAATTTGGAAAGTCGAACCTCTCTAGTGTAGTTGTAGTGATTACCTTTGAAAACTCTATTTCCATTTCACAAGAAAAGCAATTTCAATTTCATTTCTTTTATTGGCTAGAATTTGAATTTTCTGTTAATTTTTGAAAAAGACCAAATATTAAAAGATGAAAACATCCAAGCCTTTCCTCAATAGTGACAAGTTTAACTGTAGACATATATTGAACACTTTAAATTTATGTTATTTCAAACTATTGTGCAAGACCTCCCCTTTCCACACAAATTCCAAGGATGAACATCTACACTTGAGGCTTACATAGAAGGATTCTCTGTCATCCATCGTACACTTAGTGTCTGCAACGTCCCTTCTAGAGTTAACTTTGAGACACTTTGCTCCCCCAGCATCACGGCTCACTTCACTCTTGAAACCTTCGAACCCACGCTTGACCAAGAAGTCTGCATCACATGAAATTATTCCAAATACAGAAGCATTGTGGAGGGGACATCCGAGCCTTCATATCCAAGAATGTGATGATTGTTTTATTAAAGCTACTTCAGTATGCGGAGTAGTATTGTTGCTTTTGAATGTTGACAAACAAGCCATGTGATCCCACCTCCCGCTTCGTTTGTGGAATTCCGTCACGGTCATCCAACAAGCCATTCTCATATCGATCTGGAACACCTTGAGTTTCTAGGTAAGAAAATCGCGCAACCCCTTCCCAGATGGCAAGTGGAAGAAGCTGCAGGAAGCTCCAGCCGTACAACACAAACACCACGAAGGTTCCTCAGAAATTTCCTACAGTATAGGATTGTCTATCACATTGCTTGCATATGAAGGCACGCTTGCATTTGTAAATCGCTATATAAGCTCTATGAAAGCCATCCAGTTCTACTGTATTGCATGATCCCAGTGGAATTGAGCTGAACATTGCCGAGAGAGGCCAGCAACTAAGTTGATCTGTTCCAAGTTTTAATCACCATGGCGTCACCACAGTCCAAGTATTGATCCTCTTTCCATACTGGCACAGATGCGATGTGGTAGATGTAGAAAGTGACGTCCTAGTAGGAATGTGTTGGGTGGGTTTGTTGATTCAAGCAGTTGTCCATCTTGTCTTGTGGGTTAGAGCTGATTTCTGTACTGTATGTATCTTTCAATTTTGTGAAATTGGCGCAAGTTTGGGTGCCAAAAATTGCACAATGCTCGAAAACCCAAGATTCGTGCCAATGTGGTGATAGATTTTTTAGTAAAGAATTACATCACCTGCCCTGAAAACTGTTAAAGTCTTAGAATTCAGCCAATTTAACAAATTCGAAGTTGTGTTGGGAGTCATCTGGTTGTGCGGACAGGGTCCAAAGGTTCCAGGGTGGTATCTTTTTAGGCAAGGGTGCAACTGAAGGGCTTTGAACCAGATGTGAGATGGGCTATTACCTGAAATTACAAGAATTGACTTCTGTCCTGTCCGATGTGCGATTCCGGTAGTCCAGAATTAAACAGTACCTCTGAAGTTCTGAACTAGTATTAGGGATGTGGTAAACAACTACACGTCAATTAGATCGGTTAGGCTGTCTGAGCCTTGGTTAGACTTATATGTTTGTTGTCCCGAGGTGGCATGGAATAGCTTGCACTCTCACTACGAATTCCGGTTTGCTCTCATCAATCTTGGATTGTTCCGGGTCATTTTTACACTCTGTCTGAGGAGTTGTGGATTTGCTCAGGTCATCGAGATCTCCTGCAATCGCACTAGTTATGCAAACTTTGCTAGGTATCCAGTTTGTGAGTGTTCTAATTCGCTGAGGAGCTAGATTTTACATCGTTTTGCTAGAGTTGCATGCGGGGTACTAAAATTCAGGCAAGCTCTGGTGTAACTTGCCAGCGATGTGATATGCAGCAGAGAAAGAACTCGGATCTTTTAATTCAAGGAGTGTACACTGTACGAGTCTTTCTCTTTAGGGTTTTACTACAACATCTCAGGATTGTGAGAGATGCACAAACTTGGTACCCCGTCGTCAATACGCTGAACAGTTCGACAGAGTTCTAGCACAGGGTTATGACGTTATGACCCCCAACCCTAAACCGCGAAGGGATGTAGTAACTCGTATAGTGGACGGACCCAGAAATCTTCGATTTCCACAAAGCTTTTAATGGACACGTATTTCTAAACTTTGAGCTCTCTTAGATAATGTCGTAGAAATCAGTCTTTGAAAGACACGTGGATGTGCAATGGAATGTGCAGGTGGTGGTCGAAGGACACAGTTGCAGTGATCACAGGTGCCAACCAAGGCATTGGTTACGAGATTGCCCGCCAACTTGCTCAAAACGGGCTTACCACAGTGTTAACTGCACGCAGTGAAGAGCGAGGGAAAGCTGCAGCTGAGACCCTGAAGAAGGAACTTCCAGCTGAGTTGTCCCAAGACCTCATTGCGTTCCATCCCCTTGATGTCACCAGCGACAAGTCTGTTGCTGCACTGGTCCAATGGCTGCGTGAAACATATGGGGGCTTAGACATCTTGGTATGTTATAACGTTTTCTCTGCATCTCGTGGGGAGTCGGTGCGTAATTTTAGAGTTTTTCTGTGCAATGCGTAAATGTGCGAAGTGTGATGACCATATTGGATTGCAAGGATTTGTGGAACGATGCCAGCAATTCACTTCATTCAATTTCTTAGTTCTGGAAAGAGGTTTTCTTGATTTGTTGAGCATTTTGGTTTGGTGATTCTGGACAATGTGACAAGCGTCAATATGGCAACTCTATCAACATGAATTGTTTGTAATCCGTCTCAGTGTATGAGTTCTAGGAATATTTCTGCTGGAGGTTTCTGAAGTGCTCTTGGAAATCCATTCTTGCTTGTCTTTTCTTGAACATTGTCTTTTCCAAAATGCCACCCCTGCTTATAAATGGAGTTTTTCTTTTCCTTAGAGGTTCTGCATTTCTGCAAGAAGGGAAAGAATGTTTACAGACGTGCATACTGAATTATTTGGCATACCGAATCCAGGACAGACATGGCACAGCATGTTTAGATTCTCCATGCACATAGCCCTGAACCCTAAACCCAGCCGGCCTGCAATGAAAAGTCTCAGCTAGGTGACTAAAATTAGGTTTTGAATACTAATGCTGGGTGTTTGGGATTGGAACAGGTGAACAACGCAGGCATCTCGCGTGGCACAACCGAAGCAGAGATCTTTGATACCAACTATTATGGTGTGAAGCGCGTCACCAAAGCCCTCTTACCTCTGCTTCGCCCATCTCCTGCAGGCGCTCGCATCATCATGGTGTCTTCCGGCATGGGGATGCTTCAGGTAATTTGCACGTTATTCCATAATCCTCTTCTGAACAAACTGAGTGGAACGTCGCGAGACTGTTGGTACTGTCTATGCTGATTGCTGCCGTTTAAGGGTCTTTTTCTGAAATGGATGACATTCATCAAATTGGAGATGTAGAAGACATATGATCCTATTCCTTGTTATCGTTGGAGGAAATCCACATACTTGTACTTTGTCAGCAGAGTCAAACTCTCTGTGCAAATTTCTTTTTACTTCGACTCTATAGACGCCAGTTTTTATAGCTTCAGTTGCTTTTCTTTCATGTTGGTCTCTGACATGCAACTGGTGCAAATCTCAGCGCATCGACAACAAATATCGTGAGGAATGGAAACAGCGCGACCAAATTACAGAGGATAAAGTGGACCACTTCATACAAGAATATCTTGAGACATCGGAAACTGGAGGTTGGCCAGACCGTTACCGTTGCTACTCCATGACCAAGGTTGCTCTGAATGGATACACAAGTGTGTTAGCCCGTGAGGTAGAGGCAGAAACCAAGAAGGTTTATGTAAATTGCTTCGCTCCTGGATACACCAAAACTAACCTAAATAATTATCAAGGTACAAACACTCTTGAAGAAGCAGCTATGACAGGCATTTGGCTGGCTCTGCACCCGCCGGGTTGTCCTAATGGGAAGTTTTTTGACCAACAGCTTCGTGGTGAAAGAGAGTGGTGATCCTTTCAAAGACTAGTGTAGTCTCAATCTAACTTTGTATTCTTGTATACTAAATACTATGCTCTGAAGCTGTCCGTAACCCACGAAACGCCCGACTCACTACATTTTGGTGTTGGCACAACTTCGAAGTGAAATCTTAGCAAATAAATATCTGTCGTATATCTCTTCTGGATGCACTGTCATTCGAATCTTTGTAAAGCATGAAAATAAAATGGAACTTTTGTTTCTGCTTTTTCTACCCAAGTTTCCCTGCAAAGAGTCTATTGCCAATTTGAGACTTTTCGAGAGGAGCCTCAAAAACATTGGAACTTGCAGACCACACTGCAGATTCGTTAAAAGAAATTGTATTATTGATTTGAAACGAGGTGGTGATTGTGGTATTCATTTCAGTATATGGTTTTGTAAATATACGTTGTATTAGATATAATTGTAAGGCACAGTTCATAATGCTCTCCGGCATCTTCTGGGACGCATTTTCAACGAGGAAATCCTGATGATACAACCGCAGTTTGACAGCAAGAGGGGATTTGTTGAACTTGACGAACGGACAGTCTCGGCGTTTAGGGTTTCGTTTTATGTGAGGATCTTCCTTGCAAGAGGATCCTGTGGACTTGCAAAGCGTAATCAACCACGATGAATGAAGCGTTTCAGTCTTGCACTCTTGCTGATTCGGTTTGAGTGACAGTAGGAAGTTGGTGGGTGGTTTCTAAACCCTAATTTCGAAGCCTTTTGCATCCACTCTTCATTCTTCTTGATAACAAATTGTGATCGATCCTTGAAGCCGCAAGGATCAGATTTTGCTGTGGCAAGATGGAATGTAGTTTGATCCTAGGCATATCAATTAATCCTTGAAGCGGTGGGTAAATGAATTTTTCAAGGAATTCATCCAATTCTAACATTTTCATCAATATCCATTTGCCATGTTTTCCGATTTCAGAATTGGCGTTGGTATGACCACATTTGTGACAATTTACATCTAGTTACCAATTTGTCATCTTTTGCAAATAGACCACAAGGGCAACTGCAACATTACAAAAATGGGCATATTTATCCTACATGGTTGTAGAAAATCCTAATGATAATAGAGTTAGTTGTAAAGTCATAAAACCCTTATTCTTCCACCTTGTATTTTTTACTTTCATATTCTAAAGTATATGTATGAAAATTTATTGAAATGTTTATATCCTTAAAAAGTTATTGCACCTCTATTAATTCAAATCTTCAATCACATCAATCATTGGAGTTATACATCAAGAGGTATAGAAGTATGAAGATGAAATCAAATAATCAATGTTGCGTTTCATCTTGTGTTTTCTCTCTCATTTTTAAGAAATGAGTGCCATTGATAATTCAATGGAGTAAGTCTTGCTCAAGTAAATTATATGTGCCCTTGATAAATCAATTATTCAATCAATTGAGCATTTGAGTTAAATTGGAAACATGTGCAAAACTCAAAGTAGGAACTTGAAAGACCAACTTCAAATTTGGCACATGTTTTCTTTTAATCCATGATTCCAACGCTTGATTTGATGGAAGATTTGGATGTCTTGCAAGGCAAATGGTCAATTAAAGTAGGATTCACTTCTTTGAATTTTCAATGGCACTCATTTCTTAAAGATGAGAGAAATCACACAAGATGAAAATATGTCTACATTTCTTGATGTTTAATTCCTATGATTGATTAGATTGAAGATTTGAGTTTATAGAGGTGCAATTACTTCTCATGGGTAAAAATATTTCGATAAATTTTCATATTCTCATACTTTTAGGACATCAAAGTGAAAACACAAGGTGGAAAAACAAGGGATGATTTTACAATTAACTTTAATATCAAGTCAGATTTTGCATATCTTACTTTAGTTTAAAAAATTAAAAGGGAATCTATATTTTTTTAGCTTCAATGCATGTGTATATAGATGATGGATGTGTACCATTATAGTAATTTATATGTATTCAACTTCACAATACGTAATTTATTTCAATTGTGTTCTATGACTATATACAAGTATAACCATTAGAAGACAATTGACAGCTTCAAGAGCTCGTTTCAGGGTTGTTTCCTGCATTGTTCCGTGTGCTGCCAGAAATTGGGAACCAGCCCGTAATAGGCAGAATTTCCGAATTTTTCCCAAAATTAAAAAATAAAAAATTGGAAAAAATCCCCAAATTTCTAAAAAGTACTAGTAAACTCAGAACTGAATTAAAATAATAATTTTTTTCCAAAAAATAAGTAAAATAAGTAAAAATATTCTTTCTGACATAGGAGTGACTATGCCACATCATATTGCTAATGTGGCAAGTTCCCATAGCTTGGGAACTCAAAATAACTCGCAACCTCTTCATGCCCTCAAATTTCATCTAATGAACTTTGTAAAGATTGTACCACTACTAAAGTTAATTCAATTAGTGGAAAATTTTTAATAGTATGGGTGCAATAAAATTTGGATGAATGTCACTTATAGTCAGTCCATAAATGACATCTTTTCCTATGTGATCTATAACATGTCTAGTTCAAATTTGTATAGTTACAATTTTAAAAAATTGATAATCCTTATCAAACCTTGGGCTTTGTGTTTAGTATGGAATAATCCCAAGATGCTCAAAAAGGCTTTGGGTATTTAGAGGTTAAATTGGAAATTATGCAAATTTGCATGGCATGCTATTATCATATTATTTTAGTATAGTTAAAAATAAGATATAGATATATTCCTACTATTGTCTCTTAAAGAGTGTCATCCAATTTTCATCCACTTCCATATACACTTATTTAAATTTCATCCATAAATTTATATTAAATAGATCACATTCATCCAAATTTTATTAGACCCACACTATTTAAAAATGTCACTTATGGATTGAAAGATTATAATAATGTTTAATCAAGAAGGTGTTAAAATTATAAAATTTAATCAAAGTATTTCAATCATTTCTTTTACATGTCAGATCTAAAATTGAGGTCATACAAAAAATTGAGGTTGAAAGAAATAACATGCATAACCACAATTGATTTACAGCTTTTCAACATCTATTCTCACTACAATTTTTTTAAGGAATTTCCAATGTAATTTTTTCCCCAAGATCCAATGTATCTAATTTTCATCTCAGAAAGTTCCTCTCACTAAACAATCAAGATTTACAACGGACACCCTTGTACAAAATCTTTAATGAAAAATATCATAAAGTTTTTTTCAAAACTGGATTCTTGATGTTTAAAATAATCTTTAAAGATATTCAATTGAAAAAGAAACAATCCCAATCTAACCCTTTGGTAAGATTTGGTTTAACCCCTAAAAGGCCAAGTGATCATTCAAACTTCACAAGAGATTTCATATAATTATGCATGAAGTCAATTTGGATTGGAAGTCAATTCACAAAGTTTGTGAATGTGAACACGTACCCCTTAGTGAGTTAGTGGGAATATAAATTTTTTCCAATATATTGAATGCTTGGATCCAAAATTATGTTGCCTTGAACTTTTGGGGCAACTTTGGAGATTTTACAAAACTCCTCTTGTACTTCTAAAAGTTGACAAATATGTAACTTACACTATACAAGATGCGAATGTTAAAAAATAACCATATGTAGTGGAAAAATCTCACTCTAGGAGAAGTTAAAGTTTGTTGGCCCTGCCCTATTGAGCAAGGTAAAAAAAACTTTTTTTTTTCTAAATTCAAACATTATAATTTTTCAATCCATACAACCAATGTTCCTAAGAAATTGTCCACACATTCTCACAATAGTCTACTATAGATTTGTATAGTTGAATTTTGAAAAAACAACTTTGTTTTCATTTTTTTCACTGCCGTGAAAAGTGGCAATTTTCTACAATTTCTACCCAAAATGAGCTTTAATTTTTTTTCTTAGGGGGTAATGTCCAAATTGAGTCAACACCAAAATATGGTGCCTCCATAGTTTCAGGTTATTTGAGTTATATTATTAGGATGGGACACACTAATTGAGTAGTTTCATCATTCCAATTGGGAATTCAAGTTAAAGTAGGTACCCCCCAAATCGCCACTTTTTGCTATTGTGCCTATTTATTGTTAGGAGATTGGCTGAATTTTCATATTTTCTTGTTGGCAAGTAAAAGGAGGTTCCTACACACCAAAGACTACAACATGTGGATACCATGTGCCATTGTGCCAAAGTTAGGAAGATTCAAAGTTTTTATGGTAGATGTTCTAAAATGATTTTTTAAACATACATACATACATACTGATTTTGAAGATGTATGAGGAGTGATGATGACGATTTTAGGCAAGGTGCAATTTTGGGTGTACCCACCTTCAACTACTTTGAAAAATTGATTATAATATTCTTCCTCCAACACATCTTATGATTGATTGTATGAATATAAGGTAAGCTTAGTCCAGACAAACATGTTGTTGCTCCAAAAGGCCAAAGCCATTCAAACTACCATAAGCTTATTAAGACTTAGTAAGGTAAACTATCCCATCGTAGACCAAATGGAAGCAAGTCCATTGTGGGCTAAACTATGTTAGTGGTGTATATTGAAGTTCTTATATTGTAGTTGTGGGCTAAATTATGTTAGTGGTGTACATTTCAGAACTTCAATATACACCACTAACATAGTTTAGTCCACAATGGACTTGCTCCCATTTGGTCTAGAATGGGGTAGTTTACCTTATTATACAAATGCCTGACCCAATCTTGAATAGTAGTCTATTTAATAGTGGAGGCAATGGATCAAAAATTCACTACAAACATTACAAGTAGAACACTACAAAAAACTGAGTGAAAAAATGACTACAGAAAATGACTAGATTGCAGTCACTTCCGACATTTTTGACTACAAAATGACTAGGGGGTCTTGCTATCATTTTGGACAAGTCATTCACGTAAATGACTGCGGGTGTATTATCACCATCCATTCTTGTCTTAGATGTAGAAATGGATGAGGAAAGATGGAGGTGGCACTTGATAAAGAAAAGAAGGTTAAGGAAATGGCTAATGTCTTGCCATGTGGAAAGTGCTAGCCTTGACTGCTGACGTGGACAGACGCATGTTCAGTCATTTTTTAGTCATCCTAAAGTTGCGCATCACCCATCATACATCTGATGTGGACCTCCACATGTCCAATCATTTCTGAGTCGTGTTCAAGTTATACATAACCCTTGTAGAATTTGACGTGGACGGCCACATCTGCAGTCACGAAGGAGTCATTCTCAAGTTGTGCATTAGTTGCATTTGGCCTCATTCATTGTGACATGTGGACAGTCATTTACAAGTTGTGTTATAGTGAAGCCCACAAGAGATTAGTTGACTTCAATAGTCGCGTTTGAGTCATTCCGAAGTGACGGGATGAGGTGCCCACTATTCAGAGAGTAGTCATTCTGTAGTCCTCAAGGAGTTCATTTACAGTTGCAGTTCAGTCATTCTTCAATAGTGCCCGAATTCTCATTGTGAATGCAGTCTTCATGAAGTTTTGTTCATGTCATGTGAATGACTTAGGGTTTAGAATTACATGTCCTGTAGCTTGTAAGACCAACAAAAGGATAACATCCTCCTACCCAGTGCCTGACTCTATAGTCTACTAAGAGAACTTCAGAATGCCTATTTCTAAAGTGCCACATTGCATGGATGACCATACATTTGGAATTCATATGTTTTATCTACCATCGTGAACTGCATTCAATGCTTACAAGAAGAAAGTTGTGAAGGCCATTTTGCATTCCAAGCAGCCTGGACAAGTCAAGGTCTCCATATTTACCACACTGCAGTCTGTAGTTCTAAAAGTTCAAACACTCATATGAGTGCCTACCATCTACTAGTCACAAAGAAGCAGAATTTAGTATCAAGTTGGTTTCACATACTAGTGGCCCCATATTATAGATGACCCCTTTGCATGTTGAATGTGAGTCATGTTAGCGGCTTCATTAGGAAACATGAGTCCCACGTTTGCAATAAGAATGTCCCGTAGGTCCACCTTCAACCAGAACTCCAGAATGGCCTTGAAGTGAAATTGGTGCTCACCTAGCAAACCGCTAATAGTCCCCATTGCTACTTTTTGCCACACAGCCCGAGGGTTCATGAGGATCACTTCGTTACTGACATTTACTTGCAGCGTGATAATACTTAGCCACTTCATAGTTCCAATAACTGAACATAGAAAAAAGAACCATAAACACTACTGGTAAGTAACTATATGGCCACTACTCATTGACTAGGAAATGACCATAGGATGACTTCTTATATTTGACAATTACATTTTCAACGATGCATGATTGGATGTCAGTAGAGCCTAACGAGACATGAGTAGTAATTTAACATTCCCAATAACAGTACATGGGTGTGAATACGCAAAGTTGCACTCACACTCACAAGGGGCATAGGGGTTTAAGTGCAATGGCAGATTTCTACTATAATACAAGACTGATCATTCGCACCTTACCTTCAACTATTGCATACTCGGATTCAAGGTTCTACAATTTGAAGAAATCACATGGTAATCCACAATGACCTCTTGCTGTAAGTAGCAAAGTAGTCAACGATAATGGGACAAGTCGTTGGCGATGTAGGCTTACCCTACCAAGAATCTACTAAATTTGGGAGAGAGGGTTCAGGCTTCACGCTTGCTCTCCAATTCGGTTTTGCAATGAATTCACAAGAAGTCACACAGGACAATGTGCGGACTACAGAGTTCTCTACTTTTGTAATCAGTTGGCCCGGGATTATTGGATGTACAATGCCCATGATCTGTTGGAAATACTGTAATGTATCCTTCCGCTATGTTCTTCAAGTCCCCTACTGTATGGAACTCACAGAGTACAAGCTATACCTTCCTGACCACGATGGTTCCTTGAAGATTCTAGAGGACGACTGGGTCACTTTTCTGAGCAACATTTGCAGAATGACTAAGAATGACACTGATGTGACTCATACATAACTTCTACAAGCGGAAATGACTAGGTGCTCACTTTGACATGACCTAACAATGACAGAAGGCACACTCAACTACCACAAGGAGGTGGAA
Source organism: Straminergon stramineum (assembly GCA_963920665.1). NCBI lineage: Eukaryota > Viridiplantae > Streptophyta > Bryopsida > Hypnales > Calliergonaceae > Straminergon > Straminergon stramineum. The sequence goes on along the minus strand of OY987267.1, from coordinate 26,217,862 downwards.
GTACCTCACCTTCTTCGATGCCCCCTCACATTTTTGTCATGTATTGGATGCACTCTTGGATTTGCTCTCCCGCTTCAACGTCCCTTTTTGCATGCACGAAGACCATTTATTAGACATCAAATGGAATTGAAGGTGAGGGGACGTTGTAGAGCTAAAGCTCGTAGTCTGCTAGTCCCCTCACCTTCTACAACATCTAGAAATTCATATGGTGTTCTGTTTTTGCGTTTGTGGATCATTTCAGCCATTGATTCGTTGACAATTTGAGGGTAGGTCGACCAGAAAGATGCCACGTCAGGACATTTCCAAAAAGCCTCCATAAACGACCACAAGTACCGTTTCAAGTACTCCTTGTTGTTAGCCAAAGTGCACAGCCACTTCACATGTTTAGCATTGTAAACCACCTTTAACGCTCATATCCTTTTTTGAATTTATCTTTGTACAAATGTCCTGTGTACCTCAACAAATTTGATGCACATGAGGGTTGTTTACTTATAGATTTAAGCATTATAAACCACCTTATCAATCTTCTAACAAAGCCCACAAGAAGATGCTTCTACAAAGAGGCTTATCCATCATCAACAATAAGGCTATATGCATTATGCAAAAAATTACCACCTAGGAAGAGATATCGGAGAGTTAATGGGTAAGAAGAGAGCTTCATTGCAACAAGAAACTAAGTTTGGGGATTCCTCTACTCTACACCTTTTTGCACATTAGAGTTCTCACTGGATTCGGTGAACTCTATTAAGTGGTAACTTGAGACCATGGTCACTTGAAGCTTGAGAGAGTCTAGGAGGAGATTTCTTGAGCCTTGACTCCCCATGTTATTCAGTAAGGCCATTGATTTTGAAAGTGAAAGAGAAGAAGCAAAATATTTTGTCCTTGTCAATGGCTGAGACTTTAATAATTAAGCTATTGAGGTTAGAGGAACTTTTCATTTTTAGGTTTAAGGTTTAAACAAAACTAGTGTACCCCGAGCCATTGCCACAACTAAAATAAAAGTAAAAGTAATTTTCTAATTTCTTAATTCATAAAAACTTCAAAATTCAATTATGTTCACACCTTAGGTCCAAATGCCACAAAACAAAGATGTGCACCCCTCCTTGAAGAGCACTTTCCGATGTTACCAAGAACATAATTGAGAATTGCACAATCCACAAGATCTCACTGTAAAAAATAAATAAATAAACAAAACAAAACAAACAGCCTCCCTTAATCCCTGGAGGTTTTTGACTCTATTTTCACCAAAAAATAATCATCCAAAACTACCATTTCTAGTACAAGTACCAAATTTTTGAAAAAAATACATTTTTAGATACATATAACTACAAAATCTTGTAGTACACTAGTTTGAAAAGTTATGGAAAAAATTTCAAAATATCAACAATGGACATTGCAAGATATTAGCATTTGAATTGATAAATATCATTTTTTTCAGCCTTGTGAAAAAATGGGTAGCTACACTTCACAAGGTCACATTTGTATGAAAAAATGACCAAAATTGTGGTGCTTCATTGGATTCATTCTTCAAGGCAAGTTGTCTTTATGTTTGAAAAAATTCACATCATTTGGAATTGTACAAAATATAGGGAAAAAATAGTAAGTAGAAAGAAGAATAGAATGATTCAAAATACTAAATTGTTAACAATTTAGTTATGAAATTGGAATATGTTAATCCCATTGATTGTAATGTTGTAATAAACAATCTACATCCTATAATTTTATTTTATCCAAAAATTGAGTTAAATAAAGGACTTCAAAGTTTATTTTAGAGTGGAGAATCCATAACTATCCACAAACTAAAACTCCTCATAACTTTCATCTCATTAATGAAAATGGAATGATACAAAACTTTCCACATATATATGAATCTAGTAAACCAATTTCAAATTGTTCTTTCTTAAAACAATGATTTTTTTTAAAAAAATTTTATCTCCCCAAACTACTTGTCAAACAATGAAAATTACATAACATACAATAACTTTTTAACCATGTAGTCAAATGTTATGAAATTTTTTGGGTCTTAAGGCTATTCTATGGGCTCATGTTATGTAAAAATTATAAAGAAAATGAAATAAAAATTTAGTTCATAGTGAGCTATCCAAAATCACTATATTGCCAAAATATAATGTTGTTAGGTCCTTCAAGGGTTAACTATCACCTTCAAATGTTGTATTGTATACACTCTTGATAAAAATGACTTATTTAGAAACTATTTCCATTGGTTGTAGGAATAATGGATTCCATCATGTTAGACAATATGACTATATCTACATAAGACTTTGTTGATGCAAGCATATTCCAACAATGATAGTAATGTTTTGGGACAGAGTCTTAAATTTTTCCATCATTGACTTTATTTAAAAATTTATTATATATGTATATCTTTTAATTTTAATTAGAAAAAATACAAGGAATACATTTAGCTCTAGTAGATTGTAAATGATGTTGTCCTTTGACATTTTTGTACAATTACAAATTTTGAAGCTTATACTCATCTTGCTTAAAGAAATCAAGGAAATTTTTTTCACTGTAATTTTTATTCCATTTTTAAATTTATCGAGCATTCTATACTCCATTCTATATTTAAAGAAGTGATAGAATTCTAAATCAAACGATGGAAATTCTACATTTTTGTTTTTGATGGTGTCTTCAATCTCAAAATAGTTTAGAAATTGTTGTTTGTTTCAATAATTTATTCTATTTACTACCAACTCAATTGAAGCATGAAATCTTTTTAGAAAAAAACTATTCAAATATAGGTTTAGAAATCAATAAAAAAAAGGGGGGGGGGTATGATAGTTGATAGTGTTGTGATTAAAAATGTATGTATGTTTCTCTCTCTATATATTTCACATATAAAGCAATATGTTAATTTTTAAATCTAAAATTTTACAAACAATAAGATCCCAAATGTAGTTGGACACTTGCACTTTAAAATCAAAATGTCAAGTGCAAGTGTAAAGTGACAACTTTTGGGCCAGAAATTGTCATCATCAATTGATCCATTTCTAGTCTAAGTTTGTTTGAATGGGAGTTGTTTTAAAATTTCAAGTTTTCTCATTGAAATCTTTTACAAGTTCAAAAATTTGATAGATCAATTTTACATCATATAGAGACTTTAATTAAATTTAGTCTTGTCTTATGATTTTAATTAATAGCTGTTAAACTTGAAATATTTTTAATGGGTTTTGAAATCTTTGCATTCCAATGATTTACACTAAATTATACATTTTTGCTCTTGGAGGATTTGACTTTGCAATTAGCATGCCTCCCTACTTTGATGAAGGAAGGAGGGAAGGACATTTAAGAAAGTGTGTCTCACATTTGTCATTCTATCTATGTCATATAGTATCATATATTTGTATTTGACTGTTTTGGGAGGGACTATTCATGTTTTTCACCACCAAAAATAAGAAGTCCTCTTCTTTTCCTATTTTCCTATTCTAGTGCAAATCATTTTACAAACATTTATCATCCATCGCTCCTAACATGTATCGCACCGTATTCAATTAATTGTAGTTTTGATTGACCTAGATTAATAGGTGTTTTCATATGGCCGTTGGCCATCCACCCTTCCCAAAGTCCTCTAGCTTGTTTGTCTTCCACCTTAGAGCTTCATTACAAATAGATTAGTTTTGGCTTAAATTCCAAAGATCTTATTTATTTATTTATAAAGCTACACTATAATTAGGATATCCTTTGAAAAATATTGAATAGATCCCATCTATGTTTCATATGTAATTGATTGTTGCCATTAGTCCCATAATTATGAAGAAATCTTTTATTTGATAAACTGAAATTCAATGTTTTGAAGGGAATAGAACTAATACTTTGTAAAAATATATTAAAATTTTATAATACTACTTAAATAATATAAAATAGAATGCACTACAAGGTATATTAATCATTTAACGAGTCTTAATACGAGGATTCATTGATAATTAACGAATAATTTGGATTGATCACATTGTGAGAATATGTTTCAAATGGATACAAACATTTATTTCCATTTCTTTATCAACGAAGAACTTCACAAATTAAAAAATAAGACAATGGAAGTTAAGGTCCATATATGCTTTATATGCATAATATATACTTTATTTGCCTAATATAACTACTCTTGTTACTTAATGCCAATATGATCTTTAGATGTTTTAGATGTTTTAGTTGTTAACTTATATACTTTCATAATCTTGATAGTTGGATAGTTGGATAATTGGATCTTGTTCAATCATGCTAAATCAAGAATCTTAAAGGAAAAACTATAGCACAAATACATCCTTATTCCAAATGAAAAACATGTGTCTTCTTATCCAATTATAAGTGGTTGCCATCTATACAATATTACTTAATTAGTGTGCTTCTTGGGCCAAAAATTGTGACGTGTTCTGTGACAATGGTCTAATTTCCAACTACAAGCTAAGGTAGGTATGGGCTAGGCATGTATCCTTAAATGGTACCAAAAGCTTGGAATACTACCAATTTAATGAAATCTACATTCTAGTTACAGAATTGGACTCCACTAAAGTTTTGACATTCACTTCTCCTAGGCCAGTACAAATTTGAAACAACAAAGTTACAAGAATACTTTGAATAATGAGCAAATTCAATGCTCAAATTTTCTTCAAGTCTACAATTTGAAAAAGAATGGTGATGAATCATTTCTACAAATGAAGTGGTATTAGGGTGGTTGCAAGAAAAACTGATCATTTTTTTGTAGTGTTTTGCCAAAACTTCAATTTCTATGCTTGATACTACCTATACTATAAAACAAAAAAATCTTAGTTGTTGATTTGAAAAATTGATGGCTTAAAGTACCATTGTGAGGACTTTGACTACTTGGAAGTACTAAAATAGTACTATTTGAAAAAAAATAGTTTGTTACAAAAAATAGATACAATGAGGTATAGATTTTAAACTAATTAGAAAATCACGAACAAAAAAACATGTTGCCATGATGGTGCATTGAAATGCAATTAGGTTAATTTGGTGCCAATCTCCATACCAACCTAGTATGGATAAAATGACACTAAAATGACTTGTATGCACCCTTTGGTGTCAAAATGGCACCAAAATAACTTGGCCCAACTTTTTTGATGTGAGTAGTGTAGACATACATTGTGTAGACCCAACTTGGTCAAATTGTTATGAGATTGTCCAAAAATTAGCACTTTCTAGGCATTTGTCTGAAATCTCTGATAAAAAACAACCCTAGTTGTAGATTTTATTTCTTTTTAAGCAAATGATTACCGTATATGTTTTTATATACCAAAAAAGAGAGGATTTTGTTCCTAACCGCAAGGCAAGAGTATTTTACCTAAAAGGCTAAGCAAATTCCAAAGCAGACAAACTGTAGATTAAGTGAAAGCAACAAATTCAAAATAGAACCAGATGAAGTACCAACTCTAGCTTTGAGAACATCATCATTTTGGCGCTTTGAAAGATGCCAATTTATTTCCTACGTGCTTGAACTCAAGATAGGAAGGTCACTTGTAAAAATGATAATGAATAATACAATATCTATATTAGTGTTATAATCTACAACTAATATTTATATTAGTGGTTCATGTAGAGCATTTAGATTGTTTTCTTTCTCATTGATCATTTAAAACTACCCATTCTTTCTTGAAACTTGCTCTTTAAAAATTTAGTATTAGTTAGATTAAGTGCAATTTCAAAACATTCACCATTCATTGGGTGGATAGTGGAGCATTTAGTAGGTATCAACAATAGGATTTGAAGTGTGAAAGTTGTCATACAATCTTTTGTATACATGCAATCCAATGAAATTGATTTCCATGATTTTTATTCCCAAATGAGACCAAAATTTGACCACTTTCATTAACCTTTAAAGAACATTTGGAGACCTTGAAGGATTCCTCAAACTTGGATTTCACAATCTTTTATGAGGGCATCAATCACTATGTAGCTTGTTTAAATGACCAATCATGATGAGCTTCTACCTCTTTCAAGGCCATAGGCAACCTCAAAGCTACTATTCAAAAAAATTATCAAACTTTCTAATAAAAAAACTACAAGTCTAAATTGTGATTCCAAACCCAAGGCTTCATGTATCTTTTGAAGATGAAGAGGATGATATTAGAATTTCACATATAGTTAAGTATTAGAAAAGTTTTCATGAAGATTCTTTAAAAAACAAAACTTCGGGTTGGATTTGTCATTTGATAGCTCAAATAGCTTTTGAAGGCAATTTGACAAACTTGCTCTTAAAAAATGTCCAAATAAGTTTCACCCCTAAGCGCCCCAATGCCCCAAATTTGACCTCTCCAAATTTAATTGGGACTTTTGTGCGGGCAAATGGGGTTGTACAATCTGAAGGTCTATCATAATGTGGAACATAATAGGTGCACAAGTAAGAATGACTGTGTTTTAGGGGAATCGTTGTGTTGTATTCGTGGTTCATGGTTGAAGTGGAAAAAAAGTAACCTATAGAGTGGTTTCCTACTTGAGGTAGCGTTTTGTTAGTTGGAAGTATTAGTGGGAGAGTGTTGTACATGGAAGAACCAGGTTTTGGTTGTAGTAGGAAGATGTGCAATTTGAAGCTTTGTTCTACGTTTGAGCTCTTGATTCTTGGATTGCTAGAAATGCAAATGTTGCAAGTTGAAATTTCTAGTAGATTAGGACTTCCATTGTCAATGAAAAGTCTTTGTGAATTTTTGTTGGAGGGCTTGAGATCATTATGCCAGATTTTGGAATTTGCTTGTGAGGAAATTAGGATGATGAAATTCGACTTAGTTACTCTCATTGTTGCCAAACGGTACACAACAAGCTGGTTTTAGCTAGCCTAGACAGTTGGTCTCAATACGTGGGAGATCCCAGTTGGCAACGTATTAAGTGTTGTACCTCATGGCGTTGAGCTAGGGTGCCAGTCCAAACTATATATTGTTCCTGGTTGTTACTGGTGCACTTTTCCTGCAATTGTGCATTCGTGCCAAAATTGAGCGGTCCTATAGTTGTCAAAAAAATTCAGAATTAGAAAGCCGTTAGATGCTTCCTTTGCCTACAACTTATCAGAATTTTAAGGCATAGTTGCATTTCGTCAGAATAGTGCACTTGTCCAAAGTGCAAGACCTCCCAAAATTTAGGGTTACCTCACAATTTCAACTCCCCTTTTACCATTGCTAGAAGCATCTGAATGGAAGGTGGTCTTGGCGGATGGCAGTTCCTGCATTTTACATTAGATGCTCAAGGGTTAAAAGGTGCCAAATTTAACAATTGCAACAGATTTTTAATCTTCTATACAAAGCGCAATGAAAGATTCAAGAGTTTAGATTGCAGCAATTTTACTAGTTTTGAAAAAAAAATATTAAAAAATCATTGATGGGATTTGGTAAAGATGGTTGCATTTGGGTACTTGTTGGATGATTGAATTCTAATCACTAGAGCACCACAACCTCTTTTGAAATGTCAAAAGGTTTTTAGTCCTTGTGACTCTATAACCAAAAAGTGGTCGATGGATAACTTTCTAAATCATTAAAGAACTAAAGAATGCACCTATTGGTCCAAGAATTAGATCATTTTTGGCAAAATGCTTCATTGGTAGGTTCTATGATTCTTGACTTTTTAGAGTTAATATGGTAAAGATGGTACAAGATTAAATTCTCCTAAAGTGCATTGATGTATCCAATGAGTTATTGGGGAAGATTAGCATCACCTAGAAAATTAGTGACTGCAAGATTTCACTTTTGTAAAATTTGCACAATACAAAAATATTTCAACCTATACTACTTTAATTGCTTTTCAAATAGTATGACCTTGATAAATTAGTAGAACATACATTAAAAGGATGAAGCAAAGTACTCAAATCGGAGCTTTACATCATTGCATAGAAAATTTGTAATTTGTGAGTCTTAGGGTTCTTTCACACTACGTCCTATGTCCATCTTCTTCAAGTCCCACTACCATATTTAGGATTTGAGTATTTCTTGAGCTTCATTTTTAAAATGGGTGATTGTATGGACGTATCCTACTTGGGTAGGAAAGGTCAAAGAGAGAAGATCCAAAAGTTAGGGTGTGCTGAATAGCCACCTTTTGCTACCAATTATGGAGTCCATTCTCATCAAGTTAATTCCATTTAACAAATTGTAATGCCCGGTCTTACTCAATGAATTGCAATCTCCAATATTTTCAATTTCATCAAAATAACTTTTTAATTTGAAGAATTTCAAAACAATTTGTATGTCTTTTGGGTTATTCAAGGTGATTATAAGATTTTACAATTGAGATTTGGAGCTTTATAGTGTAGTGGGAAGGTCAAAGCCCCAATCCTTAGTTCTAGGTATTTTCATGCATGACATTTTATGGTAGGTATAGAGTCAAAAAATCTATATTGAAAATACTTTAAGTACATAATATGCAATAGATATATTTATCAAAAATATCAATCTAGTCCACGAGGATGCTTCATATTGAATAATTCTTCTCATATTATACACAAAACTATAGATGGGACTATGAGCATGAGTAGGGTCTCCATTTTTTATTGACTTGACTTGGGCTTCAAGTCCTACTAATTTGGTGGCAAATTTCCCATAAGAACTATTGTATAGGCATTTTTGAGTGTACTTGGCTTAGGAGCCATAGAACACAATGTAAAGTTGTTAGTCATAATTTTCAACCCTCCACCAATTATATTTGGAGAATTTGAGGGAGTATAGTTTTAGAATTTGGAACATAATGAAAAATAACCTTTGCCCATTCAATTTGTATAAGACCTTTTAGTTTAATGATCACAATTATTAATAAGGTACATTCACAAAGCTCCTAAAAACTAGGATTGTTAAAGAGAATTGTATAGATGTGATGGTAGAAGGACACAAAATATTTGTGACATTCCAGATAAATGCCAATTTTTTGAAAATTTTCCGTTTTAACCCCTAAAGGACCAACATGCATTTTTTTTTGCAACCTAGAAATTTTGGGCAAGTATATGTGACTAGATATTTGTATATTTAAGGCTGAAATTTTAATAGAAGGTGGGGACAAGGAATATCTTTCATTTACACTAAATTTCAAGACATTTGAAAATATGAATCAAAAGTTATGGCCTAACATGTTACTTTTTTCCTTAGGCAAGGCAATTTAGGCAAATCAAGAAAAAATCACATTTTTTAGAAACAAAAATTTGAAATTGGTTTTCTAGAGTTATATATGTATATATATGGGATGCTTTGAATCATTCCATTTTGATCAATGAGTCAAAAGTTACGAGGAGTTTTAGTTTGCGGACAATTATGGATTCTCTACTCTAAAATAAACTTTGAAGCCCTTTATTTAACTCAATTTTCAATATTTTTTGAAAAAAATAAAATCATAGGATATAGATTGTTTATTATGACATTGCAACCATTGGGATTGGAAATTCAATAACTAAATTCTTAACAATTTCGTATTTTAAATCATTATCTACTTCTTTCTACTTACTATTTTTCCTATATGTTGTACAATTCTAAATGATGTGAAATTTTTCAAGTGTATAGATAACTTGTCTAGGAAAGAGAATCCAAAGAAGGACCACCATTTTGGACATTTTTCATAGAAAAGTGAGATTGTGAAGTGCAACTGCCCCTTTTTTCGCAGGGCCAAAAAAATGTTTTCAGTGCATTTGAATGCTTATATTTTGCAATCTACACAGTTGAAATTTTTCAAACTTTTTACCACAGGTTCTCCAGTCAACATACTACAAGATCCTATGTTTATATGTATCAAGAAAAGTTCTTTTAAAAAAATTTGTTACTTGTACAAGAAATTTTAGTTTTGGAGCATTTTTGTTGACTGAAACGTAGTCAATGAACTTAAGGGGTTAACCCACACATGCTCGAATCACTACATTTGGGTGTCAACAAAACTTTGGAGTCAAATAAAATCTTACCAAATTACTAAACTTAGGTCTCACAAGGCAAATTCTATTTCAAGTCTCTTTTTGACATCAAAAGTATCCAATTTCCAAAAACACAATCTAGAATTTTTCTATTCAAGACTTTTTGTAAGGCGATCCATTGCAATACTTGATTTTCTAGAATTGAGAGTATTTGGAGACCAGCTTCAAATCAACAAGAACTGGGGAAAAAATCACATTTCTAATTCATTCAAAGAAGAAGTGGAGTTATAATTTGAAATGTTGTAAATTGCCATGACATGCTATTCTCTTCACTGTCATATTTTCTTCATGACGCTTGTTTTACATTTGGATGAAACCCTTTGGAGCTAGTTTTGAATGATTTCAATGAGAAGCACAATTATAGTGAGTTGATGTTTCAAGGGAAGGTGTCTAGTAAGGGTTTGTTGAAGGCTTTGTGTGTGAGGTTGAGCAGGAGTAGTTGTTGGAGCTCACCCAGAGAAATGGGCTCTCCACCTATAGCATACACCAAATTCCATAAAAAAAACAATTAATTGTTCTTCACAATGAATTTGGATGTTGTATGTAAATAGCATCAGAGGATTCAAACCAACACAAGTTGAAAATGGCATACAGTCTTTCTTAACCCCTAAATGCCAGTTTTGAGTAGAGAGGCCTTGCCTTGGAAAAATGTGGAGCTTCTAGCTGCAACTAGATGTGGCCCAAATAATGGAAGATCCCGTGGTCATATAAAGTCACAAACATAATAATAAACCCCCAAATGATGCCATATAAACCAAAATACTAACACATTTCTATACACCCTTCAAAAGATGTCATGGAGTCTCAATATACATCATGTGTAGTAAGAAAATAGTAGAAAAAAAGTCATATCCTTCAAAAACTCTCCTTGAAGAAGTGTTTGATAGATGAATGAGTGCCACGTCCACTCTACAACTCCAAACTAAGAGTGTGATATATCTCTGGAAAGCTAACAAAAAGTTATACAACCTCTCCAAAATTCACTCAAAACTAAGATATTGTCCGACTTTTATGGTCGGTCAAAGTTCATCCTTCCCAACTCAAAGGCAGCTCACCCATACTTCACTCCCAAGCACATAACTTTCACATACTACCTTCAAACCAAGAAAATAAACCCATTTTGGAAAGCTAACATACGTATCTATAAGATCTACAAGTTTCACTAAAATCTAAAGTACTTTCCACATTTCATAGTCTTTCAAAGTTCACACACTTGAAAATCCGAAAGTATCTCTTCACCCTTTCACTCTCAAGACCGTAACTTTCACATACTACCTCCAAATCAAGAAAACAAATTCATTTTGGAAAGATAAAATAAGTATCTACAAACTCCCCAAGTTTCACTTAAAACTAAGGTTCTGTTCACTTTTTATAGCCTACCAAAGCTCACTCTCTTGAAAGTTTGAGGCAGCTCCACAACACTTCACTCCCAAACTCATAACTTACACATACTAACTCCAAATTTAATGAGTGATAGATTTTTGGAAACACGAAAACAAGATACACAAACTCTCAAAATTTCATTACTAAACTCTCCATGTACAATGTGACATGCCCTCTCAAAGTCATGGGTCTCCCTAAGCAAACAAGGAGGAAGAAGAAGATGACCCTTCACCTCATCCGCCACCTCAACCTCCATGCCATTCACCTAAGCTAGTGGATTTTGGCCACTAAGATGCCACATGGGCCATAATACCCCATAGGCCACCTCCTATCCTCGATAAGTCTATCCACATCATCTACGTGGACTTCTAATCCATTAAAAAAATAAAGAAAAGGTAAAACAAGCTTTACCTTTTGTTTTTATAACTTCAAACAAACTAACTAAAATAAAAAATATCTTTAAGTATAGAAATCAAAGAACTAAATGTTTGTCAAATAGAGGTAAAAAAAAGAGTTCAAGTGGAGTATGACCCCATTTGTTTCTTGAGACTCTAGAAAAAAAACCCTCCGATTTAACAAACAATTATGTATTTTCACATAATGAACGCATTTACAATGCGACACCGGAGGCACTAAAATGTGGTGTTTGGAAAAATTTGAAGTTAAATAAAACCTAATCAATTTGCTATTTTTAATAGTTTGTATTTTGGGGAAGTTCTTATTGATGTCTAGTTTTAGCCTCAAAAATTCAATTTTGAAAATGAATGATAGTGATTTTTTTATTTAAGATTTTGTGCAAGAGTACCCATTATAATCTTGACTTTCCATAGTGTTGAGGGCTCTTGGAGAAATAATCACATTCAAAATTCATTTAAAAAAATTGTAGAGTAAATTTTGAGAAGCCATAAATTGATTGGGATTATGCATGTTAGGCCCTCTAACCTCATAGTTTTTTGGTCACCAACTTTTTAGATTTGACTTGTGAAAAGAGGATTGAAAGGCTTCACATCACTTTTGCGGTTTTAACACCTTCATGGTCAAACATTATAATCTTTCACTCTATAAGTGATATTATAGTGTTTTCTTTTCCTATGTGATCTCTAACATGTCTAGTTTGAATTGATACAATTACAATTCAAAAAATTGATACAACTCATCAAAATGTTGACATTTTCTTCAATTGAGAGCAAATACCAAAAAACTCAAAACAGGCCTTCGGCATTTAGTGGTTAACCCCTCAATGCCCCAACTGCATAGTGATTTTGGGCAGTTCACTATGAATGGAATTATTTTTTTCTTTGAAATTTTCATGCATGTGCCCGAGGAGAAGCTTTGAGGCCCAACAATTTTCATAACTTTTGACTACATGGTTAAAAAATTATTGTATGATATGTCATTTATATTGCTTAGTGGGCAACCCGAGCAATTCAAAAAAATCTTTAAAAATGACTTATTTCATAAATAAAAATTTGAAATTGATTTTCTAGATTTATATATATGTAGAAAGATTTGAGTCATTCCATTTTGATTGATGAGATGAAAGTTATGAATCATTCACTACTTCTTTCTACTTGCTATTTCTTTCTTATATGTTGACAATTCCAAATGATCAAAATTTGTTCAAACATATAGCCAACTTGCCATGAAGAATGAATTTGAAGAAGCACCACCGTTTTGAATTTTTTTATACTAATGCGGTCTTGTGAAGTGCAGCTGCCTAGTTCTACGCAAGGCCAAAAAAAGGACTCTTGTCAATTCAATTGCTAATATCTTGCAATCTACAAGGTGAAAATTTCTGAAATTTTTTTAACATCTTCTTAAACCAACTTACTACAAGATCCTATGGGTACATGGGTTCAAAAATGTTTTTTTTCCTAAAATTTGGTACTTGTACTACAAATGGCAGCTTTGGAGCGTTTTTAGTGAAGACATAGTCAAATATATCTAGGGGTTTATGTTTCATCCCAGTCTCAAGAATTTGAATTAGGGGTCTGTGGTGCTCTTAAATTTGTGGCAATTATAGTACATGTCCCTAGCTACGTTATGTAAGAATTAATTGTGAGCTTCCTTTACAAAGCAAGAGCTCAAAATTACAGTACTCCAACGATGAATGAATGGAGAATGATTGATGAATGAACATTAGTGAGTTACAATCGAACAAGGTGGAGGATGATTACTGAAACATACACATATAGGAATTGGTCCATGTGTTTCGAAAAACAAAAAAACATATTAACCCCTTAAGTTCCTTGACTATGTTTTTACCAAAAACGCTCTAAAATTGCTATTTCTAGTACAAGAACCAAATTTTGGAAAAAAATCTTTTTTGGAACAACATAACTGTAGGATCTTGTTTTATGCTGACTTGAGAACACATGGTAAAAATTTCAGAAATTTTCACTTCGTGGATTGCAAGATATAAGCATTCAAATTCATTGAAATTAGTTTCTGGGCCCTGCAAAAAACAATGTAGTTGCATTTCACAAGCTCACTTTTCTATGATAAAATGTTCAAAATGGTAGTGATTTTTTGGATTCTCTTTCCTAGACAAGTTATCTATGTACTTAAAATTTTTCACATCATTTGGAATTGTACAACATATAGGAAAAAAATAAAAAGTAGAAAGAAGTAGAGAATCCAAAATCCAAAATTGTTAAGAATTTTGTTTTGGAATTGAAAAATGCCAATCCCAATGGTTGGAATGTTATAATAAACAATCTACACCCAAAGTTTTGTTTTGTTTTTTAAATATTGAAAACTAAGTAAGATAAAGGACTTCAAAGTTTATTTTATAGTAGAGAATCCATAACTGCCCACAAACTAAAACTCCTTGTAACTTTTGACTCATTGATAAAAAAAAATAGAATGATTCAAAGCTTTTTGCATATATATAACTCTAGATAAACAATTTCAAATTTTTATTTTTGAGAAAAGTGTTTTTTTGGATCTACCTAGATTGCCCACCCAAGGAAAAAAATAACATATTAGGCCATAATTTTTTACTCGTATTTCCAAATGACATGAAATTTAGTGCATATGAAAGATATTCCTTGTCCCCACTGTCTATTAAAATTTCAGCCCAAAATATGTAAATCTCCAGCCACACATACTTGCCCAAGGTTTCTATGTTGCCAAAAAATGCATGTTGGTCCTTTAGGGGTTAATATGATGTCAATCAATAACTTCCACAATTGGGGCCATCAACTGTGACCTCAAGATGTTAGACTTGGTGTCACAATTTGTCCCATGAATTTAATGAAAGGAAGTCACACACATTAGCCCCTAAAAGACCAAACAATGTTTTTTGGCAACATAGTGATTTAGGGCAGCTCACTGCGAATGGAATTTTTATTTCGTTTCTTTCAAAATTTCACACAACATGTGCCCGAGGAGTAGCTTTAAGGCACAACAATTTTCATAACTTTTGAATACATGGTTAAAAAGTTATTGTATGATATGTAGTTTTCATTGCTCGGCTTAGGTAGCAAAAATAACTTCTTCAAAAATAACTTTTTAAAAAAAGAAAAATTTGAAATTGGTTTTCTAGATTTACATGTACGTGGAAAGCTTTGAATCATTCCATTTTGATTTTCGAGATGAAAGTTAGGAGGAGTTTTAGTTGTGGGTAGTTTGCGAGTAATTATGGAATCTCCACTCTAAAATAAACTTTGAAGACCTTTCTTTAACTCAATTTTCCATATTTTTGAAAAAGAATTAAAAAAAAACAAGGTATGGGTTGTTTATTACAACATTACAACCATTGAGATTGGGATTTTTCAATTCCATAAATAAAATGTTAATAATTTAGTATTTTGAATCATTCTCAATTTATTTCTACTTACTAATTTTTTTCTGTATGTTCTACAATTCCAAATTATCTAAAAATTTTCAAGCATGTATCCAACTTGCCTTGAAGAATGAATCCAAAGAGTTACAACCATTTTGGACATTTTTTCATAATGATTTGACCTTGTGAGGTGTAGCTGCCCGGATTTTCGTAGGGCAAAAAAGGGATTCTTGTCACTTCAAACACTAATATCTTGCAATCTACATGGTGAAAATTTCTAAAAAAATTTCCACATCTTCTCAAACCAGCATACTACAAGATTCTAAGGTTAGATGTGTCCAAAATTTTTTTCTTCCAAAATTTGATATTTGTACTAGAAATAGTAGTTTTGGAGCGGTTTTGGTGAACACTTAGTCAAAAACGTTTAGGGGTAAATACAATGTTAACCCTTAAACGTCGAGCTGGTCACCATGGGAGAAAGTGGTTGGGGAACAATACAAGACAATAGTTCTGACCGTAGGAAAACTCATTGTTCATGAGTTGTGCCATAGCCCGCATTGTACGCTGCCCTTATGGGAATTGCAATGAGAGCAGCATTGACTCTAAGACTGTGTCTGTCAATCTCCGTGATTTTGTCTTACAATTTGCAGCGCCTAAAAATAAAGATGCATTCAATGCTGCTATTTTTGGCAGTCCATAATGGCACATGTCTGCATTGTCACGTTGAGGAAAAAAACGGATGAAAAAAATCTTCCTCACATCCACCAGAGCCATTCCTGTCATCCATTGGCCACAAAATGGCCGTGTCCACGTTTAGGGGTTAATATGAAAATGCAGTTTGGCCATAGTATATGACTCCTGTAAGCTGAGCAGAAGCCTCCCACCTCTGAGCTTTTCCAGTTGGGATGGGCAGAGAGCCTGCTGTGGACAGGACAAATTAAGGTTCAGAACCCCTGGTGAATTATTACTCAGTAATACTAGATCATGTTTATTTGGAACAGGCAAGGGCCTCATCAGGAACTTCAGGGCATGTTAATAGGGTGCCATATTGTCATCAAAACTACATATTGTTAAGTTAATGTGGGGATTAATGTCAATGTGATGTTATGTTAACATGGACTAGGTTAATGCAACCTGGATTCTATAAGGGCCTATTATTCTAATGCTAAAATGGCACTCAAACTGTTAGGCATTGTTTCCATGCTAAAATAGGTTAATGCAACCTGGATTCTATAAGGGCCTATTATTCTAATGCTAAAATGGCACTCAAACTGTTAGGCATTGTTTCCATGCTAAAATAGGTTAATGCAACCTGGATTCTATAAGGGCCTATTATTCTAATGCTAAAATGGCACTCAAACTGTTAGACATTGTTTCCACATCAAGAACTTCAAGCCATGTGAACATGGTGCCACGATGGTGCATTGAAATGCAATTAAGTTAATTTGGTGCCAACCTCCATACCAACCTAGTATGGATAAAATGATAGTAAAATGACCTGTATGTAGCCTTTGGTGTCAAAATGGCACCAAAATAATCTGGCCCAACTTTTCTGATGCATGCTAAAATAGGTCTAGATGGACTAGTAATGCTAAGTAATTTTGATGTAAAAGTTGTACCATTTGTGTTCTGAAATGACAACATGCAGCTTAGACATATATAAGATGTCAAATTGTGAGAATGATAAATTGGCTCCACAATTACACTAATTTGGTGTTGACTTGTAACAATGTTAGATCGATAATAACTCTAACATGATGACTTCTTATGTGAAAATGGCAACACAATTGTACTAAAATCAAACTATATTTTCTACAAAATGACACTCATCAATGTATTTTTGATGCTCAAATAGCTATGAAATGTCAATATAATAGCAATATGTAATTGTAATACTAACACCTAACCATCACATGTTTTTGATGCTAAAATGATTCCACAGCTTTATTAAAATGAGATATGCCAACATCTTGAACTTTTGATGTTGAATTACTATACAAAATAATACTAAAAAACCTTCAATGCTAATGCTATAGTAGTGCAAATTATAGAACAATGTAAATTTAAATATAATGCCATCAATGTAAGTTTCATATTTAAACATCTTCTATACTAACTGAATGTCAAAATGGCATTGAGTGGTCAATCACTTTATCATCAACAAGACATTAATACACCTTCAGTTCTAGTAATGGTGATGATCATGGTAGGAAATTTGATATACATATATATAGAGAGAACAAGTCAATGTTGAGTGCCAAAAACCATTTATTCAAGTTTATATAGCATATATACTATAGGCTGACATTACATAGCGGCAATCAACACCTAATATAATAGATGCCTATATGTATTTAGTACCCAAGTATTTACAACTGTAATCAATACTACAAAGCTAAATCTATTTAGTTGTCTTCATCATCATAATGAAACACAATGCCTGACAGACAGATTGAGTCCTATTGTATGAGTGGTGAGTCACTATTCAAAGGTTGAATGTCATGCTAAAAATACAGAAATACTAGCTCCATCTAAATTTGGTCAATACAACCATTGAGTGATCTTTGGCTATAATAAAAATGGAGAAGAACATCTACTTGCCTCCATCATGTGCTACCATCAATTCCTAATACTTCCAAGTATGCTTTTGTTTTCACCTATAGTAAATAGATATTTTATTAGTCCATGGTACCAATATACAAGATACATACAATAATCCCAAGCAATAATCTAATCACTAATGGCCCTACCATTGTTTGGAAAGGAATAAAAAATATATTAAATGAAGACTTTATGAGTAAATAACTAAACAAGAATTTCAATTCCAAAAAGGAAATTTAGGAGAAGTTATCCAGTTAGGTATACATACCTGATCTAATGTAAGATACATAGAACACCCAAATAGGCTTTGAAATGGTTGAAGTCTGTTGTATTCAACAATCCACACATTAGTTGTAGTAAAGCTATCTAATACTTTACTTTGAAGAAAAATGAAATGTGGAAAATATTAGTATTCAGAACTAAAACATTTCCAATATGCAATGATATACAAGCTTAACACTAGATTTAATACATAGTAATGTTACAGATAAGAAATAATACATCTTCAATGCAAGTAACAAAACATACCAACAAGCAATATAATTCAATTTGTACATTTTTGAAATATGAACCATACTTGATCAATTCAAGGAAGATGTGGCATTGAAGAACCTGATTTGTAGAAAAGATTGCCCCAAACCACTTTGCATCATTTGTCATTAGGTTGCCAATCTTTGGTCCAAAATCAAAAGGGGCCCATCCAAAAAATTATGAACTTATCACCAAGGGGAGTAGAAAAATATATTGTACATATTGTCTATTACAATATACAAAATATAGACACATCTAATGCAGAATCAATATGTGATTTTCAAACCTTTATGGTAAGAACTTTCCTTGTAGAAATTGCGCAATATAGAAGGGTTGCACAAGATGCTTCATAAATATTGCAATAACATGGCTAAGTTACAAATTTTCAAACAACAAAATAAAATTAAAGCAAAGTAAAGTTCAAATATTATTCTAAACAATACAATTTTAAAGTTTAAGAATGACTAGCTACATTAGCCATAGTTGTTGGTGATGGATTGATTATGTGAATTCATTTCATGTTGTTGACCTCTTCCAATGCCACACATTCCCAACGTGCCATCATCCTACGATCTTCCATAGTTTTTTGTGTCTCAAGGTTGTTACCTCCCATTGCCAATGAAAGAACATGAAACAACCATCCTGCTTGTTCCAATGTTATCTCAACTGGTGTGTCAATGTCATATGTCTCACCATATATGACTTTTGCAATAGCACCATGTATAGCTTTACTTCCAAAAGGATCTTGAGATCCATCGTCATTGACCTTCACCCTCCAAGCATCACCTACATAATTATGTCCAAATCATTAGATTGAGCAATGAAATATGGTTGATCAAACTATTATAATCAGGATGGAAATTGCATAGGCACATACTATACCTGCTTTTAGTTCTTCCATCTTAGCTCCCCGGAATGCAATTTCTTCCAAAGTGGCATTACTCAACAAAATTGGAACACCCAAGAGCCGAAACATCTCTGTTTTTGCTATGCCTCTAAAATTTGATCTCCGATTAGAAAATGTCCTAATAACAATGGATCTAATGCTCCTTGTTGACAGTCTAGGCTCATTCCATATTTTTGAAAATGAAGCACGGGCTTCAACATCTTCATCAATCTCAAAAGACATAAGAACTTCTTCCATCATCATATCAATTGAAGGAAACATTGTGGAAAAATCAAAAGCACCAAAAAGAACTTTGTTGATGATCCCTGGAAGCTTTGCCTATAAAAAATGAACATAGAATTAAATTGTCAAAAACCAAAGAAGTCATTATAATAAAGTTAATCAATAAAAGATGTTTTTAAATGAGAAGCATTTGAGTACAACAATCAAATTTTAAATTGTCTATTCAACATTACCTTGATCTTGATAATGTCCAGGTAATTAGGGATTGACTCATTGTTTTGGAGGGCTGCTTTCAAAGCATCTGTTGCTACTTTTAGAGATGATTGACAATCCATAAGGGAATCTTTGTATTTTTTGCATTGTTTTAGTATTTTTAAATTCTGAATCTTGTAGTAGGCTTTAGTCTTGTCAACAGTGGTTGGAGCTATACCAATTGGAGAAGCTTCAGGTACCCTTCCCACACTAGGTCCACCAATGTTTCCATGTGCGTTTGTTGGATGTGGAACATTGATTGCTTCATTGTCATGTCTTGTATGTCTAGGATTTAGAATTCCTTGCTCACCATTGTTGGCAAAGTTTAGGTCATCATCTAACATCAATAAAATCAACACAAATTGTATTAAAACACTTTGAAGCAATGCTCCAAAAAAAATTAGTATTAATAAACATCTAGTCACTACATTTTATATAAGGATAGGTAATGGGAATGAAAACTTACATTCTTGTAAAGTAGGTGATGAGGAAATTAGATTTTCAATTTGGAGTCCACCACTTCGTAGTCGCCGAGCTTCCTCCAACAAAGATGTTGCATGCTCTTCAACAGCAAGATGTTGGCTTGTAGTTCTTGGGTGGGGCAATTGTTGCCTCCTACCATTGCCAACTGTTTTAAATGTAGCCCTTGCTTCTTGTGACATCCGCTGAGCCATTCCAAATTCTGGAATCAACAAATTCACTAACTTATGGATAACATCAAAAACAAAAATTTCTATACCCTAATAATATAGGAGTGGCAACCACCATCACTACTACAATTGTTTGGAGCTTTTCAAAAGGGAAATAGTCTAACCATCCTATACTTGTTCCAATGATGAGTATAAAAAATATTACAAAAATGATCTAATAATTTCTCTAGTATGAAGGAAGTTCACTAAATATGGTTAAATTGATAGAAACTCCTTAAATTCATATTCAAACTACATTGTTAAATATACATCACAAAAATCATTCAAGTAAAAAAATGAATGTGCAAAAACAATAATCTAAGTAGCACAAACAAAATTGTAAGAGATGTAATTGCTACAATGGAATCTATGTAATTGACAAATACAAATGTAAATTATTCAAAACATCCAACGATTTCCAAATAAAAATGCCATGAGATGTCTGAGATGTACCTAATTCCAAAAAAGGAGAACCAGAAATCCATTACTAATTATGAACTTAAGAAATAATTTAAATATGAGGTGAAGATTAAACAACAATAAGTCACTTATACTAATCAAGCTATAATAAATGAAGGTGTACATTAAATTACTTGGAGATGATAGAACAACTTCTATATCCTCAGTTCTTGTTGCACTAGCATGTCGTTACTCGTTAGTATGAAAAGAAGGTTTCCAATGTGAACAA
Organism: Straminergon stramineum; assembly: GCA_963920665.1. NCBI lineage: Eukaryota > Viridiplantae > Streptophyta > Bryopsida > Hypnales > Calliergonaceae > Straminergon > Straminergon stramineum. The sequence continues at coordinate 26,196,898 of OY987267.1, read as the reverse complement.
ACTCACCTATACAAAAGTAGATGCCAAGCATTTGCAATAAGAATGGATTTTTTAACAGACAATAATTAGTACATGATCTTCCTACTGTAATAAATCTCTCAAAGTTTCACAATGCAAAAGAGTACAAGAGATATGTTTTTGTTCTATACTTTTAGTATTCTTGCATATTTTGTTGAAGCTAGGCAATGAAGTTTGTAATCAACACTTAGATTCTAAATACAAACAATTGAACATTCTTTCTAAAACTTATACAGTTGGTGGATCAAATCATTTTGATATTCTATACATTACATACATGTGCTAAAACAAGTATTGGATTGCATACGAAGGGCTTAGACTTACCACGTGAATGAGTCGCACAATTGTGCAAGAAGAATATAGTTTTGCACAAAGAAATCCACAAGTGACAATGGCGGAAGTTGGACCTTCCTAGCACAAAAAACTTTAGTTAGAAGCTTTGTGAAAGTGTATTTATTACGGCGCTGCCAATATTCAAATCTTGCAAAAGAAACCTTTTGACACGTGTATAGTATAGAAATACACTACTACCTATATCGTATATAAGAAATATTGTATACAAGAGGTATTGTAGCTGTATTGAAGTTTGAAATGGATCATTCACCACGATAGATTACATAACAAAGACTTCTGTTACTTTATATTTAGAATATAGTTTAGAGGGCTTCTAATATCAAATTCTAAACTCTAAAGAAAATAATAAAATTCTATATCACAGTACTACTATACAATACTTTTTAATGCATAAGCTTTTGTAGTAGCTCATTATTGTAAGGAGGGTGTAAAATAAAGATTGAAGAATAAGCTACAATTCTATCAAATTGTAAATTGTAGGATTTTTATAATAAATGACTCAATATATGTTTTTACAATGATGGACTAAATACTCATTTGAATATAATTATCAACTAAAAGTTGCAATTGTAATTAACCCTTGAAAGATCATTTGTTGTATTGAGTACACTAAAGGGACAAATTAGATTTGGGTAGGTATGTATCATGGTCTAATTTTTATTTTTATTTTTTGAAACTTTCTTTGAATATAAAACAACTATTATAATTGGCTTTGTGGGAATATAAATTTTTTTCAATTGGCATCTTAAAGCAAAAATTAGGCTAAATGGGATGAAAACAGAGGAGCTTATGTAATAAAAAGAAATTCACAAAAATTTAAATTTTTGTTTGTATTTTTTTCTATCAATTATATTTTTCTCTACATGAAAGTTTTGATTCATCTCATGTGGATATGAGATCTGAGAGTTTTTGGGCATCTTATTCCCTATGCAATTATATCAACATTTTGAAAAAATAATTTATTGGACTTCTTTAGAGAGATCAAATTTTTCATAATTTGACCCTTGAAGGACCATTTGTCCCCTCGGTTAGGTTCCTATTGTTTCAATTTTTAGTGATAGTTTTTGGAATTTTTAGAGGTTGTGTATTTTTGCAAGAGCTTTATAAATTTTATTTTTTTAATTTTAATCGATGCTTAGGAACAAGAGTTAATGCATAATAAGCAAAAATGGAGTTTGTTGGGCACTTGGGCAGCACAAAAGAAATCACAGAAAGTCAAAATAATTTTTTTTCAAATTTTTTTCTGAAGATTGTATTTTTGTCTACATGTGAAGCTTTGTTTCATTCAATTTGGACTAATAATGAGAAAGTTATGGATAATCTTAGTTTTTTAGGCAATCTAAGCATCTATTTGAAAAAATAACTTGTGGAATTCATTTTTGAATGCAATTTTTAGAATTTTTCTAAAAAACATACTAGATAAGGTTAGATTCTCTTCCTAGAACAATCTCACCTTTGGCATTATTGTGATTCAATTCCATCTAAAAACTATTAACAATTTAGTTTTTTCTTCAATCTTAAACCCACTTCTTCTTAACAATTTTTTGATGAGTAAAAACTAAGTGCTTTTTTCCAAAAAAAAATTTGTATATTCTCAACTCAACTACTTAACATAAATAAGTAGAAAATCAAAATCCGTAGTGCAAAAAATGGGAACTAAAAAGATTCAAAGCCAAAAAAATCTAGTTGAGCAAAGTGGAAAAAAACTTGTTTTCTTTACTTTAAATGCATACATCTTGCAATCTACACAATCAAAGTTTCTGAAATTTCTTCCATGTATTATTATACAAGTGAAATATAAGATCTTATGGTTGGATATACGAAAAAAAAACACAATTTTTTATGTTCTTTTCTCTTTGTAATATAAATGATAGTTTTGAGTGTTTTTTAATTGGAAAATCACCTTGGTCCTAGAGGGGTTAAACTAAAAAATCCACATAGTTTAATTTACTCATTCAAATAATTCCATGATTGTAATTAGTGTAATTCAATTTCATCTTAGAGATATCCATAATTTAGGTTAATGTCCCTCTATCTTGTACCTATTTCTATTTAAGAATTTTTTAAACAATAAAAATTAAGCTTAAAACTTTTTTTCCTATACTTTCAATTTGATTTCCTACTATAAAGATTTAAAATTTGAAACTTTGTAGTATAAAAAATTTAAGTAAAAAATGTTAATAGTCAAATGATGTAGTTATACAAGGTACAGAAAAACTAGTTATACTTCACTTTAAATACAATCAACTTACAATTTGTTTGATTGAATTTTTTAAAATTTAGTACATATATTCTTATATTGGTAAGGTATAATATTCTACATTTAGATATGAAACAATTGTACAATCTTCATATGTTTTACTTTTTGCAATAGAAATGGTAGTTTTGAGTGTTTGGGGGGGGAAAAGAGGCCTTCTAGTTGTCTTTTGAGGGTTAAGCACTTAAGCTATTGTAGAAGAAATACACAGAAGACAATCATTGTAAAAAAAGGCATATGTAGTAAACATTCAAATGTAAAAACATAATCTTGATAGTTTCAATTGAGCTCTATACATAGCTTTAACTAAATCTATACAAAATAATTGCCACTAGAAATTACAAGACAATGTAAAAATAAAAAATATCATAATAGAATAGAATAATAGAATTTTTTTGTATAAATTCAAAATACATCAAGATCGAAATACTATATTGTTGGGGTATAGAATCCTAATCATACTCTTCATTACAACTCCTGATCCAGCTCAAGGTGAGTTTATCATAAATTCCTCTTGACATTGAGCTTCTCAGAATGGAATACCATCTGAAAAACGATGCCTTTTGATAAAGCGCAATGCCAAACTGCCCTCTATTGCCAACAATTCTAGTACAATGCCACAGCTCAGATGCTTTACATAGCATAACATCACCAATATGGGGGATAGTGAACAATTTGACCCCTGATAGATGAAAATTTACCTCATTTCCGTGTTTGTCTTTTGTACCCGTAAAAAAACACTAAATAAATCAAACATAGTTCAAAGAATAAGAATATAATACATAAAATGATAAAATATAAATTGAAAAAAATATACATACCCTTTGAGCCAAACCAAATAAAAAATCCATAAGACGCATCGTCAGTGTGAATGTTGCAGTGGTAATTTTGTGTAACAGACATCGTAGTAAATGGAGTATTCCCAACGGTAACATTATCTTCTTCTCTAACGCCTTCTTCCTGTAGAATCTCTTCCAAGTGTTTGAAGACCTCTGGAAACTGTATCTTCAAATGATCACTGATCATAGTACATAAAACATCAGCACGACTGTAACAACCACGAACATTATGCTTAAACCTGAAAAATCAACACACACCATATAAGTATAGAATATAGAATGTTAGAAAAACATAGAATACAAAAACATAAAACATTTGAAAAAATATGCTTCAATGTGAAAGTGAATGTAGTCAATGAACTAACCTTCCAATCTCCCCATAAGCATATCGAAAACCAAACGTCACAATTCGAGAATCAAGATCCACCCTCTTCATTTCCCTACGTTTGGTAAGGTTTCCATATGCCTCTAGAAATGTTGCATGCTCAGTAATCTCCACGAGGATACTTTTGTTGAACCATCCATTTACCAATAAAAAATGAAATCCACATCCTAAAGAGTCCATACATAGTGTTGGAGAGCTAACTCTATCAAAACTATAGCACTCCTCCAGCTCATATTCCTCAACCCAATAAACTTTTGGCCTCACCCTTTGGACCCTGTGTATGACATTAAGGTTTTCACCTCCAAAGTACCAAACTTTTGCATCCGAAGTCAAATTTGGATACTATTTGGTGGGGCCAATGGAATGGATGTTGTAAAGATGAACTTTGAGCTTCTTTACATCAGTTGGAATGCCATTCTTACCACATTGTCTACACTCATAAGTTTTTTTATCAATGGTAGGAAAAATACCATGCTCTTCAAAAAAAAGAGTGTACAGGTGGAGCTTCTCTAAACGTCTATGTGTTCTCCCAATATAGTGCTCATTCAGAGATTCCTCTGAATTTGATATGAAGCACTTACAAAACATGCAGCTATGTTTGTTTGGATCATCTTCACCGGCCTCTCTACGCTCCTGTGCTTTATTTTTTCTCGCATTAGACCTAGTTTTCTTCCCCATTCTATATAACAATATGAAACACTAGATTAAAATCCTGTTACAACAAAAATGAATGAAAAAAAAGATTCAAAGCATACTGAAGCTGTGAGAGAGAAGGCTCAAATTTTAAAAGTATGGAAAAAGGTGATACATCAAAGCATCTTGTGATGCTCCTAGCTAAGTAGAAACACCACACAGCTGACACACCAACCCCTTCCTATACTTGAACAACAACATCATTCAAAGAGAGTCTCAAAGCATCCTATGGCGATGCAAGACTAAGTTGCAGTGCCACACAGCCAAGACCTCTAGGAATGTACAGCCATTGTCCCGAAAGAGCAAAGTGTATCTAATAAAAATTCCAACATTTGAATGGAATAATAATAAATGAATAAATACTTCAAACATTCAAAGACACAAAAGGAATTGAAGTACATACCTCGAATGAACGACCTGCGGGTCCATTTGAAGCCGACCCTCTAGATGTTGGTGGTAGTGTGGAGACGCCAGACATGAGTGGGGAAAACAATCTTCCAACTGCCGATGCGAATCCTTCCAGAAACTAGATAGGGAAAAACAATTCCATCAGTGCCTATCACAAATCTTAGCAAAATATGCAACTAAACTACAGATATGTTTGAGGTGGTTACCTTTTCTGATTGCTTCCAAGTTTGAAGGGTCCAAATGCATCATGAAGACAATTTATTGGGGATTCTGAGTTGATTTTGCATGAGGAGTGCAGGATAGTTCAGTACTCCACTTTTGCACCAAGAGAGTGGTCATTCAGAATCCAATAAGTACTAGTGCTACATGGTCGCTTTTGAACACTCAAATACTCAGGTTAATGCCACTGTACACATTTATTGATTTTGTTCATGAAAAGAATGTGACATTGCAGTTGTATGGGGCGGAATTCCGCTCCCCCCCCGCAAAATGAAAATGAACTTGGATTTGGAAATGCTCCTGTACTCCTTGTTACTTTTCCAGTAAGAGTTTCGGTTGTGACTGGATCGTTGGAGTAGGAGAGGTAGACCTGTAATTGCACATTCCTTGTACATACCTCTTCAAAACTTGCAATTGTTGTAAGTTGTTTTTGCAGACAGGATCTGCAATAGCCTGTAACAACACTTATATGAGCATATCTTTTCAAGTTTCAACACAAATTTTATAAAATAAAAAAAGCTTATACAACACTCATGAGAGATATGCTTCACTTCTAGTAGAAGACCTACACACTCCATTCAACAATACAATGCTGAGCTAGTTAAAGCGAGAGGCAAACCATGACCTCAAGTTTGAACAGTGGTCGTCAATAAACAAAAAATCTTTTCGCTTACATCTTTCAGTCATTGAATGGAAATAGTCAACAACATCACCGATCTACTACTACTGATCCTGAGAGTTGAGCTGTGAAGGCTAGAAATCGAGAAGCTTGAAGCTCGAGTCGCACCATAAAAGTGTCTTCACAAGATTCTAGTGTGTCTTCAAAATTAAAAGCGTCGTGCCCGCTGCAACCATCTCCTGCAAACTCGGATTCCAAGAAGCAGGAAGCCCGATATAATTCTCCCACCTTCAAGAAAAGCGAGAGACGTCTTCCGCAATGAGGACCCAAACCCTAAAATCGGTAGGCACTAACGACAGCAGGCGCCACAACTCCAAGCTCACACTCACAGAGATACTTAGGTTGCGCCTTTGAAGGTTTGTTGTGAGTAACTTATTCGTCCTACTGTTCAAATCTCCCCTCGCGCGCAGACAGACGAACGTCCACGGCGTGCTCCCTGTCCGCACAGCTTGTTCCTGCACAAGCACAAACGCGCATGTTCACACCCAAAATCTTTCGGTCCATCTTTCCTAAACCTAGACTCTTTCGGCCTGTCAGGCGATAAATGCAATTGGAGGTCAAACGACAGAGCTCCCGAATTCAAGTAAGGAAGAAGCCCTTCCTGAAGTAGGCGTTCCAACATTGCGTAACGGAGATGAACATCGACGCAGAAACAGAACAATGTGTGCAAATAGAGGTAATGCGGAGACTGAGCACATGTAGAACTGCTGTACCCCCTTCTCCGCACAGGATACCCCTTCGTAGCTTTCACTATTAAGTAGATTCGAGATGTGCACTTCGATGACGAGGTTTCTCTAATTCTGTAATTTCTAAGCGCATTGGCTTCGCCATGGGAACAGATGCCCATGCAACCAAAAGAAGGGGACAATTTCAAACTCGAGTTACTGCACTCTGAGGAAGAGCTTCTACACAGAAACAGAGTAATGCAAGTAGCAATTTGTGGAAGTAGAGTGTACCTTGGGGATCCACTGCAGGGCCGACGTATCAAGCCCGTCAATAAACATCTTGCGCACCGCGTGGGTGTCGCATCCCCTGCGCCTCCTCACTCACTCGCACACTCGACTAAAATCATCCACCACGTCTCTTCACTTCTCTTCACTCCGCTCACCTCATAACATCATCGCCACCAGCTCACTCCACTTGCACTCATTAGCAACTTGACCACCCGATGCCTCTCCTTAGCTCGCACAAATCCAAATGCAGCACCTTCGGGGAGCTCGACAGACCAATGCGGCACCTGCATAAGAGCTTGCACGCTACTGACTGTCCTCGATCGCAAGGACAACACCGACCCAAGGGAGAAGAGCTCCGAGCGCAAGCAGGACGTGTAATTGCTGGCTTCCTTGCTTGGTGCCCTACTTGTGTAATTGCTTATTCAATCGGCTGTGACGAGTGTTCTAATGTGGTCCGAGGGGAGTCTGAAAGCTTAGACTGAGAATGCAAGGAAGTGTAAGAGATCAGATGTAGGAGACGAGGATGGCAAGCAGGCTGGCGAAGAGCGAGGGTAGGGGAGGGGGAGGGACTGACCGTTTGGAAGAGATCGGGTAGGATGCGGAGGATTTCCTAAGATGTGCGTCAGGGTATCGCACGTGTATCACAGAGGTACCTCAAGGTTATGAGGACGGGTATCACATAAATATCACCTGAGTATCGTAAAGATACTTAAAAGTGTAGGGATGAACTTTGGGCCGTGGACACATTGTTGGGCAAATTCTACTTTTGTGAGATTGGGAGTGTAAACAGGGATAATATTTTTCTGTTCAAGAGTCTCGGTGTGAACATGCTGCTTTTAGGTTGTAGAATTTTATTGATGGTGTGCATATTTTAGGTCACGATTGAGTTGAGGTAGTTTTCCTAAAACCGTGAGTGCCCCATTCCTGTGAGTAGGCAAACATGGGGTGGTTGCAAGAAAGACCGACTAGTTTTTGTAGTGTATTCTACAATACTCACTTTTTTTTTCTGAGAGTACTATATAAATAGAAAAACAATTTTTTTTAAATGTAAGAAATATGTTTGATGTATGAATCTTTAATGAGAAGGTATCCTATGAAGGAAAGTCATAGAAAAATTCTCTAAGTAGGAGAACTAGATAATCTCATGAAAAGTGCAAAATCTCAGAAAAATAGGTAAAAGGAATTTCCACATTTTTATTTGTAAAAAATAGGAAAAGGAATTTTTTCAAGAAATAAAAACTGGCCATTTGAAAGAACTTCATAATGAAGAGATTTCACTAAATGCATGGTCTTTAAATTATCTTCAATGCTCTAAAATGTGCGTGCAAAGTAGCCCTATTAGCAAGCATGTGGAGGACATAAAATGATGTTTTTTAGGATTTCCTTCCGTGAATACATGCATTTGTAGTGTGGGAATAGACCACAAAAATTTCAGCTTCAGATCACTAAATTTGATTGCTCCCCAGTACTAAAAACCCCAAAACAGCAAAGTGTGACAAATTAGCAAAATTTAAATTTAAATATAAAATGGTTTTTGAAAATTTCTGAAAAATAAAGGATCTGATTAATATGTAGTTAGTCATCTCCTATAAAAATTTCAAATCAATCCAGTTCATGATTTAAAAGTTATAGCAAAAAACAACTCTATCATTTAGAATGTGATGCAATTTAGGACCGGTCTTTCTTGCAATCACCCCATGAGGCTTGCAATGGATAAGATGTACTATAGCATTGCATAAATGTATACTTGATTTAGATCTTGCAAGATAACATTTTGGGAAATGCTTTAGGGAAGCTATAGTTAAAATTTCAAAAAATCATAGCTTATTCATATGAAATTCAATAATACATATTTTGATGCATTAGAATCCTCCTAAAAATGGAGAGAAGATCCATAAAAAATTTATCATTTCAGTGATAATAAATGGCCTCAGCAGCTGAAAGCCATGGTTTTAGGAAAACTACCTTATTCATTAAGGATGTCTTCCTTATGGCAATGGCTAATTGGCTACCAAATACTTCTTTGGTCCCAAATTACTTAACAATTTCAACAAAGTCTTTGTCCTCTACATATAGAAATTTTCAGTATTGGAAATAAAAAAAAACTTAATTCTTGGTGGAATTTCAAAGTTTTATCTTTTGGTAGTTTTCGGTAGATTTGTGTAGTTTTGTGTAGTTTTGGAACTTCTTTTACACTATATCACACCTCATATTTTTCTCTACTTTGTTTTATACGAAAAGAAAATTTTTCTAAAATCAGTGAGGTCTTAAAAGAAATACCTTGATCAACAATGTTTTCTTTTCCAATTAAAAAGCAAAATAAAAGTACATTCATTAACGGAAAAGACTACAACATTATTCAATTGCCAGGCTAAAATGATGCTTTACTTAGGGCCCCAAGTAGTACACCTGAGGCCCCGAGTGTAGCAATTGGGTCCCCAAGTGCTACAAATGAGGCCCCAAAGTGTCTCAACTGGGGCCTCAAGTTTTATACCTGGGGGCTCAATTGGGGCGCTAAAGTGTCTCAACTGGGGCCCCAGTTTTTGCACTTTGGGCCTTGAGTGTAGGAATTGGGGCCCCAAGTGCTACACTAGGGCCCCGAAATATCTCAACTAGGGCCTCAAGTTCTATACCTGGGGGCTCAATTGGGGCCCGAAGTGTCCAAGGTTTAATAAAAATACAATGAAAAAGAATGAACTATTGGTCCATCAGATTGGTTTATGAACCAACAGACCTTGCTTTATCATATTAATTGTATAAATTCAAGTTCACTATGAAGATTGTTCATGCATCATGAGTTGATCCCTTCCATCATCATTTAGCTTATTCTTGTAATATTCGTAATGTATTTGGGCATTCATTCCCTTAGTATTTATATGAAGAATGTCCTCCTTATGGCAATGGCTACCAAATATCTTGGTGGAAAGTCACAAAGTCCTTGGTCCCAAATTACTTAACAATTTCAACAAATCTTTGCCTTCTATACAAAGAAAGTCACAAAGTTTTGGTAATTAAAAAAAAACTTGATTCTTGGTGGAATTTCATAGTTTTATCTTTTGGTAGTTTTTGGTAGATTTTGGTAGTTTTGAGCAGTTTTGGAACTTCTATTACATTGTATCACACCTCATATTTTTCTCTACTTCGTTTTATACCGAAAGAACATTTTTCTAAAATCAGTGAAATAGTTTTGGTATTTCTTTTTTCTTAAAAGAAATACCCTGATCAATAGTGTTTTCTTTTCCGATTACTTTAGGTCGTACAGAAAGCAATCTATAGTAGGGTCTAGGAGTCCGAGTAGTGACTGAACTTAGGAAATCCCCCGCGTCCACGCCAGTCTCAGCACCAAAAACTGGAGCAATCATTTCCGGTGTCAATGTAACCAATGTCGATGTAATCGTGTGAGCGGCGGACTTTGGTGTAAGCTGCGATGCAGCGCAAGATGTCATTGCATACTTGAAGCCCGCTAGCATTTCCAAACCTGAAACCAGTCCTAGTCATCAAGGACTGCCCTATTTTCTTAGTACTGCCCGACCTTAGATTGCCAAGGAGAGGAATCGCCTGGGCCGGCGTCCAAAACATTGGGGAAGGGACTGCCACGGCTTCACGGGCTAGGACAATGGCAACGATACACCAGTCCCAGGCTTCCAAGGTAGGTGACGCCCTAGTATTGAAGTTGGTTGACGTCGTTGCCACAAGTGTTATCGTCAGCCCAGCGGGTGTTTCCGTTGTCAACAACCTAGACGATGCTGACGTGGCAGATGCCATCAGCAATACCACCACTCGCCATGACCCTAACCTTTGTGGCTATCCATAGCCAAATAGTATTCCATAAGGGTGTACCAAAAGGTCCACGTTCTATATTACTACCAAAAGCTCGGGTCACCCATGGTGGAGGCTGGGTCACCCGTGGTGGAGGCTGGGTCACCCGTAGTGGAGGCTGGGTCACCCGTGGTGGAGGCTGGGTCACCCGTGGTGGAGGCTAGGTCACCCGTGGTACCGTGTACTCCCGAAATTTTAACCTGCCTGCCCAACGGATTTTATCATTCATTGTCTTTTTTTTCATCTATTCGAGGAGCCGTTGAAACTCTGACCGCGGCACTCTACGTCTTGCATTGGCACACTGAATGCTCTTTTCCGCTTGTTGTTGTGTTCACCATGACGGTTTTGGTTGTAAATCTGAAACTTTTCGTCAATCAATCTCACTTGGACCATCGATGAACTGAGAAACGGCTGATTTGAGTAATGCTTGTGAATTTACACCTTGTGCATCAGTCGAAGCTAGTAGTGCGAGCGAGGCGTACTATAACCATAGCTGTTGCCTTTTCTCTCAACGTGGAAGTGAAAAGCTTGAAGCTTGAAGTTGGTGTCGAAGCAGTGCTGGAGTTCACTAATTGAAGCACGATTATGATTGGAGTGGAGACTGGGTGTCTCCCCAAGTTGCAACATTCTTGAATGTAGGTTAGTCTCTATTTTGTGAATACAACCAATTGGCGGTTAGGCTTCACAAATTGGTTCAACCTTGGTTAGCTCGTAGTTCATGCAAATTCACTGTTATCAAAGCCTCTTCCTCTTACGATTTCCTCAGCGTATCACGGAAAGGAACAATAGGACAATGGAGCACTGCTAATCTGGTGTTGCTTTGCTGGAAGCCGAGTTCAAGTTCAGAAACATCATTTCGGTTTCGAAAGTTTAGGAATGATTGAACATTTCTTTTGGGAGAATTGACTCTGGGTTTTTGTACGCTAAACAGAAGAGGAGTTTCCATTCATTGATATTACTGGTCAGTGCATCAATGTATCAGAGCACTGCATCAACGTAATCGTGAAACAAAGAAGCCATCTGGCAACGTGCAAAAGCATCCATTGCATTTATGAATGAACACTTCGTGCTCTAGCTAAAGCCAAATTGAAAGCCAATTTTTAGATGTTTGGTATTACGAAATTGACTTGGCAAACCATCCAATAATCTATGCTAGTCTAGTCTTGGTTGTGTGGTCGTGAGTTTGAGTAGCAGACTATCAAAGATGACACTCAGTTGATTGTGAGTACTCATTCATGTAGAAGCTTTGAGCTATTTTTATGAGTGAACCATGGTCCCTTGTGCTCTAGAATGTGGAAATCTTTTCTCATTTTGAATCCCGTTTGAAATATGTACTACTTGTGACTTTTTATACGATTTTTACTCTAGCTTACGATTGTCCTCCAATGCTACCTCCTCTGGGTTCCGTCTCACAAGCTCGATCTTCTATTTTCAACGAGCTGTGTTCCGTACAGCCTCACTTACCACTTCTGAAACACTAATCCCAGTGGCCAAAATCACCTGACAAGGAAAAAGAAACATGATGGTTGAGATGTAGCACCTGACTTCCACCAGCCATACTCGAGAACTTTCACTTCATTAGTGATTCAATGTGGGAAGCCACAGAGTGCCACTCGCAGCAACTTCTCTCAGATGATAATTGAATGAATGACAAATCAGAGTGGGCAGGTGAAAAATTCCAACAAAAAATTGCGGTGCCCTAGACCGCAGGTATCCCGCAGTAAACCCTAGGTGACCTGCATTTGAGCGCAGGTGACCCGGGCTTTTGGTACTAATACAAGGCATGGCCTGATGGCCCTTTTGAAAAGAGAAGTTTTGTCTTTAAACATTTGAAAGAAAGAGCCAAGCATGTGTGCAAGTTTGTAAATTCTAGTCAACATGTTGCAAATTAATTTGTAAAACATAGTATGTAAGAGTTTTACCCAAAAAGCCTTCCTATTTCTATTTTTAAAAACTATATAGTACAAGGTGTTCCTAAATTAATTGAAAGATGAAACTAATTCACTAAAAGCTTTGGGAAGAATTTGGTCTTGGTCAATTTTCCTTTGGTTCAAATCATCTAGTCAAGAATGAGTATCATTCATTTTCATTATTGTTCTTTATTTTGAAAATTGGGAGTAAGAATTAATTGTATATGTGTTTTTTTTGAGTAAAAGGCAAGTAGATGTGAATAGTATGTCATATAACAAATTGAGAGTAAACCAGAATTTTGTAGGAGGGGACAGATTGAGAGAAAATGAAACCTTTATAAGAGCATTAAGGGGAATGGTATATGTTTATGAATTTTTTTTAAAGAGAGATTGACGGAGGCAGGGAGTATTTAAGTTTCATTACTTTTGTTTATTTGAATTTTTTGACTTGGATAGCTGAAGGACATTTCTATTGCCCTAAAAGTCTTTGTGTGTACCACTCCACCTTCTACATTTTGGAATGAGTGGCACCTTCATGTCATTGTACAAAGTTAGCGGAATTGATGTGTTAAGTTAGGATTGTGTAGGTATCTTGTGCTGTTTTAGTTGTTTAGTAGTTTTGTTTGTAAAGGTTTTAGGTTGTGTCCATTACAATTTTGAGATTTTAGGGTATATTTTCTTTGAAGACCTTCATTCAAAATCCTTGCTATAGAAAAGGGTCTACTTCATGAGTGATGCATTAGTATTGTTGCTATAGTTGAATTTGAGGGTCTAGAACAAGTTTAATAGGTTTCATACTGGCAATGTAGAGCAAACAAACAAGGGTTTTTTCCAAGTTCAATGTAAGATAGCTATCATCAGATTCTAAATGCAGGTGACTTACTTATTAGAAGTTGCACAAAGTTAGAGTATTGTAACCATTAGAAAATTGTTGGGGTTCCAGAATTTTGGTAAATATGGATAAAACATTGGGTTGTACAAGATGTTGCCTTTTTAGGTTTTCAACGATGGCTGGCCTATTTAGTCACCAAAGGTCTCGATGTCAAGGAAGGCAGATAGTTGCTAATTTGTCTACTTCTAGACCTCTAATTACAAGTGCAGTGGGTGAAGCTCATGTGGTTCAAATTCTTGAGGTTCACGATGAGACTTATAGTAGAAATGGCATTCCAATACAATTGCAGGAAGGATACCAAATGGGAGGCTCTTCCTTAAACCCTGATATGTTCGGATCTCCAAGTATGCCAACTATGGAGGACAATGGTATACCTTTACAACCATTTGATTCTAACTTTCATCTTGTTAGCTTTATCCGCAATTGTAAGAATAAGGAGGGTCTATCTGGACAAGATATCAAACATAGTTGTTCTGTCGAACGTGTTTTGGGGTTTGGGTGTCGAGTTGTTCGTCTGATGTCGCATGTCGTATAAAACGAGTGTCGCATATATGAGACAAATTTGACGAGCGCGAAATTAGGGTTTAGGGTTTTCGGGCAGGGCAGCCAAAATTTTTATCTTACGTGGCGGGTTGTCAATAGTGACGTGGAAAGCTTTGACCATGTCACCATAGGCGACTGCAGGTCCAAGGGGGCGAGTGCAGGTCCAGGGGGGGCGAGTGCGGGTAGAAGGGGGCGACTATGGGTCTAGGGGGGGCAAATGCGGGTAGAAGGGGGCTTAGGGGGGTGACCACAGGTCATTTCTTGGGCGACCGCGGCTAATGGGGCGATTGCAGGTCTCAGACTCAAGAGGTCTTCTAGTTCATGACGATGGAGGCGGCTACGTATGGGGTGACCGCGGGTCAGGGGCGCCAGAAAACATGAGTTTGAGTTTCCCCCCTTACAAAGTGGAGGGAAGGCGTTCAAACTTTTCAAGTATCGCTCCCCCCTTTTCTGAGGAATAACTCCAGAAAATCCTAAAACTAAGGCATTCAATACTAAGTGATCAAAAGTTAATTAAGTAATAAAGAAAGCAAATTGGTTTAGGAAGTGGAGATTTGGAAAAGCCCTTTTTCCTAACATTTCATTTCTCCTTCATCCATCCTTGTGGTCATGTCAAATTCAACGTAACCATTTCCTATTTTAATTTTTGGAGGGAGTATATTGAGAGGAGACCTTCCCTTTTGGGGGAAACCATGTACAAAAAAAATACTAACACCGTGGGATGCACGAAGAAGAAATCTTTTTATCTACACAAGAAGTGGTTTAAGAAATGGAGACTTGGGGAAGCTCTTCTCCTTGACATTTTATTTTTCCCTCATGGTCATGTCAAATTTAACGTGACCATTTCCTATTTTAATTTTTGGAGGGAGTACATTGAGAGGAGACCTTCCCTTTTGGGGGAAACCATGTAGAAAAAAAATACTAACACTGTGGGATGCACGAAGAAGAAATCTTTTTATCTACATAAGAAATGGTTTATGAAATGGAGACTTGGGGAAGCCCTTCTCCTCATCATTTCATTTTCCATCCTCCAACATAGGAATTTCAATATAGTCCTCCCCTTGATACATCAAGGGGATTTAAAACACATTTGAAGGGGTGAATGAATATTCAATTTATTGAAGATTAAAAAGTTAGGAAATGACACTTTGAATGGTTTTTATCTTACAAGTACAAGGTTTAGGAGTTCAAACTTTTTTACGACATATAATGAAAAGCAACTTACATGTGTGTGTCATTTTATCCATCCTAAAAAATAGAAGTACATTACTTTTGGACTAGCATACATGGAGAAGGTCCATGGTTTTTCTATAGGGTTTAGGGTATAGGGTTAGGGTTTAGGGTTTGGAAAATCCTCTTCAATTTCTCTAATTAGTCATACTAAAATTTCTGTATTTATAGACTAATTCTGTAGTATTAACTAACTACGAGCATTGAAGGACATGTCAATTATAGTGTATGGAAGATGCAATTAAGCTTGACTTCATTAGAGTTGGAGATGGCTCACATCTTGTGGTATGTTGGTTCCTGCACTGACGTGACTTTAAGATAGAGGTGACTATAGGTCTTGGGCGACCGTGGGTGGAGGCGAGTTCAAGTCTTGTTGTTGTTGAGCCTAATTTGGTGGATTGGGGGGCGACTTCGGGTCTTGGGCGACTTCGGGTGAGGGGGCGTTCAAGTCTTGTTGTTGTTGAGCCCAATTTGGTGGATTGGGGGGCGACTTCGGGTCTTGGGCGATTGCGGGTGAGGGGTTGTTCAAGTCTTGTTGTTGTTGAGCCGAATTTGGTGGAATGGGGGCGACCTCGGGTCTTGAGCGACCGCGGGTGAGGGCACGTTCAAGTCTTGTTGTTGTTGAGCCCAATTTGGTGGAATGGGGGCGACTTCGGGTCTTAGGCGACCGCGGGTGAAGGCGAGTTCAAGTCTTGTTGTTGTTGAGCCCAATTTGGTGGAATGGAAGGCGACTTCGGGTGGGGGGCGACCACAGGTTTTGGGCAACCGTGGGTGAGGGCGAGTTCAAGTCTTGTTGTTGTTGAGCCCAATTTGGTGGATTGGTGGGCGACTTCGGGTAGGGGCGACCTTGGGTCTTGGGCGATCGCGGGTGAGGGCGAGTTCAAGTCTTGTTGTTGTTGAGCCCAATTTGGTGGAATGGGGGGCGACTTCGCGTAGGGGGCAACCTCGGGTCTTGGGCGAGTTCAAGTCTTGGGCGACCGCGGGTGGGGGCGAGTTCAAGTCTTGTTGTTGTTGAGCCCAATTTGGTGGATTGGGGGGCGACTTCGGGTCTTGGGCGACTTCGGGTGAGGGGGCGTTCAAGTCTTGTTGTTGTTGAGCCAAATTTGGTGGAATGGGGGCGACCTCGGGTCTTGGGCGACCGCGGGTGAGGGCGCGTTCAAGTCTTGTGGTTGTTGAGCCGAATTTGGTGGATTGGGGGGCGACTTCGGGTCTTGGGCGACTGCGGGTGAGGGGCGTTCAAGTCTTGTTGTTGTTGAGCCGAATTTGGTGGAATGGGGGCGACCTCGGGTCTTGGGCGACCGCGGGTGAGGGCGCGTTCAAGTCTTGTTGTTGTTGAGCCCAATTTGGTGGAATGGGGGCGACCTCGGGTCTTGGGCGACCGCGGGTGAGGGTGCGTTCAAGTCTTGTTGTTGTTGAGCCCAATTTGGTGGAATGGGGGTGAGTTCAGGTCTTAGGCGACCGCGGGTGAGTGTGAGTTCAAGTCTTGTTGTTGAGCCATGGTTGTTCGGCCGAACAACTCGACAATACGACGAATACAATGTCCAACACGTCTAGTAGACCCCCTTGTCCGTCTAATAAAGTCAACTTTAAGGTTGACTTTCTAATAAAACACTTTCTATTTCCAATCTTGACATATTTGAGTTTCATTTTATTGAAGTGTCTCAATTTAATAATCACTTATTACATTCTTAATTATGGATCATAAATAAAATGAGATTTCAAATTATCTCTGCTGTTAGGATAAGGCTTTATTCGTCAAAATTGTCATGTATACACGACACTCGTCTTATACGACATGCGACATCAGATGAACAACTCAACACCCAACCCCAAAATGTGTTCGACAGAACAACCCTGTGTTGAGCCCAATTTGGTGGAATGGAGGGCGACTTCGGGTGGGGGGCGACCTCGGGTCTTGGGCGACCGCAGGTGAGGGCGCTGTGGCAGCATGAAATTCTAATTTTTTTGGTTTTACTTAATAATACTAACCGGATAGCTAGATAAGGACATCCGGATTTGGTTAAGAAACCAGAAGAAGTGGAAATAGAAGTAGAGAATGGGTTAGCGACAAGATCTGCTCCATCCCGTTTCCAGAGAATAAACGGATAAAAGCGGATGTTGGATCGGATAAGTGACGGACCGGATATCTTAGACGAACTGGATCCGGATTAGGTCAAGTTGAGGTGGCAATGGGGTCCAGCCAGTATAAAGGGGCTGGGCTGGCCAGTTGCACCCCTTTTCACTTTTTCATTTTCCAGCGCTCCTCGTGTCTGTCAGCTTAGGCGTTCCATGTCAGGTACTGTGGCAAGTGTTTTTCGCGACTATTCTAGTGTCCGCTACAATGTTAGCTTGATTTCCGGTTGAGATCGGAGAGTGAAAGAAAGGAACGGGACGTGCGGCTAGGAGAGCGTTAGTAAGGCAGGATCGGAAAGGGTTCCCATCAGCTCGTGCGTGATCATGTCGCACCTCAAAAGGACTAGAGGTCAGGCTAGCTCGTCGTCAGATGTTAAACTCCGGAAAGTAGTTCCGGTTATCCTGCTGTCAGAAGATACCCGAGCGGAGCTCATGGACGACTTGAACTCCATGGGTTGTATAGGGTTTGCAACCAAACCCTGGGGTTTCAAGGAGGAAGTCTTTGTCCAGGAACTCTCGGGGAAAGTGTCTAACGAGTTTGATAATACACTGAGAGCAGTTCCGCCTCTTTGGACGGAAGAGGTCTGGAGGTCAGTGTACAGCTTCCGGCCGAGAGGATTCGGGATGGCCAACCGGAAGGACGACTTCGTCCGGGGCAAGTTCGAAGGGGCAGTCAACCCAAAGGACGGATACGCCATCAAGGACTGTAAGGATGAGCGGAACCGCCGACTCCTGCATTTCCTCGTTCTGATCCTCCATCCGGAGAAGCCAACAAGGGTAACGATTACCCTTGCGAACACTATTTTTGGGGCCCTGAGAGGGGACCAAAAAGTTGACTGGGCCTGGATCATTTCCGATCTGGTGCTCCAGTTAGTCAGTAGAATCGGAAAGAGTAGGGCAACTCCAATCAGTCCCTACTTGATGCACTTGTATCAGTCGAATCAACTCCTGAACGACAGAGAGGACGAGGTGTATAAGAATCAGGAGGTAGTTCTCAGATATGGGGAATCAGGAACGGATCGGGAGAGCGAATCCGGTTCTGAATCGGGAGAGGATTCAGAGTCAGAAGACGAGGAGACGCCAGTACCGCCGGTCAAGCGTCTCAAGACTACCTCCCCGAACAAACGAGGGATGCCACCTAGACCCAACGCTCCAGCGCCGGAAGGGAAACCGGAAGAGGAGAAGGCAATGGACCCTAAGGACCCGTTCCTACCTTTGGTGAAGTTCCTCTGCGCCATCCGGATGGACTGGGAACGGAAGAAGAGGATATTAGTAGCCATCGGGCAGTTGGTGGGAGCAGCACCCGACTGGGAGCTACCGGAAAAGGTGGCGGCCTATATTTCTGATCCGGTCGAGTCTCGGAAGCAGGAAGTAGAGATCCGCTGGCTACAGGAGGAGGTGGATCGGATGAAGACGGAGATCCTAGTGCATCAAGAGAACTTCGCCGCCACCAAAGCGATTGCAGAGGATGCTCGGCAGATGATGGAGCAAGTGAAGGCCACGTTCGGGGAGACCGGAACGGCCCTCACCAAGGCCAAGTTGTTTGACGAGCGGGTGCACGAGGAGAAGAAGCTATCCAGTACCCGGATGGTGCGGATCCTCAACAACTTTGCCGAGCAGGTAGAAGCGGCAATGCAGGAGGCATGGAAGGCAGCGGACCGGATGGAGGAGAGTACCCGGATGCTGTCGGGAGCAACCTGCTCTCGCGGTATCCAACTCTCGGATATCTCCCTGCCGGATTCGTTCCCGGAAGTGACAGTTGGAGAGGGGAAGGATACGACCCCGAAGTCCAAGAAAACGACCCAGGACGGCACGCCTGGAATCGCCATCGACTTGGACTCACCGCCCATGTCCACAGAAGGCAATCCGGTTCCTCGACCTCAAGAGATCGAGAGGAGTCGGAACCTCAACGAGGTTTTCGAGCAGATGGACCCAGGAGCGGACAGCGCGACTATCGGATCGCGGATAGGGACTTAGGATGTACAGAGTAGGTAGAGTAGGAGCAGATACGGAACCTGTTCCGGTCCAAGTGGGGAGTAGGTAGGACCGGAAAGTCTGACTGAGATGGCGGCAGAACTTTCGCGAGTTTTCCCGCCCATTTGTAACTTTTTGAAATGTATATAGTCAGTGCCCGCGAGGGACGCTGGGAGTCTTCTTTTTGCAATTTCTGTTGTACCTTTGTATGCGCTCTCTCGTTGTGTGTGTCTCCCAAGCTTGGCAGGTTTGCATGATGTGAAGTTAGGAAGGTGTAAGGCAGAGTTGTGGTTAGATTTCTCCCCTTAGTGCGATAGTTTCCGATCCTTAGTGTGTGCAGGTTGTGTAAGTGTTGGGAGTGTATTTCAGTGCCTTAGCAAGATCTAGGGTTTTGAAGTTCCGGGTGAGACACTACAAAAAAAAGAAGGAAAGAATGACTTGCAAAAATGACTAGAAATTAGTCATTGTGGTCACATTTTACTAATAAATGACTTCAAGGCCTTGCAGTCATTGTGGTCAAGTCATTTACATAAATGACTGCGATTGTATTATCACCATCCGTTTGTACCTTGGATGTACAAAGGATGATATAGAGGATGATACATGTATACGTGGAGATTGAGGTGGCAAGGGCGTGTATTGGGCACACGCCCTAACATTAGGTGATGTGGCAGCCTCTGATTGGTTGGAAACATCCACGTGTCCAGTCATTTCTGAGTCATTCTTCAGTCAACAAGACCAGCTGGCAAGGTGACGTGCATTGCCACGTTGGAAGTCATTTGTGAGTCATTCTTTAGTGAGTGTTGCTTTCTTTTGCTGACGTAGAATGTTTTCTCTGAAGTCATTTCTTAGTCATTATTGAGTTCTATACAAGTACACCAGAAGTGAAGTCGTTGACTTCACTAGTCTTCTATAAGTCATGGCAGAGTCACTTCTTTGTCATTCTGAGTTGCTAATTCACATGCCAATTACTATGTTTACTACTTCTAGGGTTCACTAGTAATTTTTTAGTTCACCTGATATAGATATGACTTACTTCCTACATTTAGTTCAGTTCAACTGGAGTTGACTGCTAGTTGAGGGCAAGTGCCGGGTTACTGTCCTATGAGGGTTTAGGTTCTACCTCATGCAATGATGGCAACAGGCATGCAGAAGAAATTACTGACCGAGTTCTTACTGACTTGCCACTAGTACAAGAATTTGGGGACTTGCCTAGCAATACAAAACTGGTAAAAGTGACCACAACTACAGTGACTCATGATTTGCTACATACCAACGGTGACATGCATCGTTAATCATAATGTGCACCACTCAATCATAGAGGAATTTAAAAAAGAAATCGTAATTTCTGAAAACACATTAGTACAGTTTCTGAAAAACGATTTCATGAAGGACTCTAATGGTGGCATATGCCCCCCAAAATCTACCGCTCATTGCCGACCTTGCACGCCATGCCTCAAGAAGCCCTTTCAAGTGTATGACTTTATGTACTTATCCACCCACATTGCAGCGGAGCCCTTTGCGTCCTCAATTAGAGATTGATCTGCCTTGTCATTGGGGTACATGAGCGGCACGGATTCCTGCAGTATCTCACGCACATCCACCTTAAACCACCCCTCCGGAATCTCCTCAAAGTGGAACTTGTGCTCCCCTGCCACTCCACTAATGGTCCCCACAGCCACTTTCTGCCTCACGGATCGCAGATTCATCAAGAAGACTTCGTCCCCGACGTTGAACTACACAATACAATACATCACATACTTGTTACGCTAGTGTTCCTATACTTGAATAAGACAACAACCTGATTCGCTCAAATCCACTTTAAGTTGACTTATACATAACTTCTCATTAACAGTAGGATGACTTTGAAGTCGCCAGTAACTCTGGCTTCACTACTGTGCGACTTAGTGCTCACCGGAGAATGACTTCATCCAGTATATTGAGCAGACACGAAGGCACTGAAAAAGACAGACACGGTAAACTAAGAAGGTGGTCACTACATGTACATACACCTTTACAATTTGAACGTAGAGTACCTACTACAAGTTTAGTACGTCAACTTTCATGTGGCGCGGACTAGGACACATGTAACCACATTTGCATAAGAAAATGACTACTGCTTTGAAGACATTTTCATGTGGGCTCACCTCACCTCATATGGCACATGGTATTCGCCTTCTTGCATTACCTCTGTTGAGAGAATATTTTGAGAACGGTGTCCTACATGTAGGACTTCTTTAACCGCAGTTACAAGTTTCATCAATTTCTATGGGTAAGGTTCACCAATTCCTAGATAGAAATTACTTGTTTACGGAACATTTGCAAACTCAGCCCTGCTTACAAGTTCTACACACTTGCACGATATGTGGAAGGCACGTCTGCCTATTGATTATATTGTCTTACACCTCGACTCTCATTTCATACTACACTGCGGCGCCAGTTGTAAAAGAGTTAGACTCAACTAGTCCGTCACTTGCCCACGACTAAGACATCCTAATCACTCCTAATTTAATTCCAAGTGACTTCTGAAAGACTACTACACGACCTGAGCCTCAACAAATAATGAAAAGCACATAGGAATTTCATAGACAAACCTTCTTCGAAATGACATCTCGTTTCTTCTCAAGGGCCGACGCTACCTTGCTTCTCGTCTCTCGCTTCAGCAATTTTCCCTACACAGACATACAAGCCGTTAAAAATGCAATGCCTCTGAAGGTGAGGGGGAGTACAGGGTTGCAACCACGTGGTTTGCTTTCATTTCCCCTTCACCTTCCAAAATGTCAAGGAATTCATACGGTGATCCATTTTGACGTTTCTGAAGCATCTGTGCTAGTGATTCGTGGACAATTTCAAGGTACTTCAAACGGAACGCTGGGACGTCAGGGCATTTAAGAAGCGCCTCCAGCAAAGGCCACAAGTAACACTTCAAGTAGTCCTTGTCATCAGCCACTGTGCATAGCCACTTCACATAAAACGGTGTACTGATGATTACATTTGCATTTGGATTGCAAGCAACTCTACTTATCTTGCTATCTACAATCACTGTGTTCAATGCACTAAAATGAGGCCAATTTTCATACACCTTTGACAAATTCTTCCCCCGATCCATTGTCTTATCCTCTTCCACCTCATGTACCTCATAATGCTTACCGGACCAGGAAAACAGTGGCACTGCATTAAAGGGACACTTCAACCCTACAAGCATTGTGGGGACAATGTCATCCATGTAAGATGCAGTGGTACTACCCCAAAACCCAACTACAAAATGAGTGAAACATCGGGATAGAAACGATTTTAGCCAAGGCCTGAAGACCACTCTCCTCAAATCAGTTTTGGTTGTCCCCCGGATTCTACTATTAGGATTCCCCGCAGCAAGAGAACTACAATCCAACAGTGTGCCATGGACATTAAAAACTACTAATTTCGATTGCCGATGCATACGTTTCCTTAGGATGTCACACACTGACAAGGTAGGCCTCACCTCACTTGACGTACACGGACGAACGTCTGAGGGGGCGGTTACCTTGACAAGAGACTTCGGCACTTTCCTCCCCTTCCTCTGCTGCGGATCGGCAACACTGGTTGCAGGCTACGGAAGCTTGTCAACATCTGTAGGCACCACCTCCACGTTGGCTGCAGAAGTCACAGCGTGCCCAATCTCTGGGACGGTAGAGCGCACTTCCTCTAGGGTCGGTGTCTTGGCGCTACTGCCAATGTCTACGGGTTCAAGATTCTTGCAGGCTCCGGCTACTTCAACAAGGCCCTCGACACTAACGTCACCTGTAGGGTTAGGACATTCTCGGAGGGCGTAAGCACATGGACTGCCTGCAGTCGCCACCACTGGCAGCACAAGTTCAACCTCCAGGCTTTCCATTCCCATCACCTTGCACTCCGGACCAATCTCAGGGAAATTAGTACCAGGACTGTCCTTCAATGTCAACTCTGTGTCTGAAGACAATGTTACTTCTGCAACTGTGGCTGTGATGTGGCCATCAGAAGTCTTCTCCTCTACACGTTCAGGCGTCATTTTCTCTGTCGTTTCAAGTGCCTTCTTCCTCAGAAGGGCATCGACGGACACTCCCTTCTTCCTGGAATTCGGAAGCGCCCAAGTAGCCTCCCGGCCTTGAGAGTCTTGGTTCTCCAACGCCGATTGAGTGATGGATGGGCTGCCTTCCTCACTGTCTACCAATTTCCCCATAAAGCTACGGAACATGCACCGAAGGTCGTCAATTGCAGTTGACTGAGCTGTTGAGGTAGCCAGGAATTGTGTGAACTTGACGTCCACATCCTTCTTCCAAGCAACCATCTCTGAACGCAGAGCCGAGTCAATTGCACCCCCGCTCTATTCCCCCCAAAGAATACACAACAAAGAGGGCAGTCATTCTTTAGTGTAATATAAGTCACTATGAAGTTCCTCCAAAGTGACCACTAATGACTTAGAGACTTCTGCGCAACTCCAGAACAACTTCACTTCAACTTTTCCAGAGCCAACATAGTCCTACAGTCCTACAAGATGATTGTATTTGCGACAACTATTGACTTTCATGTATCCATCAAATTGAGCGCCTACTAGAAGCTTCAGGCTTCTGTGGAACAAAATGGACTACCCTTCAAGAAGACAGAGTACCGACAATATTGGAGAAGAGATGGCGTTCACATGACTAAGGGACAAATGATGATCCAAACACATGTACCATGTTTGAGTAAATGTCATAAAAATGTATGAAGAACATGAGGTTGGAGATAGTTACCATTGGTGCTGCAACTTGCACTACAGCTGACCGCATCCCCTCAGCGAGGGCGGTTATTCCAAGGCTGGTTGCCCTCCCTCCTCTCTGCAATTGTGTCGTTAGCTATCATTGTAGTGACATTACATTCTAAAAGCTAAACCTGCATGACCAAATTGCTTGCGTATGGATATGCTTGAGATCATGGAAATAATTCCAATTGCAACAACTAACAAAGATGAATCCTGAGTATGCTTACCAACTGTGCTTCGACGCCTGCTTTGCCTTTCATCCCCACTCCACTGTAATTTTTCACATTCTGTCGCGCAACAACCATCTTCTGCGACTTCAGCTTCTGGGCATCTGTCTTCCAATAAGCAATCAAGCGGTTCCACTGCTCGTCGTCCACATGGATAGGAGGGGTCTTGATGCCTTTCAAGTACCGCGCCTTCAAACAAGATCGCTCCGACTTCATGTATTGAGTCACTGTGCTGCGAAACCCAGACATGCTTAACGGATGACCCATGTACTCAAACTCGTTGTCCAGTGCCTCCCGCAATTTTTGGAGCGTGTGTGGCTTGTGCTTCGACCACTCCACCACACTCATATCCAAAATCTTGGGGATGAAATTCCTCACTACTTCGTCCCAAGCATTCTTGCCCTCGCAGCTTGCATCTACCTCGCCTCCCTCCTGTACATATACGAAGTTTAGTTTCCCCCCCGCAGTGGAACGTTCGCGCCTTCCAAGCTCGTAAGCTGTTCGTTTTTTCCTCCTAAATGTAGAAGAAGAAACAGGATCTTCACCTGCTTCACTTGCTGGCCACGCCCCTTGGAAAGGTGCTGGCGGACCTGCGGACCAGGGTGGAGGTGCTTGACTGGGTTGCTGCGGCATCCATTGCCCCGGCACCCATGACCAGCCAGACCCATAAGGTCCAGTCTGCGATGGTGGTTGCTATGTACATGGCCCCTCGGCATCTACCTTCACAGGCGACTTGAAAATTGTTGTTGGTTTAGGTCTCTTCTTCCTTCGATCTATGAGAGGCTCCTCCTCCTCGAGCTCCTCGTCACTGGAGTCAAACTCCTCTCTCTCTACATCTGCGCTAACCAGAAAGAAGAGATGCATTAGTTCTAGGGATTGTACAAAACCCCATGCCAATTGAAAGCAATGCTTGATTGAGGACTAAAAAGACCAGTCGTACTTCTTGGAGCGCACTCAATGCAATAGTTGAAATGGGGAAACCGCTCAAAATTCACAACAAGGACTCTAAGCCGCAGAGGATTGCTTAAAGTGGGATGGAACCTAACAATGACCATATAGCCGGCTGCCCTAAACCCTAACTTAGCAACGAGAAGGCGTTACTGCGAATTACCTGCAGCAGTTGCCTCCTCCTTGGATTGCTGCTGAACATGTGTACAAGCAATTGCTAAATTCATCATACCTACTACTATGGCCTCTTCATTGGACCTTGTCGCCTCGGAGGAGGAATCATGGTCGCTACTCATGTCCTGTGCATCGTCTCCTTCTGCGGCGTCGCTAGGATTGTGCTTCTTCCGTCCTCGGAGGCCCCACCACCCCGAACTCCTACGAAGACCCTCACTGCGCTTTGCCACAGTAATCGTTTTGTCCTTCTGTAGAGACTTCGCTACTTCCTCATTCCTGTGTCGCTAGATTCCAACCATCAAAAAAGTGTGTTGCTACATCACATAGCAATAGAAGGGAAGAGCATCAAACAATTGGCGGTAACATTAACATAAGAACAGAACACGGCACAGACGGAAGGCGGAAAGTTAGGGTTGCGCCTGGACTCATAGAAGGCAACGACAACTTCAACTTGAACGTCATTAGGAGTTACACATGGCCAGAAGGTGGGAGTACCTAATATAGGAGGCTTTTCATTCATACTATCACTGCAACAACGCTTCTAAATGACTTGAAAATGACTACCACCAGTTGCTCTAGAGACGAAGGCATGAACAACGACTTGAAAACAACTAGTAAACAACTGACTGACTCTTGCGGGTCGATTCTGGCCCTTTTTTTAAAGCGAAGTGCACGTTGAACCCTAGCGCGCTGCCGAAAGATAGTCCTTCGGAAAACCGAGACTTCAGTGAATGAAATTAAGAAAGTTGGTCAAGGAGAACTTGCGGACGGCCTACAAGAGTCCGTGGGACATCCTGGAACGAGTGTGCAGTGTTCTGCGGCGTTCACGTACGAAGTACGAGACCTGAAATGCTACGTAGTTTTGGAGAGGACACAGAAATTGAGACGCACTAGATGAGAACGAGTTCAGGCATAGCTTACAGTTGTTTTTTTACAAGAAGGATTGGCTCTATCGCCTTGGCCACCTCAGTGACTTGCTTGTCCCGGAGAAGCTCATACTCTGTCTTCGGATTTTCAGGGCTCGACATTGTTGAATCAATCTTCTTCTGCGCTGCGATTCCTCTACAGATTTCCCGATGTTCTCTTCGTTGTGGTACAATTTCTACACGCTATTGCATGCCTGTGACTGCTAGGAACAACAAACGGAAATTTCCTCATACAAGAGTGACGCTGCAGAGCTTAACGATCGCCTTCTACATTAACTCTGCATCAAAGGAAGCTTGCACTTCGATTCTTCTATGCAGGTGCGTGTTCGTAAAGCTGGTCAGAAAAAACAAAAGTGGAGGGCATGATGAGGGAAGTGGCATGTGGCGGCTGGCAATTAATTTTTGGAGCACTTAATTACTAAGAAATGCTCTCCGATGAGACTAAGTAGAGACGGTCGATCTTCGCTATGATTTAGTTTAGTATGTAGTATAGCTAAACCAATGATTCAAAGAGATCGGAATGATGAGGCAGGCAGTTGTACAAACACAGACTGATCAATAGGGTTTATTAGGGTAGAAGACATGAAGTCCTCTTCTTCATGTAGCAAGAGGCGGCGTTCACGATGCTTGTCATGCTTGCTACTTCCATACGACTAGGTGGAGTCATATCTGAGTCGTTATTTGCACAGAATGACTTACTTGTCACTAGTATCAGTCGTTTTCCAGTCATTTCTCGAAGAAAAAGACTGGAGGGTGACTGCAGGCTATTATTGATATGTTCTTCTAATTCATGTTTCACACATTCAGCTTCATTTTATCGTTTCTTTGTGTGTAGAACAGTAGTTTTCTAAGGTTCCATGATTGTTTTGTGGCAGAAGTATGAGTGTTGTCCATGGTCTTGTAGACCACCTCGTTGCATTGATGAATCAATTGCCCTATGTCAAAAATGAAGCGGTTTTGAGTAGTCTTAGTTATGAGAGAATTGTACACGACTTTCTCACTGGAGAAGCAATTTCCACTCACTTGTCTAAAGGATTTTATTATGAACTTCTAGTTTTTTTGGTGAACTCCATATGTTTTTGGGTACCTGCCTCCCTCCCAATGATTCCGGCCCCTTTCTGTAAGCGCTTCGTGAGGAAGTTTCTATTTGTTATTGGAAGTACATAAGGGAGTCGAAGAGCCTGCAATATATTTTAATAAGCTTTGAGTGTTTTCTAATTTACATGGACGGGTTTTTTGGCATGGATTCGTGATTTCACCATGCATATGTCTGAATTCTGCTAGTCTAATTGTAGCAGGTGGGCAAACATGTCAAATTCATTCTTAGTATAAGGAACTCCACGTGAGCAACATATAGGCTGCTTACTGCGATCAGAGCAAGAACTTGGCGCTATTGCACTTCCTTAGCTCAGGTATTTCATCTGTGTGCTTGAAGTAAAAGTTCTCTTAAAAGTTCTAGTATTGTCTACTTGCAGAAACTACAAAGCGAATTAATGATTGACACAATGCCCTGTGAAAGAGTTCTTAGAGCTATACCATTGTTCCGTAGAAAGAGACGTAGAATGCTTACCCTGGATTCAGAGGAGGAAAGACAGTCACGAAACACATCTAGATCTATTCCAACATTCAATTCGGTTTTACAGTCCATACATGTCAAGGAAATGAGTAGCTCCAAGAAATAGACCTTGGTACAGTCCACTGTCACAGATGCATCCACGAAAGATGAAGTGGATGATACAGAGTCATTCTGTGAATGTCCAAAAGACCCTCAATTCGTAGTTAGTCCTCTAGCATTAAGGATGTCTTCGCCCACACTGAATTTCAAAGCTAGGGTAGAGCAAGCACTGGCTGAAAGTATTGCTATACAAGCAGAAATCGTCTCTGATTTCTTCATATGACCCTCTTGAATGTGAATATGGTCAAATTGAAGAAGTAGAACATAATAAAAGAACATGAGTATGTAGAATGATTTTGAGTTC
The DNA here is from genome assembly GCA_963920665.1 of Straminergon stramineum. Taxonomy (NCBI): domain Eukaryota; kingdom Viridiplantae; phylum Streptophyta; class Bryopsida; order Hypnales; family Calliergonaceae; genus Straminergon; species Straminergon stramineum. Next base: position 26,168,579 of record OY987267.1, on the reverse strand, counting down.
TTTGTTCATACGCATGGCTGACCTATGTTCCGTGATTTAATAGTATACAGTCATATTGATGTCACACCATAGTGACAGAAGTCATATTGATGTCATACCATAGTGACAAAAGTCATATTGTAGTTGAATCGGAGTTGTTCATGAAATTTTTGCCCTTCAAGGTTGTTAGTTGAATATGAATTTCAATTCTGACGTGACCATTGTAATGTCTTATAGCAGAGGAGTAACAACCAAAATCTGTCTCATACAGAAGATGATACCGACCAAACTGCCTTTGAGCAATACTCACAAGCAACAACTACGAGATGACCGATTGTGGAGTAGGGAATTGGAGAGGGCTACATTGTACCATGTCAAGAGACTACATTGCCCGTGCACCAAATGCCGGGGGCGCAGGAGATTACTCATACGTAACGTAAGAGACCACCTAATCTGCAATGGTAGAGATCCGGGTTCTCGAATTTGGAGAGGTCCTGGCCCTAGAGACTCCTCAGACGAGGAGTGGGAGCAACAATTCTGGAGACCAGTTGAAGAGCCTGCGGTGCACCTGGATGCCAATGTTGATACTCGTGGCATGATAGACCAAGCGATAGGGGAAGTGGAAGGCACTGAAAGTTCTGTAGAGCGAGTTCACCGTGAAGTTAGCGATGCTTTTGCCACTGCAGACTCCATCCATGAAGACTGTAGAGAAGGGGGCACGGAGGACAATGCAGAGGCTGAAGAATGTAGGGATGATCTGCCCACTGTTGAAAGTACCTCAGATGGAGAAGGTGAGGACGGCAACTTCAATGCCCGAGTATTGGAAGACTCCATGGAGGGTTTGTACGTTGACTCCAGGTCTAGCAAACTTGCAGCAACAGTCTTGCTTATGAACCTTTGTACAGTGCACGGGGTGAGCAATCATTGTGCAAATGAGCTACTCAGCATTTTGCATGTCCATCTTCTTCCAGAGGGAAATACATTGCCTAAAACGTACCATGCGGCAAAGACATTGACAGCAAAACTAGGCCTCACATACAAGACCATCCATGCGTGTGAGAAAGGATGTGTGCTATTTTGTGGCGAACATGAAAATGCCTTGAGGTGCCCTAAGTGCAATGGTCGCAGATATAGAGATGAAGATCGACGGGCCTTCCCAATGAAAGTTCTCCGTCACTTCCCCATTATTCCACGTCTACAAAGGATGTTTAGGAGTCCTAGTATCTCGAAGTTGATGGTATGGCATGCTGAAAATCGAAGCAACTGAGAAGGAGGGGATGGCCTTGTGCGTCATCCTTGTGACTCAAAGGCTTGGCAACACTTCCACGACAATGTGGATCCTAGGTTTGGAAGCGATGCACGGAACACTCTCTTTGCCTTGGCCGCTGATGGGGTGAATCCTTTCAAGCAAAACCGATCATCGTGGTCCACGTGGCCAGTGTTACTACTGAATTATAATCTTCCCCCATGGTTGACGACGAAGAAGTTTTTTGTGTTGTTGGCATTGTTGATTCCCGGGAGGGAATCCGTTACAGCTAATGTATTTGATGTATATTTGGAGCCACTTGTCGAAGAGTTGCTAGAGTTATGGGGAGGGGTTCCTGCACACGACATCACGAAGGAGCTTGGGTGTAGGTCATTCACGCTGCGAGGTATGCTCTTGTGGACTATTCATGACTTTCTGGGCTATGGCACGGTAGGAGGATTTGCCCATCAAGGATACGCAGCTTGTCCTCTGTGTGGAGAAGACTTAGGTGCCGAGCATTCTATAGAGTTGGGGAAGCAAACGTACGGCGGGACTCGTCGGTGGTTGCCTGAAGATCATTCCTATTGTTCAGAAGAAATGAAGGACCACTTCAACAACAGCATTGAAAGTCGCCCTAAACCACGGGAAGTTACAGTAGAAGAACAAGTACAACACGCGATGGATTATGAGGCATGGAGAGCAGCTGGACATAGAGAGGGTGCTATAGGGGACCCATCAAGAATACACGGTGTGAAGCGACTGAGCATTCTGTACAGATTGCCTTATTGGAAGGTCAACAGTGCTGGTTTTTTCTCCCAACCCTCAGCGTGACTTATAGGGGACTTGCAAAGGACTTGGATGAGTGTCAGAAGTGGCGAGGTAGTGATTTTGGAGTAGTTAACAGGCAGAAGTCATGTTGTGTGACTAATGTATGACAGATTGTCACTTCTGTTTCTATGGAGACACGGAAATGCAACTCAATAGTAGGCACCTCTGTCTTTTTTATTTACCCTGTCTTCATGTTAAAATAGTTTCATGTATCTATTGCTAAAGGCATAGGGTATATATTGAGTGCATACTAGATGTGTACTTCCACCTTTGTAAATGAGATTGTCCAGGAACTCACCTCCAAGTCATATGTCATATTGTGCAATATCTTCTAATCCGGTATACATTGGATGTCATGCACTGCGAAATGAACTTGGCGAAGAATTTTTTGAAGACCATAACAGGAAAGAAAGACACTGTGAAGGTCCGAAGAGATTTGCAGAGGCGGAATATCAGAAAACACCTTTGGCTAACCCCTAACCCACGTAAGGTAGGGAAAATGGTGAAACCTCGAGCAGCGTACGTGCTATCCGAAGATGAATTTGAGAAGTTTGCAAGGTGCCTTGAGTCCTTGAAAACACCAAGTGGCTTCTCTTCAGACCTAGGCAAGTGCATTTGAAAGAAGAATTTTGGGGGCCTCAAGTCCCACGATTACCACGTACTAATGCAACAACTGTTGCCACTAGCACTTCGAGGTTTGATGCAACCTGGTCCCTGTATGGCAATCATGAGAATGTGCAAGGTCTTTAGGCGCCTATGCACCAAGGTGTACAATCCAGCAGACTTTGCATCATTGGAAGTTGATGTGGCAGAAAGCATGGCGTTGTTGGAGATTGAGTTTCCACCATCCTTTTTTGATATAATGACACATCTCCCCTACCATCTTGTGAAGGAGCTAGACTTGTGTGGACCAATTAGTGCACGGTGGATGTATCCTGTTGAACAGTACATGAAAGTCTTGAAGACCCATGTTCGGAATATGGCACGTCCCGAAGCGTGTATGGCGGAGGGGTATTTGAAAGATGAATGCATTGGCTTCATAACTGAGTACCTCCACAGATTTGAGGCCACGCAGAGACGAGTATGGGATGAAGACGAAGAGTATGGTGACGCCGAGGAGGTGCTACAAGGTCTGGGGAAACTATACATGATGAGCTCAGAGCTACGAGACATTGCACACCAATACGTCCTTTCGAATGTATCGGTTATGCAAGATTTGTATGTGTAAGTACTTGCGCTATCCTCTGTCTTTCATGTTTCTACGAAGAAATATGTCTAAAGTCCTTCCTCTAAACTAGTACAGAACTACTTGTTCTCATGAACCTCACAAGCGCACTATCCAGTTGTGTTTGAGACGTGTCAAAGTCATTTCTGCGTCACATGTAACATGTTCTATCCAGTCATGCGACTCCCCGGAAACTAATGGAAGTCACGTCAAAGTCATAGAAGTGTGTCTTGTGAAGCAATGGTACGTGAAGCATGAGGCAGTGGCCGGCATGTTTCAAGTGCCATCTTGCATCGGATTGCAGAGTATGTGTTCATCATTCATAGGTGTATGTTTTTCCAGGAAGTGGCAGTCTGAAAAAAGTGACAATCCATCCACTCCGGCACTAGCACAATGGATTCAAGCTGCTGTGGAAGAGTCTGAGCTAAATTTGAGGAACCCTGAGGATATGGAACGCTTCTTGTTGAGCAAGAAGCCATCGCAGAGAGCAACTCGATATACACGCATAACGGCATTTGGTAACCACTTCCGAGTGGAGGATGAGACATCTGCGCGATTGGTGAGCTACAATAGTGGTGTAGCTTCTATATTTGAAATGCACTCAGGGAATGAAGAAGACTTGTCAGTTCCCTATGTCGGTGTCTTGAAGGACATTTTGCTCTTGAACTATGGAGCATTGCAAACACAAATCATTCTCTTGCGATGTGAGTGGGTAAAACCCTATGACAATCGAGGGAACCCTACATATATACGGGATGACGCCGGTTTTCTTGTGGTGAACTACCGCCAGAAACTCCCTCGCTTGGCTGAGCCTTTCATTTTCCCTAGCCAAGCCACACAAGTTTTCTTCTCTGATGTTATCGAGAAACCTGGATGGAAAGTAGTTTTACGGAAAGAAGCCAGAGCAAAGCGGGAAGTTGTGGATACAACGGATGCCTTCATCAGCACAACAATGGAGAGTGTTGGGCTTACAGCTCCCCGACACGTTGCCATTCCAATGGAGGCACCTAATCTAGTGGGTGCCATTGAGTTGTCTATAGAAGACAACTTATTGGCACAAGAAGCATACTAGTGTCACTTCTTGCATAGAACATGTTTGTTTGAAGTTTGCTTACATGGTGGCACCAAGTTCACAGTCTATTGCCATTTTTCTACATACACATTGAATGTGTCACGCACATCCAATGACAATATGAACAGATTGCTAAATATTTTCCAGCACGTGGTATTCCAATTGCGTTGTGATCCAAGGTCTTAGTACTATAAGTCATTTCTGGAGTACCCTTTGCACTTCTCAACAGTCATTCTGTAGTGACAATGAAGATGCACCATAATCATCTAAGTTAGGAAAAACCATAGTCACTTCTCTTGGTGTAGATATAGTGCAAGCTTTGTTTTGAGCATACCATAAGGAGAGACATGCAGCCATGTATACATTTGAGTTCTCACTTTCGTAAAGAATTCATGAAATATAAGCCCTCGTCTGAACCACAACCAAACATCATTGTTTAGCTTGTGTAGTAAGTTTGTTCATTTCTTGGAAGAGGAGAAGAGGTTATGAACATGTATATTTCTATAGAATTGAATGAGTCTTGACCAAATCTTTGAATACAGAATTCAAAGTCCTGTCTGTAGGATCTATCTATGAATTCGTGGACTTAATTACTACCTCAAACCTTCTGAGCAAGAAATCCATGCCAGCAACTCATGTCTAGATAGTGTAGAGCAGGGTGCCTTAGAGCATCCATTGACCAATAATATGAGAGGGACTACGACCCTCCCATCTCTGCCAAAAAACCAAGTCTTAGCCAGAAGATTTCAGAAGATCCAATTGCACTTAGGTGTGAGCCGCTTCAATCACTAAACCATGATCTATCTTATGCATTCTAACTCCTTCTTGCATGCGAGTTCATGTACTGGACTTCCTTCTCATGACTACAAGTGTATTCCATTAAGGAGAAGACACTAGACAGAAGTAGGTCCCAGAAGTGCATTGTTTTCAATCACACGGAATTTAATGGTACGTACTACGAACAGGTGAGTAATCCTAGAGTCATTTTTTAGTCTCTATACAGTAAACCATAGTTACCATATATGACAGTGGATCCACTACATATCAACTGAGACTCCATGTCGGAATTTTAAATTGCCACCTCAGAATGTCTACGACGCTGTCCATGGAAACTGGCGGATGAAACTTTTTTTTCATCCACTACTCATCTTCAAGTCGTGATCGAGACTCTAAAATGACTTGAACGCTGGAGAAAAAGTAGAGCTGGTGCAATTAGAGAGCTTTATTCATTCTTTAGTCATTGTGGTCAAGAAGTCATTCCTTCGCAGTCACATATTTGCCCATTTTCTTGTAGTGAGATAGCCACTGTTAGGCTAGGCGGATAGGGAGGGTATCCTTAGTCGCGCTAGAACTCCTGGACGGGTAGTCCGGTCGAGTGTCCGACCTTCTGAGAGGTCTCATCACCGTAGATTGGTAAACGGAATGATCCTAGGTACTGTTGGAACGGACGAGTACACTTGTAGCCACCTAGCTTCGCACGGGTAGGAGCTGGCATTGAGGTCGTTGTATTAAGAACGGATCGTACGGGGGATCTCTGTGTCACCTGCATTCCAGATTGCTATCCAGATTGCTGTGAGGGATCAAACCAGATCCGAGTTAGTTAGGAGAAGAAAGGAGAGAACAGTGGGTCTTCAACCACTATAATCCGCACAAGGAGTGGTGGGCCTACCACTCAGAAACCTAAGTGGCGAACCCTCTGATGGTCCAACAGAGGCAAAACTAAACCGGAAGAGTGTTGGGAAGATATGGGAACCAGTCGGAGCGGATTGGTTCAGAGTAGTACCAAGACCGGAATTGTTTAGGTTCTCGAGATTGGGAGAATTGGGCTTAACAGAGGATTTCTGAATCGGGTGGGAAGTACTCCGGTCCTAATCCTCTGGGTGGTTGTTTGTTTCCGGTTTTAGATCTAGAACCGGAACGGAAAGTTTGAGAGGGTGAGAGCGCTTACTCGCCCAAACCAAGTAAATACTTCACAGAATCTCATGGGTTCGATCTTTAGAGTCACTTTGTTATGCTCTAGAGTGATTTTTGTGAGCATAATAGGGAATTTACTTATCCTGTGCTACAACAGGTGCGTTCAAGTCTTGTTGTTGTTGAGCCCAATTTGGTGGATTAAGGGTGACCTCGGGTCTTGGGCGAGTTCAGGTCTTGGGCGACCGCGGGTGAGGGCGAGTTCAAGTCTTGTTGTTGTTGAGCCTAATTTGGTGGATTAGGGGTGACCTCGGGTCTTGGGCGACCGCGGGTGAGGGCGCGTTCAAGTCATGTTGTTGTTGAGCCCAATTTGGTGGAATGGGGGGCGACTTCGGGTCTTGGGCGACCGCGGCTGAGGGCGCGTTCAAGACTTGTTGTTGTTGAGCCTAATTTGGTGGATTAGGGGTGACCTCAGGTCTTGGGCGAGTTCAGGTCTTGGGCGACCGCGGGTGAGGGCGAGTTCAAGTCTTGTTGTTGTTGAGCCTAATTTGGTGGATTAGGGGTGACCTCGGGTCTTGGGCGACCGCGGGTGAGGGCGCGTTCAAGTCATGTTGTTGTTGAGCCCAATTTGGTGGAATGGGGGGCGACTTCGGGTCTTGGGCGACCGCGGCTGAGGGCGCGTTCAAGACTTGTTGTTGTTGAGCCTAATTTGGTGGATTAGGGGTGACCTCAAGTCTTGGGCGAGTTCAGGTCTTGGGCGACCGCGGGTGAGGGCGAGTTCAAGTCTTGTTGTTGTTGAGCCTAATTTGGTGGATTAGGGGTGACCTCGGGTCTTGGGCGAGTTCAGGTCTTGGGCGACCGCGGGTGAGGGCGCATTCAAGTCTTGTTGTTGTTGAGCCTAATTTGGTAGATTAGAGGTGACCTCGGGTCTTGGGCGACCGCCGGTGAGGGCGAGTTCAAGTCTTGTTGTTGTTGAGCCTAATTTGGTAGATTAGGGGTGACCTCGGGTCTTGGGTGACCGCAGGTGAGGGCGCGTTCAAGTCTTGTTGTTGTTGAGCCCAATTTGGTAGATTAGGGGTGACCTCGGGTCTTGGGCGACCGCGGGTGAGGGCGAGTTCAAGTCTTGTTGTTGTTGAGCCTAATTTGGTAGATTAGGGGTGACCTCAGGTCTTGGGCGACCGCGGGTGAGGGCGAGTTCAAGTCTTGTTGTTGTTGAGCCCAATTTGGTAGATTAGGGGTGACCTCGGGTCTTGGGCGACCGCAGGTGAGGGCGCGTTCAAGTCTTGTTGTTGTTGAGCCTAATTTGGTGGATTAGGGGTGACCTCGGGTCTTGGGCGAGTTCAGGTCTTGGGTGACCGCGGGTGAGGGCGAGTTCAAGTCTTGTTGTTGTTGAGCCTAATTTCGTAGATTAGGGGTGACCTCGGGTCTGGGGCGACCGCGGGTGAGGGCACGTTCAAGTCTTTTTGTTGTTGAGCCCAATTTGGTAGATTAGGGGTGACCTCGGGTCCTGGGTGACTGCGAGTGAGGGCGCGTTCAAGTCATGTTGTTGTTGAGCCCAATTTGGTGGAATGGGGGGCGACTTCGGGTCTTGGGCGACCGTGGCTGAGGGCGCGTTCAAGACTTGTTGTTGTTGAGCCTAATTTGGTGGATTAGGGGTGACCTCGGGTCTTGGGCGAGTTCAGGTCTTGGGCGACCGCGGGTGAGGGCGAGTTCAAGTCTTGTTGTTGTTGAGCCTAATTTGGTGGATTAGGGGTGACCTCGGGTCTTGGGCGACCGCGGGTGAGGGCGAGTTCAAGTCTTGTTGTTGTTGAGCCTAATTTGGTAGATTAGGGGTGACCTCGGGTCTTGGGCGACCGCAGGTGAGGGCGCGTTCAAGTCTTGTTGTTGTTGAGCCTAATTTGGTGGATTAGGGGTGACCTCGGGTCTTGGGCGACCGCAGGTGAGGGCGCATTCAAGTCTTGTTGTTGTTGAGCCTAATTTGGTAGATTAGAGGTGACCTCGGGTCTTGGGCGACCGCCGGTGAGGGCGAGTTCAAGTCTTGTTGTTGTTGAGCCCAATTTGGTGGAATGGGGGGCGACTTCGGGTCTTCGGCGACCGCGGGTGAGGGCGAGTTCAAGTCTTGTTGTTGTTGAGCCTAATTTGGTGGATTAGGGGTGACCTCGGGTCTTGGGCGAGTTCAGGTCTTGGGTGACCGCGGGTAAGGGCGAGTTCAAGTCTTGTTGTTGTTGAGCCTAATTTGGTAGATTAGGGGTGACCTCAGGTCTTGGGCGACCGCGGGTGAGGGCGAGTTCAAGTCTTGTTGTTGTTGAGCCCAATTTGGTAGATTAGGGGTGACCTCGGGTCTTGGGCGACCGCAGGTGAGGGCGCGTTCAAGTCTTGTTGTTGTTGAGCCTAATTTGGTGGATTAGGGGTGACCTCGGGTCTTGGGCGAGTTCAGGTCTTGGGTGACCGCGGGTGAGGGCGAGTTCAAGTCTTGTTGTTGTTGAGCCTAATTTCGTAGATTAGGGGTGACCTCGGGTCTGGGGCGACCGCGGGTGAGGGCACGTTCAAGTCTTTTTGTTGTTGAGCCCAATTTGGTAGATTAGGGGTGACCTCGGGTCCTGGGTGACTGCGAGTGAGGGCGCGTTCAAGTCATGTTGTTGTTGAGCCCAATTTGGTGGAATGGGGGGCGACTTCGGGTCTTGGGCGACCGTGGCTGAGGGCGCGTTCAAGACTTGTTGTTGTTGAGCCTAATTTGGTGGATTAGGGGTGACCTCGGGTCTTGGGCGACCGCGGGTGAGGGCGAGTTCAAGTCTTGTTGTTGTTGAGCCTAATTTGGTAGATTAGGGGTGACCTCGGGTCTTGGGCGACCGCAGGTGAGGGCGCGTTCAAGTCTTGTTGTTGTTGAGCCTAATTTGGTGGATTAGGGGTGACCTCGGGTCTTGGGCAAGTTCAGGTCTTGGGCGACTGCGGGTGAGGGCGAGTTCAAGTCTTGTTGTTGTTGAGCCCAATTTGGTGGATTAGGGGTGACCTCAGGTCTTGGGCGACTGCGAGTGAGGGCGAGTTCAAGTCTTGTTGTTGTTGAGCCTAATTTGGTAGATTAGGGGTGACCTCAGGTCTTGGGCGACCGCGGGTGAGGGCGAGTTCAAGTCTTGTTGTTGTTGAGCCCAATTTGGTAGATTAGGGGTGACCTCGGGTCTTGGGCGACCGCAGGTGAGGGCGCGTTCAAGTCTTGTTGTTGTTGAGCCTAATTTGGTGGATTAGGGGTGACCTCGGGTCTTGGGCGAGTTCAGGTCTTGGGTGACCGCGGGTGAGGGCGAGTTCAAGTCTTGTTGTTGTTGAGCCTAATTTCGTAGATTAGGGGTGACCTCGGGTCTGGGGCGACCGCGGGTGAGGGCACGTTCAAGTCTTTTTGTTGTTGAGCCCAATTTGGTAGATTAGGGGTGACCTCGGGTCCTGGGTGACTGCGAGTGAGGGCGCGTTCAAGTCATGTTGTTGTTGAGCCCAATTTGGTGGAATGGGGGGCGACTTCGGGTCTTGGGCGACCGTGGCTGAGGGCGCGTTCAAGACTTGTTGTTGTTGAGCCTAATTTGGTGGATTAGGGGTGACCTCGGGTCTTGGGCGACCGCGGGTGAGGGCGAGTTCAAGTCTTGTTGTTGTTGAGCCTAATTTGGTAGATTAGGGGTGACCTCGGGTCTTGGGCGACCGCAGGTGAGGGCGCGTTCAAGTCTTGTTGTTGTTGAGCCTAATTTGGTGGATTAGGGGTGACCTCGGGTCTTGGGCAAGTTCAGGTCTTGGGCGACTGCGGGTGAGGGCGAGTTCAAGTCTTGTTGTTGTTGAGCCCAATTTGGTGGATTAGGGGTGACCTCAGGTCTTGGGCGACTGCGAGTGAGGGCGAGTTCAAGTCTTGTTGTTGTTGAGCCTAATTTGGTAGATTAGGGGTGACCTCAGGTCTTGGGCGACCGCGGGTGAGGGCGAGTTCAAGTCTTGTTGTTGTTGAGCCCAATTTGGTAGATTAGGGGTGACCTCGGGTCTTGGGCAACCGCAGGTGAGGGCGCGTTCAAGTCTTGTTGTTGTTGAGCCTAATTTGGTGGATTAGGGGTGACCTCGGGTCTTGGGCGAGTTCAGGTCTTGGGTGACCGCGGGTGAGGGCGAGTTCAAGTCTTGTTGTTGTTGAGCCTAATTTCGTAGATTAGGGGTGACCTCGGGTCTGGGGCGACCGCGGGTGAGGGCACGTTCAAGTCTTTTTGTTGTTGAGCCCAATTTGGTAGATTAGGGGCGACCTCGGGTCCTGGGTGACTGCGAGTGAGGGCGCGTTCAAGTCATGTTGTTGTTGAGCCCAATTTGGTGGAATGGGGGGCGACTTCGGGTCTTGGGCGACCGCGGCTGAGGGCGCATTCAAGACTTGTTGTTGTTGAGCCTAATTTGGTGGATTAGGGGTGACCTCGGGTCTTGGGCGAGTTCAGGTCTTGGGCGACCGCGGGTGAGGGTGAGTTCAAGTCTTGTTGTTGTTGAGCCCAATTTGGTAGATTAGGGGTGACCTCGGGTCTTGGGCGACCGCGGGTGAGGGCGAGTTCAAGTCTTGTTGTTGTTGAGCCTAATTTGGTGGATTAGGGGTGACCTCGGGTCTTGGGCGACCGCCGGTGAGGGCGAGTTCAAGTCTTGTTGTTGTTGAGCCTAATTTGGTGGATTAGGGGTGACCTCGGGTCTTGGGCGACCGCGGGTGAGGGCGAGTTCAAGTCTTGTTGTTGTTGAGCCTAATTTGGTAGATTAGGGGTGACCTCGGGTCTTGGGCGACCGCGGGTGAAGGCGAGTTCAAGTCTTGTTGTTGTTGAGCCCAATTTGGTAGATTAGGGGTGACCACGGGTCTTGGGCGACCGCGGGTGAGGGCGCGTTCAAGTCTTGTTGTTGTTGAGCCCAATTTGGTGGATTAGGGGTGACCTCGGGTCTTGGGCGACCGCAGGTGAGGGCGCGTTCAAGTCTTGTTGTTGTTGAGCCCAATTTGGCGGAATGGGGCGACTTCGGGTCTTGGGCGACGCGGGTGAGGGCGAGTTCAAGTCTTGTTGTTGTTGAGCCCAATTTGGTAGATTAGGGGTGACCTCGGGTCTTGGGCGACCGCGGGTGAGGGCGCGTTCAAGTCTTGTTGTTGTTGAGCCTAATTTCGTAGATTAGGGGTGACCTTGGGTCTTGGGCAACCGCAGGTGAGGGCGCGTTCAAGTCTTGTTGTTGTTGAGCCCAATTTGGCGGAATGGGGGCGACTTGAGGTCTTGGGCGACTGCGGGTGAGGGCGAGTTCAAGTCTTGTTGTTGTTGAGCCCAATTTGGTGGATTAGGGGCGACCTCGGGTCTTGGGCGACTGCGGGTGAGGGCGAATTCAATTCTTGTTGTTGTTGAGCCTAATTTGGTGGATTAGGGGTGACCTCGGGTCTTGGGCGACCGCGAGTGAGGGCGAGTTCAAGTGTTGTTGTTGTTGAGCCCAATTTGGTGGATTAGGGGTGACCTCGGGTCTTGGGCGACCGCGGGTGAGGGTGCGTTCAAGTCTTGTTGTTGTTAAGCCCAATTTGGTGGATTGGGGGGCGACTTTGGGTAGGGGGCGACCTCGGGTCTTGGGCGAGTTCAGGTCTTGGGCGACTGCGGGTGAGGGCGAGTTTAAGTCTTATTGTTGTTGAGCCCAATTTGGTTGAATCCGCGGTCTGCAAGGGGCGCACGCTGGTTTTGGGGAGTGACCACGGGTTTGGTAGGGCGCATTCGAGTCATGGGCGACTGCACATCCACGGGCGATTATTTGTCTTTGACAGGGTGAGTGTGGGTCTAGGGGCGACTGTGGGACTTGGACAGGGCGACTACAGGTCCTGGACCGGGCGACAACAGGTCCTGGACAGGGCGACTGCAGGTCCTGGACAGGGCGACTGCAGGTCCTGGACAGGGCGAATGCGGGTCTAGGGGCGACTACGGGTCCCGGACAAGGCGACTGCAGGTTCTGGGTATGGCGATTGAGGGTCCTCTGGAGGGCGACTGCAGGTCTTTTGAGGCGCGTGCGGGTCCCCTGGGAGGCGATTGCGGGTCTTTTGGGGTGCCTACAGGTATTTGTGAGGCATTACTCTCTTTAGGCTCCGACTTCATGTCTTTGCCTCACAAGTCGCCAAGTACTTCCCACCCACGGTCACCTACCACCTTGAACCCGAAGTCGCCCTATCTTTAATTGCCTACTCTCGTGGTCACCCACACCCAAGGTCGCCCACACCCGCATGCGCCCCTTTAGGATGCCACGTAAAAGACACGTGTTTGCCACATGGCATCTAGGTGGCCTCACGGGCAAGGTGAATTTTTTTTAAAAAGTCAAAGCTAAGTTTGACTCTATTAGACGGACAAGAGGGTCTACTTGATGTGTTGGACGTTGTGTTCGTCGTGTTGTCGAACTATCCGCCGGAACAACCATGATATCAAAGCATTACTCAATTTACTTTTTGATGATCGATTTGATGTCAAAGTTGTAACAATTAGAAGCTTGGATGACATTGAAAAGTATGAAGACAAGGAGTTATATCCTATTGCAGATGTTAGTAAGCATCCTAACAATTTTGTTTTCAATTTCACTATTTCAATGTTTTGATTATTGCTAAAGGATTGTTGTACTTTTTAAACATATTGAATGGAATGTGAATTTCTCACATTGAATGTGGCAGGGTTGGACAAAATATACATTTCCAGAGGTTGACAATGGTGATGCCAATTTGTACTTCAAAAATCCCATTCATGTTTTGACATCTGTATTCTCAGCTGTTGAGAATGCTAGAAATTTCAAACTAAAGGCAACCACTATCCTATCAGGTACTGGAGAACAAATTTATAAAACGCCCGATACTGGATCTTGGTGGCATCAAATGCAAGATTTCATCAATTTACAATGCACGGGAGCTGTGATTTCACCATTGATTTTCTATTCCGATCAGACTTGTTTATCGAATAATACAAGAATCTTTGGATATCCTTTGGTGATGACAATTGGAAATATCTCCCTTGAAAATAGAAGAGAAGCTACTGGACATGAGTTGCTTGCTATACTCCCTACCTTTCAAGGATCAAGTAAGTAATTAATGGTCAATATATTAATATGCTCAAAATATTTTAAATAATGCACAATTTGAAGTATTTGAAGCTGTTCAAAGTGCCTTGATATAATTTGTATTTCATTATCTAATGTTAATTTTTTGAAATTTATGTATTCATGAATATATTAATGATGTATCCAGATTTGTCATCCACCAAGAAGATGGAGTATCTACACCAAGGTCTTGAAATGATCTTCAACTCTTTGAAAGAAGCAAGCTTTGCAGGTCTTCCTTTACTTGATCCCAAAGGAGAGCCACAAATAGTCTACCCTCTACTATTTGCATATATATGTGATCATCTAGAGTCGTATAAGGTAACTGCCACATATGATACCAACCAATGCCAATTCCCTTGTAGTAGATGCATGTGTGGAAAAGAAGATCTTAGTAATATGGGCATGCAACACCATGTCCGCACAAAATCAAAGATGGAAGAAATATATAGAGTCATGGAACGTGTACACTCAAATTTAGCCACAAAGATTGGAAGAACTTGGTCTCTACATCCTATTCAAGTAAGTTTTTTGACCTTGGTCAAAACTGGACATGGATTTAGTTTGTATTTAAACATGGATGTGTGTGGATTTGATAACTGAAAGTATAATTGCATTTGTATGTGCAGTGTGCACTCTGGGGCTTTAATGGTGGCGATACAGAACTTGGAAATCCTTATCTCGCAATACATGTTGATACCTTGCACCAAAGTGACCTTGGGATGTTTAAGATGATTGTTGGCATCCTCCGTGAAATAGCTACTATTCATCCACGTCAATCCAAATTGAAGGAGTTGGATAGAAGACTCCTCTTTATTAAGAAGAATTGTCAGTTTCCATCCTTTCAAATTCCTGGCAATGAGCAAGGAGGGTATTTTGTTTCACAAGCCAATTTTGCTGGATTCGAACATCGAGCTATTATGCAGGTATAATTTTCAAAATAAAACTTTATTATTTTTTAGTACTAAGTTAGTTAAAGTTTTGAAATCATTAATGTCATGACATTGTCAATGATTGCAGGTCATTGTTCTATGTCTAGTTGGCTTGTTTGATGAAAACATTATATCGGCAATAGTGCTATTTCTAGAATGGTATGGTGTAGCATGTCGAAGCACTTTCCACACAAGTACGAGTCTGAAGCACATGGATGAACAAATGTGCAGGTACATTGTCTACTATAGTTAGTTATTACATTCCAACTATTTTTGCATTTTTCATTTGAAGCATTATACTTGTTTTTCATTTGGTAATGCATTGTATTAAAAGGTGAATGTTATTTTTTATTTAGGGTTGTGGAAGCTTTGAAAGGCTCTATGTTTCAATGGCAAAGGTCTGGATTTAATACCTCAAAGGTTCATATGATGAACCATTTCAGTCAATGTTTTAAAAGATCTCGATTACCATGGGAGTATTCAACAGATATGTATGGGCAATTCCACATTGCTCTTATGAAAGCAGCATATTGGAGCAGCAATAAAAGAAATGCAACACCTCAAATTGTGCAGCACAATCAAAGGTTGCAATCTTTGAGGAGAGCTGCAAAACAAATGGAAGGACTAAAAAAGCACAAAGAAGTTGTTGACACAACATTAAAAAAGGTGTGAGTTCAAGATTTCAAATAAAAACATAGTGATGTCAATCATGATATATTTTGAATTTTTATGAAAGTTTTGGAACTAAGCATGTATTTCAATATGGACAAATGTAATTAGCAATTTCACCTTTTTCTTAACAACTTTGTTTGATGTTGTATATGTAGGCTTTGAAGACAGGTAAAAATGTTATGTCCCCCATCTACTTGAATCTTCACCGCATTTGGTTGCATGGAACAAGAGATGAGTTTGGCCAAACACCAGGGGCTACAGTTGGAGACCTTTGTATAGGAAGACGATATGAAGTAGCTCGAGTTTCTATTGCAATTGAGAAATTGTTAGTGGATCAACCTGAAATTCCCCAAGAGTTTCTTCAAGCTCTACAAATTTATGAATTACAATTAAATGTCACTTTATCACAAGTTCTCAGTTTGTCTCGATGTTTAGCAATTCCTCCTGGTGCTGGAGATAGATATAGGGATTGGCCTATGTATGCTCAAGCAACAATTAATTTTCACAACAATCCATACTTTAGCAACGTGGCATTTGAAGTAGAAGAAGGTGGCATTCAACAAATTTACTATGGGCAAGTACGACTTTTATTTCAGGCAAGTAGCCAATCAAATACTGGTGGTGAAAAAAGTCAAAGACAAATGGTCTTCCTGAAGTTATACACAGAAATTCCAAATGATGATTGGAGTGCATTGACAAAATGCAAATGTCTACAATGTAGTACACAGTCTACCTTGAGAGATGTTCAAAACAACATGCGAAGGAACTCCCAAGTGCAATTGAGGGCACGTTATGTTGTAACAAATATCCAAACGATTTTGAAGGTAGTACACATCATTCCACATTTTGTTACACCAGGACGTTTCTTCATTAAGTGTTGGAAGTTCTAGGTAGTACTACTTATATGTGAAATCCTAGACATTAGATTATAAAGTATTATATTTTGTTGTACATGGAGAATTCTCATTGTTGTCAATAATCAATTTAGGCCTATTTATTGTTCCTTTCAATAATGTATGCAAGTAATCTTCTTATAAAGATGTGGTAGACAATTGTTTAAGAATTGTTAAGCAATGTGTAATATTGACATTGCTAACCCTATCAAACAACTATATTGTACTTTATTTATGTATGTTTATGATATTTTCTACATCCATCATGTAAAATGAATATTGACGCTTGAATATTACACATTAATACTCTATGTGAATAATACACATTGTGAAGATGATCTTCGCTTTGTGTATTATTTTCATAGAATATTAATGTGTTATATTCATGTGTCAAGATGGCAATATCAATTATCAATTTTAAAAGTATATACAAAAAAAAGAACAAAAAATTTGTACTATGAGAGCTTGCATTACTTCTATAATCTCATTGAAATGTCAAGTGCATGCATTTCAAGTACCATATGACAACTTTGGCATTGATGTAAAGGCTACAGTAGGGAAAATTTACCTACTTGTACACTATATTTGTGGTAGGATAATGGAGCAAATTGCTATTGTAGTATTATACCTCCATCTACCAATAGGTATGCTAAATAGTATCCAAACTTCATTTACCTAAATTCTACATACTATATAATTACAATGTGATACAAATTATTTACTAACTAAGTCTATGTACTAGAAATTGTTAATTTTAGATGCTCTTTTAATAAGTAGACATCAATTTGTAGGATTGTTCCTATTGTAAACTCAAATCCATCTTTACTCATTGAGTTTCAAGCACTAGGACACAAAAGATGATACAAGCCTATGAAGAGAAACTCTATAGGAAGACTTCAGTTCTAGCAAATTGATGGCTAGTAGCAACTATTAGCAAATTATCTTTCAAAGTACTACCAACAATTTGCACCAATATGAAATTTATTTAAAATATTTAAGAAAATGATGGTGCCAAAATGATAACT
Organism: Straminergon stramineum; assembly: GCA_963920665.1. Lineage (NCBI taxonomy): Eukaryota > Viridiplantae > Streptophyta > Bryopsida > Hypnales > Calliergonaceae > Straminergon > Straminergon stramineum. The sequence continues at coordinate 26,151,713 of OY987267.1, read as the reverse complement.
GAATCAAATAGCTTTGAAGTTTGAAATGAGCCCAAAAATATGTGAGCATCAAATTTGTGAGAAATTGATAGTGAAATATTGTTACTTACTACCGTATTGTACATACTATGTCTTCTAAAGTGGCATTGAAATTGTGCATATGAAAATTATAGTTCAACTACACTAAAATGGCATTGAAGGAGGGGATGTCAAATTTGCTTGCACATAAAGTTAAAATGTTATTGTCATGATGCAAAAATGGCATGACATTTGCCTAAAATGAATATAAAATCCTTTCACATTACAAAGGTGTCAAAAAGGCATTCAAATAGCATTAGGTAAATTGGCTTAAAAACATTGCATTGAAAATGTGCATGTCAACAATGCTCTAATAAAACAACAAAATGGGGTGCAAATAGTAAAGGAACGGTGCATATATAGACTTGCATTAAAGTAGCATGAAATTGACATATAGGCAATTTCATTAAAATGGCAGTATGAAATTAAAATGGCGCGGAAGCAGGTCAAAGGAAGGAAGAAAACCCATGCAAATTGGTCATTATTTGCAAGGAAATACATGAATGATTGGTGCTTTTGGCTTCGAAGGGCCGAAATTGGTACGTTTATGGCCCACACATGGCCAAAGGTGCTGCCACTTTTGACCTTCCTATCTGACCTACCGATCCCATGAAGGATTTTGAAGTGGCATCTCGTGAATTTAGCCTATCCAAGATATCATTGGTTGAGGCCAAGGTTGGAAGTCCATAATTCTAGTATTAGAAGTATTGGGTTGAAGACAATGGCCACATCCACTACCATCTCTAGGAAGTTCAAAGACTACGGTAGATGCAGCTAGAAGAGATGTTGGATGACGCATTTCATGTCTTGCAAAATAAGGAAGTTGAGAAACGGACCAGAGGAAGACAAAATAATGTAAAACAAGAAGAATCCTGGCCTCAAGAACTACAAAAATCAAGAATCGTATGTTTATTCAATATGAAAATGATCTTTCCATTGAGATCCACCCTTGTTTGTACCAGAGCCTTGCTTGAAAACAATGAGCTATACACTTGTTGATCAGCAATGGATGAAAAAGAGAATCGATTGAGGAAGTGCAAGGAATGACTTCTCAATTACATAGTACAATGGATTCAGTATTGCTAACTGTTGGACATCCATAGATGTCATCCAGACACGTCTATTCTAGGTGTGTATGTCTACCCCATCAAGCAACAACCCGTTAATCTCAAAATTGTTGCCAACTAATGGTGTTGGACATTCTTCACATGTCACCACTCGCGTATGTTGCACTCCACAGCTCCTTTTCAGACGGGGCGGTCTAAACAGTGACACTGAAATCTAGGACATGTATAGATTTCAGACAACCCTTCCTGTATGTGAACAGCGCCAATCTAACGGAATTTCCCATCTGATTGGTTTTTTTTTGATGTCGGCCTCATTATGGTCTCCACTCGCCTAGGATGAGCTTCACCTCCTTAGGAAAAAGCGCACGTCGTTGCCATAGTTGTTTTGAATGTACCCCGCAGAAGTAGGAGCGGCTGACTTTTTCTCATGGTGTCCCATTGCAGCAATTCCAACAATTGCCAGCAGTCCCATCCTTGAGCAATGCCAGCAAGCGCCTATTTTGAAATCATATTTTAGTGAGGTCGGGGTAGAGCACCCGGAGGACCTCTGCAAAATGCTCATTCGTTGCAATGCTAATATCCACTTTTGCTATTGTCTCGGAGCTTTATTGCATATAGTTGTATTTGTCCCTTGTTCCTAGCACAAGTACGAACAATTGCTGTCCATCCATGGCCGTGCCAAGGATGTCTAGTACTGGAAGTCAACTCCCTTTCCAAATCATGCCAAACCATGGCTTATTGAAAAGTTAATATGCATTGGTTCGCATTTTTTCGTGAGTTGTCATTGAAGGAACTCCAACGGACAACGACAGCGGCATCCGCATACATGCCTCCCTCTAACATCTTGCACGACACAGCATAGGAGAGACAGTGACACTCTGTAAGTCTTTCCATCACGGCGTCGAAATTGGAACAGTCGATCCCTATTGGAATGAGAATTGGAGTGAAGAATCTTCTGGCTCAACACTTGGTAACTGCCCATGACATAAGCGGTGATTTGAGTGGATGTGTATCATCCATATCCGATGCTGCGAAGAGACCAAGTATAGAATGTGCAGCGTTCGAGACAGACAATACACATCTACTTGTTAGCTTACATAGTGTGCATCTAATAAGTGCTGAGCAAGAAGATTCTTGACTCCAACTCTTCTTCCAACAACGGTCCACCGTTCCAAGTTTTTGTCCACGAAAGGCGGAGAGTAGTGATGGGAAGACTGACACTAGGAGACTCGACCCCACCCTGTGCCGTTGAAGATGTTGCATGAGGGTATGCAAGGCCAACATCGTCGTCGTTGCACATGGAAGCCCTAGTAAAAAGTCTCCGGAAAATGCCCACCCATGCAAGTTCAGTTTTCCCTAAGCCATGTTCTCGCACAATTGGAAGATGACTTCTAATGTGAACATTTCTGATGGGACTTGGAATGGACCACAATTGTTCTTATGTAAGCTCTGCACTAGTTGCAATGAATATGACAACCAGTGGAGTTGAAAGACAACGCCGACGATGCTTAACATTACAATGGACGAGCAGTTTGTGGAGGTCTTCGGAGCACTCTCCAATGACCTCACGACGACATGATTGGAAAACAAGTGCTTGCAAGCGTTGGCGAAATGTTGATCCACAGATCCTTCTTCTCAATTGCAAAAGGGAATAAGCCTACCATGAGGAGAATATGGCTGCGAGGGTCATAGGACTATAATCATGCGATCCACACTTCTATTCATTCGGAATGCTCTCCACTATATCGCTCAAAAGGATAATGAAGGACATCTAAATTTTCCTAGAATCCAATGGTCTATCAGGATCTACAGACCACGGCCAAGTCATGCAGCCTTCCAACATGCATTCGGTTGTCCTCTTCTTGGCTTCCTTACTATTGTCATCGGATCTTCGGACTCCATGAATGCAACAATCAGCCTTCACATCCAAGACAATCATCAAACCATTTCAGTTGCGTACCTTTCCACCCTCGGGCGGTAGTTTACGGTCATTTTGGACCATGTTTTCCTTTTCCCCAATAGCGGATGTCCCAAGGATGCTTGCCTCGTTTGACTCTCGAAGGATGTCATTGTGAGGTTGTTGCATGCCACCACCAGGACGAGAAGAAAATGATCGTCAACTCCAGTGCAAACCAATCCGGACATCGTCTCCGTGATGGATTCGCTCTTCCCAATACCCATCTCTGGTGTTGTGCCAAGAACATGGACAGGTGCGGACCATCCTTGGTCATGTCGACTAGAAGAAAACACGCAGTCGCCCGACTACGAAATTTAGACACTCAAACGTCCAATCAGACATTAAGCATGTCGACGTAGGTGTCTAATCACATCGTGTCTGCAAAAATAGGGGTCGGACATCCAAGAATTAGCTTAGACAGCGGCATGCTAAGCACCGGACATCCCAAAAAACATTGGTCAATGGGTGCCAGAACTCTGCCATGTGGCTACAAATTTGGTGCCACGTGAGCACGGGCAGCCAGGTTGGCAATTTTCTCATCCATCCAATTTTGGTGATGTGGCATCTGATGTGGCATCTGATGTGTACATTGACCGGGGAGTCAACATTAGGTGACGTGGCATCTTCGAATGCTGACGTGGACAATTTTCGTGCGTGGAGAAGCCTCTTCTGGAGCTTTCTATATACGTATGAAAGATGTCTTTTCAGACATCACAAAGTCTAACACGATGTTGTCCTAGACACAACTATGTTAAAGACAATGTTTATGCGGAACATGCACTGCTGGTAAGCACTACGATTCTAACGCCATTTGTGTCGTTTGAGGCTTTCACAGTGGGGCATTAGACATGATTAAGGACATGTTCATGCAATTTTCTACTAGACGTGTGGCGCGTTGGATGTCAACATTCACATGTACAACATTTTTACAAGTAACAAATCGTTTTAGACAACATGTGCATGCTTCATACCAACGTGCTTGAAGATTGGGTTTAAGCATGGGATGTCTGAAATGACACTAACCAGTTAGGCAATTGAGAAGTACAAGTTTGTGTAGACAATGTTCAGGATGTGTATAGGGCTATGTTTAATGACATGCTTGCATAGCTTTTGATGCTTCCATGTTTAGGGCAAGCTTAGATGTGATAGAAATGTGCACTGTGAGACCTGAATGAAGACATGTTGTAGACTTCACGGACATTGACACTGAATTGAAGGGGTCTAGGATTAAGTCCTACCTAACCACATGGTGCATTCTTGTGTGCGCTTGTAGACAGACATTGAGACATCAAAACAATGCGGTGCAACATTGCAATGATCGTGAGGACATTGAACATAGACATTGTGCCCACATTTGAAGAGACCTAAACAACACTCTGGCATGGCACGTATTTACCAAAGTTGGTTTTACACTATATCAATGAATGACATTGCATAGCAAGAGAGCTTAGCACAATCACAATACTTGAAATACATGCACCATTGAATGGAGGAACCTTTAGGCAAACAAAAAATATCATATTCATGTATAGGTAAAGTGTTGCAATGAAAACAAATCTCCATGAGGAGAACAAAGCTTTTATAAAAGGCAATATAGCACAACATGCCCCACAAAAAATATGATAGACACTAAACCCGTTTAGATAATCATGAAATAGTGCCACCAAGAAGTTCTCACAATGTTGCGTGAAGCGTCCTCTATGTCTAAGCAAACATCTGAGCGTTGAAGGCAAGGTCTCCATGGATAGGAGGAGTCCTGCAAACAAACGCTGGACGTTAGTGACAATGGACAAACAAACAACTGAAGGCCTACCAGCCACATATCCATGCTTTTGAGAGAATCAAAACCCACCTCAATGGTTATTTCTTCCGTGATGCTTCTCCTTTTTTGGGTTGCCCCCCTCCTGTAGGGGGATTGGGTTTGGGCACTTGCTGCATGGTTCCCTTCATAGCCTTCACAATGGTGACCACTTGTGTTGGCTTTGGTGTTGGCTTCAAAGTCCTTGTCACTCCATTGACGCGAGACGACGATCCCATAGATGAAAGATTTGCAACCTAATTGCATATAATACTACCATACATACTGTTAGAACTAAATGATAAAACACTATAATAAGAGAGAGATACAGAATGGCCAATACAATGTCTAAAACAACACACCAATGTCTAGCTCCCATCTATGTTCTTGTCCTGTCCAATATGAGAAATACCTCTCGAGGGTTGGAGTGCCCTGCCAAGGCAATAGGAGTACCCTCTCCCTCGACGGATGTAGGCTGAGCCACTATGGAATATGGATCCGCAGGGACGTCCACGGAAGCGCTCACCGTGTTATCAACAAGCGTTGCAAGGGAGTTAAAGGCCACTCCGTCAATGCCAGGAGTGGTACCCACAGCAACATCAACCTCAATTTGTTCGGGATCAATGTCTCCTGCGTTGTTTGGTGGATGGTCCATCAAGTAATCAACCTCAGGCTCCGCGTCCTCATCTGCATCCACACCAACGTCTACACTAACTTCACCAACCTGCACAGCATTGGTTCTATCTCCATCAATGTCACCTGCAGCAGTGTTGTGACCGTGAAAGACTTGGGGAATATCAATGTAGACGTTGCCCTACAAGAGTGCTAGGCCTGCGGGCGTTGATGCAAGTATCTAATGCTGTACACTGTCAGGCCAAAGGATTGCACAAGCAAACGGATCAAGTTATTCATCTCAGCAAGACGACCTCCAATCTTCGACCTTCATATATTTCAAGATATCAAAAAAGGCATCTAAGTACAGGGATTTCCAAAAGGATGTGACTCAAGCAACATAGTTATTGCTGTAGGCAGAAACTGAGATTCAACACGCACAAGGCCTTGATCACTAATCATGACAATACAAGTCTCACAATTACCGATTTGAACACCATATGACTGCAACAGCACGGTCCCATGGTCCTGGAATTTCACCATGATATTTAGACATCTTAGACGTCCACAACGACGGATTTACATCAACAGCAACATGCTATCTCACCAAAATAATCAATAAAAATATAAGCCCAAGCCCAAGCACCAACACCTTGGGGGACACAGCCAATCCATGCCAACACAAAGAATTTAAAACATCAGGGGGGCTTCCAATGGGGGCCTCAATGTTCATGAACATAAACTACATTTCATGACCTATTAAAACCCTAAACCCACAGAGGGGCGAGAATCTGTAGTTAACAACTGGAATTAGATTGTTTGCTTCAATGTCCAAAATAGTGTCTGCATCCACATTGACATGTTCGCACCAAGACTAAGACCTCGTACCAAGCATCAAATGACTGGATTTGTCGCATCACACAAGCATTCTCACCCTAAAACTAACGACAACCCTAATTAAAGCTCGACAAAGGCTCCTTGAGGACAAGGGTTGAGGATGAAGGCAACATGATCAAGGCAACAAGTTCACTAAGATTATCCCCCCCTAAGCCCCGACATAGAAATAAGAAGACGTTGTAATGGAATCGGACTGCCTTGACTCAATGTCGAAAACAGGGTCCAAGACAACGTTGAGACGGCCGCACTAAGACTCAGACCTCGTACCAAGCATCAAACGACTAGATTTGTGGCATCACACAAGCCTTGTTACCCTAAAACTCACTTGGATTGTGTAGGCATCTACTTCTACGGAGGTTTTGGGTGGATGCAGTGGGCGCCTCGGCTGCCTCCATTGTTGAGGTGAGTGATGCGGCCACAACCCCCTCCAAAAAGTTCTTGAAAATGCTGAGACCTGCACTATCCCTATCAAGATCATGATCTCCTTTTGTTAAAGCTCCTTCTCCACTTGGAAACGGAAGACAACTATGCGCACCTGAGTGAAGTGTCATGTTGCACACAAAAGATTGCTCTCAATTCCAAAGCTAAATTTTTGAATAGTCTGCAAGAAGATGCCTTAGGGTTCCACGCGACAGGCAAAAGCAGGCGTCCAATTTTTTAGGGTTCCACGCGACAAGCAAAAGTCGGCGGCCACTTTTTTAGGGTTCCGTAGTCACGATAGAACATCATAACGTCCATTCCAATGTCTTCTAAGACATCTAAGAGTCCCAAGTGGCACGCCTTTTTAAACCATTTCTATCAAAATAGATGACAACAACAGTAGTATAATATAATTTCAAAATTTTGGAGGCCTGCCCATGTTTCCATATTTTTTTTATGAAGATGCTTGGAGGCTTACATATGTTTCCATATTTTTTTTGATTTTATGAGGATGCTTGGAGTCCTACCCATGTTTCCATATTTTAGTTTTAAATAGGATGCTTGGAGTCCTACCCATGTTTCCATATTTTAGTTTCAAATAGGATGCTTGGAGGCCTACACATGTTTGCACATTTTTTTTGATTTTATGAAGATGCTTGGAGTCCTACCCATGTTTCCATATTTTAGTTTCAAATAGGATGCTTGGAGGCCTACACATGTTTGCATATTTTTTTGGATTTTATGAGGATGCTTGGAGGCCTACACATGTTTCCATATTGTAGTTTTAAATAGGATGCTTGGAGGCCTACCCATGTTTCCATATTGTAGTTTTAAATAGGATGCTTGGAGGCCTACCTATGTTTCCATATTTTAGTTTCAAATAGGATGCTTGGAGGCCTACACATGTTTGCACATTTTTTTTGATTTTATGAAGATGCTTGGAGGCCTAAACATGTTTCCATATCTTTTTTGATTTTATGAGGATGCTTGGAGGCCTACACATGTTTCCATATTTTAATTTCAAATAGGATGCTTGGAGGCCTACCCATGTTTGCATATTTTAATTTCAAATAGGATGCTTCGAGGCCTACCCATGTTTGCATATTTTAATTTCAAATAGGATGCTTCAAGGCCTACACATGTTTGCACATTTTTTTTGATTTTATGAGGATGCTTGGAGGCCTACCCATGTTTACATATTTTAGTTTTTAATAGGAGGCTTGGAGGCTTGCAAAGTTCTTTCATGAGATTACTTGAAAACAATAAAGAGATTTCAGATGCCATGCATGTTTCCATATTTTTAGTTCAAATGAACATTGTCAATTTGGACACTTTCAATCAATTAAGATGTGTTAGTTCGGACATTTTTGGTCCATTCTTTGTCATTTTAGACATTGGTTTTTGAATGTGGACATAATTAGTGTATGTGGACCTGTGAATTTGGACCCTTTTATCTTCTTTTGTTATTTCCTAAGACGGATTTGGAATACTACAGATGTGCTCACGTTTGTTTTCTTTAGTGGGATGGATGTTCCTCCTTTTGGGGTTATTGAAGTTATGAGGCCTACACATGTTTTCATATTTTTTTTAATTGGGTGTAGAACATGTCTCCATTTTTTTCCTAAGTGGGCTTTAAGGGCCTACAAATTTTTTCCTAGAGGGTCACCTAACACATAGCCATCTGTGCAGACATCATGAGAATACTGTAGACGATATGTATGTCTTAGTGCATGTTTTAGTGCATGTTTCAGTGCTCCCAAAACATTCATATGACATTGCCAATTTGCATTGAAGGTGCCTCATGTGAACCCTCTACGCAATGCACGTCTTTGTAGTTTTCCACATCATCATGCTCCTCCATGCCACTTGTTCTTATAACTTTTGTATCAAACTATTAAGAGCACTCATGAACCTTCCCCTATGGACATTTATAGTTGGAAATCATCTTCCATGGTGAACACCCTAAACATCATAGTAAAGTTTCATGCTTTAGACATTGCATAAGCTAAATTCTTGTGAATTCAATGCACGTCATCTCAGACAAACATACCTTATGTTGAAGTGCACATGTGCAAGACAATGAAGACTGCCATGCCCCATTGAATGTCTTAGGGAATGTCCTTATGTCCGTATTGCCTTATCCTAATCTCATCATCAACATCCTCTTGTCTCATGCGCCTCAATGTAAACACTTGAATATTAATAGGAAGATCACCCTCAACGCCAATAGGTCCTGTGAGACATCATTTACAACATTAAACGTCTACGTGGATGTCTTTTGGGACGTCTTGAAGTTGCTCATGGCATTCTAGAGAAGGCCATCAGAATGGTTAAACTAAGAAATTGCTGACGTGGTAGTGTCTGCCAAGTCAGCATATTGTTTGCCACGTCAACTTTGGACCACGTCATCTGCCACGTCATCACTTTTTAACATACCCTGCCCAAAAAATACTACCCAACTCTTTTTTTCAAGTGGGCAGCGTTGTTATTTAAAAATATAATAATGTCAATGAAAATTACCCATGGTCAAAGTAGGTCCCCACTGTTGACATGTCAAATATTGTTTTTTCAGACAACCATTTGAACATGATGATGTCAGGCACCATCTCAATGTCAAAGTGGATGCAAATAGCAACACCACCGTGTTTTTTCACGTGAACTTCACTTTTTTCATCTCCAACATCCACTTCAACCCCTAGTAGACATAGAGATGTATAAGAAGACATGTAGACACCAAGTTGGACATGAAATGTCCAAGCCTTAGACAGGAGCATGTTAAGGCCCGACACCAAAAAAAACATAATTTCTTCCTATGGTCGCAAACGTCCACAAGAAAAGTCAACTACTATGTCTTGAGATTATGCTGAGACAAGTTTGGCAATGTTCATGACGCACAGGTCAACACTTTCCAAAGAGCATGACACATCTTCCATGCGAAACGACGAGATTTGGCATCAAGGTTTTCTTCCATCATCATCTTCAAGAGTACAGGATGCGAAGCTCCAAGAACCATCACTTCAATCTTCATTGCAAGTCGACGCTCTTATGGGCAAATACTTGGAACCCTCTTTTGCCGGTGACTCGACAAGGGTTCGAAGAATTTTTGTCCCAACACTGTTCTCGAAGCATAGCATCATCTTCCTTGTGGACATGCACCATCCATCTCAACGAGAGGCGATATTGATTCATTGGAAGAACAACGTGCCTTATCGGATGGAGATGATCCGCATCCATTAGATTGTTCATGTTGTGCTTCGAGAGCCAGTGCAGGGACGAGAACTCTTTGAACCATTCTCAACTTGCCAATAGGAAACAGTTCCAAGTGATTGCCTATAAGAGCTTCGAGGGGTGGCGGGGATTGTCAACCGATCACGGATGACAACTGCGAAGTGTCTTGGAAGGCGTTCGGGGGAATGTGTTCATGTCAATCATCCACATCGTTGTCCATGCAAGATCTACCATACTCTCCAGAAAATGCTAACGAGTGCGTGCCCAACTTTTTGAACCATATTGCCAACCTCCACACAACCTCAAGGGGAAGCCGACTTCTATTGTGGACACCCTCAACACGACCATGGATGGTCCGCACTTGTTCACGCTCATGCGCCACTACGAATGAGGGAAGGAAAGACTCAAATCCCGCACGAAGTCAACACCAAAAACTGGTATGCACCGCAATTGCCAATCATTTTCCTCTTCTCTGTTGGTGAATTGCAACAATCACGACATGAATGAAAACAAGTGCCCACTTTCTTTGAATTGGTGAAATGGTGATCCTCCAACGACTCTCGTTATTTGCAAGAAGCAGAAGCTATAATGAGGGGAATAATACTACCATGACAACGGCAATCACACTACTCTTGAAAGGGAATAATACTACCATTCGGAAAACAAGGCTAGTATAGGGGACATCACCGTGGTGAGAGAACTAATGCTATAATGATGTGGGGGAAAATGTATTTCTATTCATTAAGAATGTATTGGGAGTATAATGCATCAAAGAATATTAAAGGGTGTCAAATGTTTCCTATAGCCCCCGTTGATCTATAGTTTAGAACGTTTTACAAGGGAGGAGCCCCATCCGCAGCAAAGTCAATAGGTTTAGCTATCCCTGGAAGCACCCAAGTGTACTACGTTCAGTAGATGCTACGTGCGAATGCCAATAGTAACATCGTCACCATCCACCATCCGAATTCATCTTCGTGCTGTGCCGTGGATGAACTTGTGGACCCCATGAGCTTACAAAGAGCTTGCGCACAACACACGTCAAGATGAGTGATCCATTTTGAAGTTCAACGTGATTCAGGGGGGAAAGAAGATTTCAACAAAACGCACTCACCGGAAGAAGAGCGATGGATCAAAATGGATTCTACATCAAACATCCTTGTCTTCGTGGAGTGCGAACATCATAATACACACGAAGAATGTGAGGGCATCATGCAGAAAGGCGACCTGTAGATGAAGGCGACTACAACACCTAGGGCCCAGGTCCTCCGTCCAGTGGAGCAGTTCAGACCGCGCGGTCTGAACTGGTGTTCCCTCCACCATCATCCAATAGTTTAGGGTCATTTCGGACCGAGCATTACCTTGTCCTGAAGGACTCGCAGACCTGACGTCCATGTCGCCGTCGTCTTGGACCATGCAACCGTCGGAGGAGCCCACTCCTTCCGTCATCTACATTCGCCGTCATTTATCAACCTTGCCGTCCAGTCGGCCACCGTCGCCATTATGGCCACCCAACACACGAACACCGCGCCGCCCCACCTGCACACGCATCCATTTCGGATGGTATCATTGTCTCGTGGGATTAATCTTGTTCTTATGGTTGAAATGATCTAGGTCCTCATCACTGTAACGTCCGACGAACTCTGGGTACTCTAGCACGAGGGACTTGTCCTAGAAGTGCGCACACGTGCGTACTTTGAGTCCGAACTTCAAAATCCTCAGGGCCATCATGAGGTGTGCAAGAAACCAGGGGTTCTCCGACAAGTACTGCGAGACGCTACGACCGGACTCCAACAAACCCAAAAGATACGGGACTACGGTGTTCTAGAGAGTGTGGTTCACGCCGCCAACATACGATAACAGGAATATGGCATTGTGGACGGGGTTCAGAATGCTGCTCTCCGGGCAACAGTCGACGAGTAGGGTGTTGGACGCATTGGCCCTGAAGTTGTCCCATATGAATTTCTTCTGACCCCATATGGTCTTGTGGAGGACCTTCATGCAAAGTCGCCCCCCCAGGTGGTCCGAAAATTGCACGAAGGTATCCTCCTTAATGCTAGTGTCGCATGAGCTGTCCGCGGGGTGCGCTTGGCAGCTGCTCTCGGGAAACCTGGGTCAGGGAGGACACTTACACAACCACCACGGTCGTCTCTCCACGATCGAGAAGCAGTCTTCCATCGTCAGCACGAGCATGTGCTTAAGACACTCCATATCCCGAAATAGGAACTCCACCACGGGGATAGCGACTACGGAGGGGAGTCTTGTCCAAATGCCTATATAGAAATTCTCCGCCAGGCCAGTGAAGAACGAGCGTAATTCTGGACGACAATGCACGGTGTATTCGCCGAATACATGACAATTCCTAGGATTATAATCCGCCTCGGACGGCGGTGCACGTGCGGGCGCCGGACCCTGCGCTGGACGCCCGACGTGCTCAACTTGGTAGAGGACGCCTTCTACCTCCAAGATGACGAAATAACTATTCCAAGGGAAACCCTCCACGTGGGGAGGCGCCGATTTCGGTAACGGAGCCCGCATATGCGAGAACCCGGACTCAAAGCAGGAATCTTCTAAACTAATGATGCAGTCCACGATAGTAGACTCCAAACGACGCCAGCAATAGAATTTCATGGGAGCAAGGAAATTGAACCTCACCTTCGTTATGACATCGGGGACGGGGAGGGCGACTTCCTGAGCAATGGGCGCGAACACTTCCTTGCCCTTGATGGCAATGGGCGCTGGGATTTCCGGAGCCAAGGGGGATGCCACTTCCGCGACGACAGGACAATCAACTTTGACGACATTGGGAGTTGGGGATCGCAGAGGGGCGGGGGCGGGAGAGAGCACTTCAAGAGCCAGAGGAGCGATGACTGAGTTTGTCCGTTGTTCGAGGGAAGTGGATTGACGACGAGGTGAGACCGCGACAAGTGGAAGCACTGGAGCCTCGATGTCCAATAGAGCATTGTCAGCCTGAATGGAGAAATGATAAGAGCGTAACTACAATGACCACAACCACTAAAACAATACTTGATAATACAAAATGTTCGAACTGCACGCTACTAGTTATCGAAAATGCCTCTGATATATATTACAAATATTGTACATTGTTTACAACCAGAATCGTTTTTCACAAAGTGTACAAAAGTATGTGCACGAGTATGCAAAACATGTGAATGCTCTCCAAAGTCCGAAAAAAGAAAAAGACAGCCGCTAGAGGGAAGACCCCATGACTCTACAGACTCGTCGGAACGACCTTCGATTAGCCCGACGAACCACCTTCACATAGCATCCTCCGATCAAGGTCTAACTAGAGCTATGTGGAGGGGTTACCTACTGCGGGAGCTTCGTCATCTATGGCCGGCAAGTCCACCGGAGCCTGCTCCACCACTGCAGGCTGCACCGGAGCGAGAGGGGCTTGTACATGGGGAGCATACTGCTCAGTCAAGTTAGTGAAGGAGATCTCCACATCTCCTAAGTCAACGTCAAGGCTGTATGGATCGTCTTTGTGTATGCTCGAACAATGCAGTGATTCCAGCACATGCATATAATGAAATTGACTAAGGTCCAAGTCATCGACTTCTGGTTCGGGAGTGGCACTCACCGAGATTAGCGATGGATTCATGTTGGACATCATTCGCAATCCCGACGTTGCGGAGGCCGTCCCCGAGGGAGAGTTTGTCGTGGAGACCCCCGACACGTTTTGTTGCTTTTCCTCCCTCTCCTTCATCAGTATATTGACCGTCTCGCTCCACTTCTCCGAGTCCTTAGCGTGCTTCCTCTTGTACCGGTCCGCTATGATCTCCGCGTAGGCAAGAATGCTCGCCTTCACTTCCAGCTTGACCTCCTCCGTCAGCTGGTGAGAGCTTGACCCACCTTGAGCTGGAGCCCCGGCGCTGGAACTCGACCCTCCCCGAGTGGCCACATCCGCATCGGCCATCCTCCTGTAATCCTCCTTGCTCTTTGCAGCCATGGAAAGACGTGCATCCAATTCCTCTTCGTCCACATCGTCCAAGTCGATCGGGATTTCCCTGGAACTGTTTCTGGCCTCGAGAAGATCTTGCTCCATCTTCCGGATGTGCAAGATATAAGTTCTCTCATCAGAGGTCGCGGGCGGAAGCTCAAACTTGAGGGTGTCAACCGAAACTTGCACCATCGTAATCCCCTTGATTTTCTCAACGGAAGAAGGAGCAGCTTGAAAGTGCGACATCAAAGCATCCACATTCCTCTACACACTCGCAATCTTCTCTGACAGCGATTCACCCGTGGGTTTGGAAGAAGTGGCGGAGAGCTCAGACCTCACTTTCCGAATCTCCTCCTGTGCATCTTCGGGGAGACCGGCCTTCAATCCATCCAGCCTCACTTGCATATCCTCAATCAGCATCCTTGGAGGTTTCGATAGCAAGTCCGTAGCAAGAGCCGATCCGGAAGCACGGCCAAGAACGAGGGAATCAGACCGTGCGGTTTGATTCTGTTCAGCAGTTGTTGGAGGGAGTTGGAGATCAAAGGAAGGACACGAATATAGGGCAAGGAGAAGGGATGCTGGACTTGAGGATGGCGGAGGAGATGGTACACTTGATGGAGGTGGAGGTAGAGGGGGAGGGGATGGTAGACTCGAGGAGGGAGGGGCATTGGGAGGGAGAGGGGATGGTCCACTTGAGGACGACGGAGGTGGGTGGACATCAGAGGGTGGACATGAAGACGAGGGTGGAGGGAGATCCGAAGGCGAGGGTGGAGAAGGAGCTGCAGGAAGAGAAATAGGTGAAGGGGGTAGGGGAGACTGGGTGACCACATCAGACCACGCAGTCTGATCCTCTGAGGGCAGCAGTAGGGGAGTTTGCGGGATCACCACGGACTGAGATGGCTAACTCTGCGGAAGGGGAGAAACGGGAGGTGTAGACACACGTGGAGGTAATGAATCAGATTCTACAGTCTGGTTCACACACATACGTGTAGGAGAGGAGGGAGATGTAGGTTCAAAGTAATGAGAAGTTTGCGATGGATGAGAGGAGGCATGATCGGAATAGGGAGAGGAAATACGTTCCGCGGGTGGATGAGACCGCGCAGTCTGATCCTGTCGAGGGCTGAAGTCCGGCACGCGAGTAGTCGGTGGACGAACCTCGCCTCTCTTGCTTGACCCTGCGGTGTTGCTGACCTCCGGGTTTTGGGACGGGGACCCCACATTCTGGGGCTCGCTCTCCTCCTCGAACTCATCCTCCATTTCGTCTTCATCTCCGTGCTCCTCCCCTCCATTGTGGTCGTCGTCCGGCTCCACGATATCGAGGGCGGGATCATCCAGTCCGGTGGCCGGGTTGACTCCTCTTCTAGCTCCTGCCGGTGCGTCGAGCTTTGGCCGTCACAATGATATCTGAGAGCCTGCGGTTGGGGGACCAACACATTGGGCCAATAACTGTAACCTATTTTTTGCTAAACGCTTTGGTGGAGGAGAGCCCGATTTGTGGTCCACTGAAAGGACACGGAACTGCGACAAAGCATCTGACATCAACCAACACACATCAATTAACAATCATAAAAAGAATCAAATCAAAATCAGATGGTTCCATGTGAAAACAGAATCATCTCGCTAGCATGGTCCTCACCGAGCATGCCGAGACTGCCTTGGCTCCAGCAAAGACAAGCATTACGGTTCCCTGGTCCCTGCAGAACTTGTCGATGAATCGGAGATACACCTCGTACCGCAGCTCACGATTCGAAATGCGCCACGGAAAATCGTGACGACAGACTTCACGATTCTTGTACATCTCGTCTTCCATCGCCAAGGGCACGTCTTCATCAGCCGAGAGGCGTGGCACTTGGTCCTTGCCATTAACTAACTTGGAGTTCACAAATGATTTAGCTGGCCGCTAGAGATACATCACTTTGTCCTTGTACTTCATCGTGTACGTTGGCTCGCCCTTGCAGTAGACATATCTACATTCGCGCTTCAGCTTGTGGTTGGGGAAGAAGTCCGACACCATTTGCTCCACGAAGGCAATCCTTTCTTGACTGAAGATGAGCATCCACATGTGGACCCCCCTCGACATCGAGTTCTCGGACACCTTCTTCAGTTGTTCGAGGACCAGTGTGAGCCCGTGATTGACCTTCGTCTTCTCCAATCTCAGAAACAATCGGAAGTCCATGATTCCGACCTCGCAATATTTGATAGAGGCTGGTCCCGACTCACAGAAGGTCCACCTCTCCCTTCGGAAGATGTACGACTGCGGGTCGAATGTCGAACTCTTGTGAACCCACTTGCATACCGACCCCCGCGAACATTTCCAACAATTTTGGAACCGACGGGTATTGTCCATGACGTAGTCCAAGCCCTCCAAGAGCTTATCAGGCATGTCTATGGGTTTCTTCCCCGACCCGCACTCGTTCCTCAGCCACTTCTGACTGACTTGCATGAGGTGCCACATGTGGAACCCTGTTATGCACAACTACCCCTTCAGATCCTGCCAAGCTGCCGGAACAAAGTCTCCATCATCAAAAACGTCGGCCGCCTCAATGATGCCATCCTTGATCCCCCTCTCCGTAATTTCCTTCGCCAGAACAATCTTGTGTTTCTTGTTCATGGTCCACATGGCGAACGGAATGGCCTCGGTCCAACTTGTAGGCCTTTTGATGTAGACCTTCGGCGGAATCTCGAGGATTTTGCTACCAAGCTCACCCACTACAGCATCGTCCAGTCCGGCCAGAGTCTTCATCTGTTTTGGATTGATGGGTGTGAACTTGTAGACCTTCGTGGCGCCCGCCTTATTCGTTATTTCGTTGAACGGACGGCTAGAGTCGATGTCATACAGACTACCAGACTCGTGCTTCATGAAAACCTCCTGCCAAATAGACCACGTTCGATCGGAGGCCATTATGATCTTCCTCTCCCCCATCTTGTCAAAATCAATCACCTTCCTCGAACTGCCAACCCCCTTTGCACTAATCGTCGATTCGAAGCTCTGTTCGACCTTCATTTTGAAATCCTGTGCACAATTTGGGAACATCAGAATTCATCTTCATATAGAGGTTCAGACCGCGTAGTCTAAAACAAGAAACTCTAGTACAAGTCTACAACGATCTAGGCTATCACCACAACGACAATGAGATTAACTTCAGACCGCGCAGTCTGAAACAACAAACTCTAGTACAAGTCTAAACCAAACTGGGCTATTACCACGACAATGAGGTGAACTTCAAACCGCGCGGTCTGAAACAAGAAACTCTAGTACAAGTCCATTACAACGAACTGGGCTATAACCACGACAATGAGAACTTCAGACTGCGCGGTCTGAAGTGGTCAAGGAACATACCTGGTAGGATTTGTGCATCTCTTCTTGCTGGGATGCTCTCGCATTTTTCCGATGTTGCGAAGGTCTATTAGCGTTCTCCTAGAGATGGCGGCAATGCATTATGGTCGCGAGCAACGATGATAAATATAGACCGGCAATATTTCTGTCGTTGCATTTGCACGATAATGCATGCAAGTGATCTTTGTTGTCAGACCACACAATCTCGCATGTCCACCTGCGCATCTTCTCGACGATCGCCACATCATCGACTGACGTCTCGCCCGAAATGATTTCCTTCGCTGCCATCCATGTGTGTTGACCATTGATGATTTTCAAAGGCCCGGCCGCGGTGCACTCCTTCCAGCAGGTTGGCCTCGTTTTCGTGTCGGGCATGACTGTTAGAATCTGCTTGGTGAAGTTGACCTTCACCATTCGATCAAGTACAATTGTGACCCCAGCCTTCTCTAGCGGTCAAAAAATGATTCCCGACTTCTCGTCCGCGTTTATCATGTCCCTGACGTCCAGCTCAAAATATCGGCCTCGTCCAAAGATGTACATGTACGACGATGCTTCTTTGAACTTCCGATTGGCTATCGCTTTGACCTTCAGGCGCCATCGCGTTTCAGCTTCATCACTACGTTTTGGGTTCGGCTTAAAGTTGATTACTACAGATAGCTTGTCCGGTACGTCCGCGGGATTAAATGGCACGGTCGCTAGGTTGTCCACCCATTTCCCGTTCACTTTTTTGAAGGCCAGCTTCTGCGCCTCTTCCTCCGACACCTTGGCGGTTTCAATGAATGCCGACTGACTTGACGAGCCTAGCGCTCCTTGTGAGCTCGAGGGCTCCGTGGGATTCCGGCGTTGTCTAACCCATCTCTCCACCCCTTCCTCTTCAGCGGCCGGCGAATTCCCAGCGGTCAATGATGGCTTCCTCTTCCTTATCTTTATCTTGTCTCTTGCTTTCGGTCGGACAGGTTGCACTGGTGCTGCACGGGTAGTCAGCGTCGTGATCTGGGGATTGGCCTGCCGCCCCTCTTGTGGCGGCAATGTTGACTGTCGGGGGGCTCCGGTATCTACAGCACCTGCAACAGTTGACGCAGGCGGTGGACGACTGCGCATTGAGACCCCCGAGCTGGAGCCTTCGACACCTTTCTACTTTCGAGCACTCTCTTTAGCGTCCATTCTTTTTTTTCCCTTTGGCTATGAAATGTTCAATTTTCCCGAGGTCAGTCTTGCGATATGGAGAGTGCTTGCATCAGTTAGGTACATACTTACCGCTTTTCCAGTCTCATAAAAGTCATCAGCTACGCTTTCACACTTCGCCTAGATGTCGAGCATGAGGATTTGGAAGGCGTGGGGGACGTGATTGTAGTTTTTCATAATGCGCTGGTGACAGAAAGTCATTTGGTCTTCAACTCGGATGACGATGACTCCCAACGCATTATTACTAGAGTTTATAACGTCCACAAGAGTAGCTTCTTATAGTGCATAAATATTAACTACTACTAAATTCTTGAACGATTTCCATCGTGGGTCGCCGGCTGTTGTAAAACCTATTTCTAGACTAAAGACGGGAGAGTCATGAAGATAACTCATTTCTATTGACCATAACGATTTTGATGCGATGAATTCTAATGGAACCTTGTCATCGATGTGGGACGACCAGGATTCGTGAATTCTCTCTGGCGAAATTCTTCGTATATATCCTGTTAGAGGCGGCTTGCTCTCTAGGAAGGACTCCATGGCACTGTTCACAGGAATGGATTTGATCAGACCGCGCAATCTAAAGCAATGTTTATAATGTTCAAAATGCAAGCTTCCTGAGCAGATATAACATTGTTTCAGACCGCACGGTCTGAACTTCAACTTCAAGTCATTGTATCATTCTCTGTGAAGCGCTTCATGTAGATGTTAGGTATTTATTTAAGTCATGCATTAGTGAGGTCAATTTATCGCGGTGGTTGGATGAATCTAGTATCTAAGCGGTTGTAGGTAACGTAGTTTCAATCTATTGAAATGATCTTGACAAATATTTCTTCATGTAACTTTCTACGAGTCTGCTAGAGTAGATCAGACTAGAGCGTAACTCTCCGAAGCAAATATGATTATTTCCTAATATTTGATGGAATACATTAGTATTGTTCTAACCGCGCGGTCTGAACCTATCTAGTGTACTTTGTTATTTTGGTCATGCTTTTTCTCTAACTATATATTTCAGAGCGCGCGGTCTGAACCTATAGGGGACATTGTTCTTGTTTAGGACTAATTTAATCTTACGATTCTATTCAGATCGCGCGGCCTGAATCTATGTAGTCGACTTTGTTATTTTTGTCATGCTTTTTCTCTATGTATTTTAGACCGCGCGGTCCGATCCTTGAAGTGGACTTCTGTTTTGGACACGATCTTACACTCTAACTTTACAGTTCAAACCGCGCGGTCTGAACCTGTAGGACTTCCTTGTATACGAGGACATGATTTTTTCTCGTTGTAGTTCAGACCGCGCGATCTGAACCTGTATAGGGGACATCATTCTTGTTTTGGACATTAATTTACTCGTACGATTCCATTCAGACCGCGCAGTCTGAACCTATATAGTGGACTTGTTTTGGACATGATTTTATTCTAACTATACAATTCAGATCGCACGGTCTGAACTTATGTAGTTGACTTTTCTGTCATTACTTTTTTTATGACTTTACTGGGTCGATTCATTTCAGACCTTGGGGTGTGCGTCTACATACTCGACTTCGCCGTCTTACTTTTTATATGATTTTCTATTGCAACTATTCTAAAGGCGTAGTCAACTTATGTAGGACTTCTCATTCGTTACTTCGCGTCATTACTCTGTTCTCATCTAAGGAGGTTTTGACCGCGCGGTCTAATCTTATATTGAATTGAAATCGGCTTATTAGAATGAGTTCTTTCCCATGGGCAAATTTTTAATCTGTGCGCTGAAAGGCGTGACAGCAAATTAACTTGGACAGGGTGTAAATAGTTTTCATTCCTCGTTCTAAATTTTAGACCGCACGGTTTGATCCAATCTATCGGGCTCTTGGTTCTGGTTATGATTTTATTCTAATGTTGGAGTTCAGACCGCGCTGTCTGAACATTTTTATTACTCTTGCTTTTTGGGAGACACGATTTTGTATTTCACTGAAGGTTCAGACCGCGCGGTCTGAACCTATGAGAATTGTAAGGAGATATCATCTGGGGGGATATGTTAATTCTCAGATGCACATGCTGAAATTGCACTGTGAGGCATAACATCTTGTGCATTTTCGGACTTCAGATGATTTTTGGATTTCTTTACATTGCGGGTTCAGACCACGCGGTCTGAACCTCTTTTCGACGTCTGTTGACTCGTCAATTGTTTTTTACTTTTTATTCAGCTGGGGAGATTCAGACCGCGTGGTCTAATCTTGTGTACAAGCTTTTTACACTATTTCATCTGCTCTGACTACGCGGTTATAGGGTACCTTTCTAAAATGCAAAGAATGAAGAGATTGAGTATTGAGTTTCTGACCTACACTTGCGGACAGGATCACTGCAGCGTGAAAATCGTATCTCCAACTGAAAGCTACTGCTACTCACTCCTTTGGGATGTTCTTTTCCTATGAAAAAAGCATGAATAAAGCATGAACTAAGTAGAAGCAAATAATTTGTTGGAAATCTGGCAAGAACCTGAAACTCTACCTTCATGAAGGATGCATCATTGATTTCCAAGTTACAAACTCAGCTATTGAACACTGTAAATGGTAGAGTTACCCTAAACTATCTACAATGTGTTTTTTAAGACAAGTCATTGAGCAGGACTGTCAACTACAATAACTTCTATGTGGACTTACAAATCAAGAAACAACCTCTTCCATAACTAGAAATGAAGCTCTATCTATAATCACTCAAATGGAAGAGAGTTGATTGACTCGAACATTGCAAAAAACACTTTCAATAGTAACCAGTGGAATGGAAGAAATGCAGAAAGTAGAGCAAGCAATAGACTAACCACGAAAGCAAAAACACAAACGCATGGAAAGCAGAGAAGCAAATGGTTGTGCCAAATACCTAGATGCCGCTACTGAACTCGCGTCTGGCAACCCGCAGTTGTACTCACCACTACTACCCAACTTCAATGCACATGGAATCGATGCCTCCACATGTGAACCAGAAAGTGAAGCTCTAGGAAGCAAATGGAAAATGAAGAGGGGAAAGACACGGAGAAGTTTACAAAAATGCTGAGAGAAATGGAACATGAACACAAATACACTCAATTACAACGCACAACGTGAAGAGAAGTCGCACCGCGCGTGGAACCCTAGACAACAATGAAAACACAAAACACAACTAGAACGAGTGGTGCCCAAAAGAACAAAATCAAGGTCAACAAATTCTCCACATCGCCGCAACAAGAAAACGGAAATCGAGAATGAGGAAAAGGAGTTGACAAAACCCTACAAATGGAGATGACGACCATCCGGGGCTGGAGCGCCCGAACCACAGCATATCCAAACCTATTCCGAAGCTAACCCAGGCCCGAAGCTCCACCGACCCTCGCGTAAAGCTCCACATGGTGCCCAAACCTGCACCAATGCAATCAAGTGGTTTTCATAAATAGAGAATTTTTTCAGGGACCCCACTTAGTCAAGAAAATAAGTATTTCACTACACTAAATAGTGAAATTAGGATGCCCCATACTAATGTCTCGACATTTGACACTATACAAATATTTCCTTATTCTAGAAGAATGCACTACTTTTCTATTATGTACTATTGTAATTGGGACTCGTAACCCTTTATGTATATTAATGGAAATACATGCAAAATTTTTTGTTGCCGATAGTGGCTTGTAAAGTAACTTTCTTGCAGTAAGGCAACCTAATTGTAAAGGCAATCTTATTTCGCTATTTTATGCAAATGACTCAAATCGTTAAAGTTCATAGTAAAGTAATCCCCACTTCAACCCCTAAATATCCAAGGCCACTTTTGAGCTTAAAGGAATTCACTCTAAACTACCAAAAAATTCCTCATTGTCATAGGTTGTAGTAGTTTGGATATAAGTTGTATCAAGGTTTTTTAATTATAACCTTACAAATTCAAACTTGACATTTTAAAGGTCCTATAGGTTTACAAAATTCACTTCAATATGATTTATGGATTCAAAGATAACAATGTTTAACCAAGAGGTTGTTAAAACTACAAAAGTGCTTTGAAGTCTTTCAATGCTCTTTTGACATGTCAAATCTTAAAAGTTCTTCACCATAAAAATATGATGTGAAAGGGCCTAACATGTCAAAATCCAAAGAATTTGTGGCTTCTCAAAATGTATTGTATTACTTTCGTAAATGATTCTTTAATGTGATTCTTCCTCCAAGATCTAGTGTATTTGAGGTTCACTGCTAAGAAACCCCAACACTATGGAAAGTCAAGACTTCAATGGACACCTTTGCACAATATCTTCAATAGAAAATTGATAATCAATCATTTTTATAAATGAAATCCTTTGGGTGGAGACCCTAGGAAACTAATGGCACTATTGTCTTTGGAAGCCTTGAAATGCTAGAATTGTTTTCAAATGAGCAACAATTACTACTAACTTTCAACACTTGCATGTTGTAATTTGCAATCCGGCAATGGTTGGCTTGGGGTATCACTTTTTTGACACACTCATTAAGTGATTTTAGTTTGAAGATTCAGAAGTTTGTCTAATTTGTTCATTTTGATCAAGTAAGAAGACCCTAAAATGAAAAAAAATTCTTACACCTCAAGAAGATCAAAATGTGTGTTCCTATTTAGTGTTTAGGGGGGAATTTAAAATTTCTGGATCTATGCGTAGATGTGAGAAAAATGCTAAAATTTGGGGATTTGCAAGCATCATAATGCACAGTTTATTAGCCCCTAAAGGACCAACGTGATTTTCCTAAGTATCAAAAAACACTCAAAACTGTCACTTCTATTGCAAAGAGAAAAGAAACTTAGAAATTGTCCATTTTTGCATATCCAAGCACAAGATCTTATATTTGACTACTATTTGAATATATGGAAGAAATTTCAGAAACTTTGACCATGCAAATTGCAAGATATATGCATTTAAAGTGAAGAAAACAAGTTTTTTTGCACCTTCCTTGACTAGATTTTTTGGCTTTGAATCTTTTTGGTTCAGAATTTTTGCACAACGGATTTTGATTTTCTACTGATTTAAGTTAAGTAGTTGACTTGAAAATCTACAAAGAAAATTTAGGGAAAAAAGCACTTAATTTTCACTCATTAAAAAATTGTTAAAAGGAGGTGAGTTCAAGATTGAAGAAAAAACGAAATTGTTAATAGCTTTTAGATGGAATTGAATCACAATAATCCCAACGGTGAGATTGTTCTAGCAAGAGAATCTAACCTTGTCTAGCACTTTTTTTAGAAAAATTTTAAAAATTGCATTCAAAAATGAATTCTACAAGTTATTTTTTCAAGAAGATGCTTAGATTGCCCGAAAAAGTAAGATTGTCCATAACTTTCTCATTGTTAGTCCAAATTGAATGAAACAAAGCTTCACATGTACTAGACAAAAATATAATCTTTGAGAAAAAAATTTGAAAACAAAATTATTTTGACTTTTAGTGATTTTTTCTATACTAGCCACCAAACTCTGTTTTTGCTTATTATGCCATAACTTTTGTTCTCAGTCATCGATTAAAATAAAAAAAGATATCTTCTTAGAGCTCTTGCAAAAATACACAACCTCAAAAAATCCCAAAAAATATCACTAAAAATTGAGACAATAGAAACTTGCCTGGACCCAAATTGTCCCCCGAGGGCACAAATGGTCCTTTAGGGGTTAAATTTTGAATGATAAAATTGATTATTTTATGAATTGGAGCACTAAATATAAGTCCAAACCAAAAATCATATTCAAATAAAATTATTTGATATTCCAAATGATTGTTATTGAGGATTTTATGTACATAGGCCAAAACTTTCTTTTTGAACTACAAATTAAATTCATTGAAAATTCTTAAAATTCTTTGATTGTGGTGAATGGTTTTATCTTCATACATTCTTAGTTTTGGTACTTGTAACCACATTTTGTGAAATCATACTAGATTCTACTTAAAAGATGAGGTCATTTGACACAGGAGAGTGAACTACCATTGTTGCTAAGACAACCTTTTAGGTTACATGAAGCCGACCATTGCCCGGTCGTGGAATTTTTGCAAACATTGAAATCTTTCCATGGGGACTATGGTATAAAGAAATAGATGAGTTCTATTCTTGCATCTCAAAAGCAAGTACAATTGACGTTTTAAGCTAAAAGCACAAAAATCAAGTGAAATGTAGAAGCTACCCTTGTTCAATATTGTTACATATATCCTATTCAAGAGCTTTTTGAAATGAAACATTCACTTGATCAAAAGAAAAATTAAGATACTGCTTATAAGATCCTAAACTACAAAGTGATTTCCCTAAGTGAAGATCAAAGTTTGAAAGTAATTTCAAGCATGTCAATCCCCCATTCTCATGTGCACACTAAGAAATAACTCCCGACAAATGTATGAGTTGAAAATGCCGAGCTTCCCAACCCCGATGGCTTCACAACTTCTTGAGATAACAATTAAAATTCAATCGTGTCTTACAACTTGCAAGTACAAACAATAACTCCTTGCTAAGTTAAATTTTTTTAACATAGCATTTACCTCATTTTCTTCCCACATGTAATAATCAAGCATCGAGTGGAGTACGTATTTTGAAAGAGAGAAATGGTAGTGATGTAAAGAAGTATTACAAAGTTTATATAGGTCATCGTGTCATCTAGATTGGCTTACACGAATTAAACCTCCAACACCAATTTACATGATTTCCTTTACACAACTCTTTATGAAATTTATTCATAAATTACATTTTAGACGTATATAAGTAATTTTCCCTTGATAGTAATGAAGTGGTTGAATTTTCTTAGACCTTTTGAAAGTCATATTCATATGAAAATAGTGTACTTTGAATATAGATATGCACCCTAAACTATTTTGCAATCGCATACTAGAATCCCTATTAATTCAATAGACCACTACAACTTCAATAATGAATTATAAATACGTACATTTTAAATGCAATAACTACAAGAATTTGTTCTATTTTAATTATATTGTTGACTCAAAATGTAGTATTTGAATGATTTAAAATATCACTCTTTTTAATTTTGTTTCTCATATTGAGATGGATAAATGTATTTGACTTCGGGGGGGGGGGGGCTAAATCTATTAGGAGTAATTGTTGGCAGTGGCCATGCTTGAGAGAAGTTGGGGTCCATCACTACAATAAAATCCTTTGAACGTTTTGCTATGTTGATGCTGTAGAAATGTATCTTGAAGAAAACATCATTCATTCCAAAAGTGTGCTGAAATGGCATGCTCAATTTAGAAATAAATGGTATCTTCAAGTTTATTGTTATGAATGCATTCATTATAAAAATGAACTGTACATCACAAATCACTAAAACCTATCTTTAATCACTTCAAGATTAAGTTTGCATCACAAAACACATATTTTGACAAAGATTTTTTCAGGGAAGACACAACTTTGGGGATTCAATTTCTACTCTTGGCATCAAAGAAATAATACTTGCATGTTGTTGGGCATCGGTATTGGATTAGGATATTGTAGGATGCACGGTGTCCAACTTAACTCAATGTGATTCTCACTTGCATACACTAAGAAATGATTTGGAAATTTGTCCAAAAAAATTCTAAATATCATCGTAGGATAAATACCAAGCTGCAAACTAATCAACAACGTACCTAAGAAAATGTGTTATTTAATGAATGAATTCATAATTATACAATTGAATTTAAAGTAATTGAGTTAGTATGAAACCTTTACCACACATGCCATTAGTTTAAACTCCAATAAACTAGTAATTTACCTCAAAGTTGAAAGTCACTACCTCCATGTGTTTGAAGAAGCACTTCATCTTTATCAATGTTACTTTAAAAATTAAATAGATGGAATTGAAAATGGAAGAGTACTCAAATCATGCTACGTACAACATTTACTAAGGAATTTCAATCATCAAACATTGAATGCTTATCATAATTATCATTTTTTTTCTGGTACATGTGCATCAAACTTGTCTTCTTCGATACAATCTTAGGTTTTCACCGATGGTTTTCATGTGAGCCTTATCGCACGTTTGATCACTTTGATGTCAGGTGTTGCAATAGACCAGTGTTGACTACACGGGAAACTGGTATCGAATAAGTTCATTTTCAATAGTTCGGATAATTTGATATCATGAATGTAAGATAACTTATTCAAAACTTAGCTTACTAAAAATTGGTTGTAGTACTTGTTGTGACGGCTCTATTAAATGTTGTGCGATGTTTGTATGTTGCCTTATAGCTTTCATTGTTAGAAAAAAAAACTTGTTGTCCACTACCTCAGTCTTAGAATGCAATAGTACAACAAGAAAATTATTAGAAGTCTAGCAATGTATAATCTAAATCTATCCAAGAGAGAGTAAAGATAATAAATTGACAAGTGCACTAGTTAAACAACAAAGTGTTGCAGAAAGAAGCAAAACTATGAGGCATAATCATGCAAAAAGTGCAAGTTACTTCAAAAAAGTCAAATGC
This sequence comes from Straminergon stramineum, assembly GCA_963920665.1. Classification (NCBI taxonomy): domain Eukaryota; kingdom Viridiplantae; phylum Streptophyta; class Bryopsida; order Hypnales; family Calliergonaceae; genus Straminergon; species Straminergon stramineum. The sequence continues at coordinate 26,124,786 of OY987267.1, read as the reverse complement.
GATCACAACCATCGAAGAGCTTAGAAAAACTTTCTACAAATTAAACTAGTGCAAGAGTATTCTGTGAGAGGGATTCTACTTGTTGCTCATAACACAGGGAAGTTGTTTCTCATCATTTACTTTATATTAATCTTTGCGGTGCAAGTTCCCAACTCTAAACTTGCGACCCTACTCCGAAGACCATGCATCTTAAATGCGTAGTGGAGTTGAAGAAATGGAAAGAGGAACGGAATACGTTCATGAACTTTGATGAGATTGGGAATGAAGTAGATTCCAGCAACAATGTTAGAGATCCAGAAGACTAGTGTATCCTTAATAGGCTATTAATGATTCATGAACATCCTAAATAATAATTCATGAAAATATTGTACATGCATGTGAAGAAGCCCCAAAGTGTCTCAATCTTGTCGCAATGAAATGATTGAATTAAACCCTAAACTAGAACTGTATTATTCAATATTATATTTTCCAAATAATCTTCCTCACGTTAACAGTGTCACTGATATATGAACACTAATGTGCAAATATTACAAAAATTTATCCTCCAAAAATATCTTATTATATAGGAAGTTGGCTAATCCTAAAAATTATCATATATTTTTTTTTGTGATTTTCATTGGAACAATTCTACGTAGTAATCACTTTGTAGAACATGAAACAAATTTGACAACTTTGAAAGTGGTTTTATGAAATTAAATAGAGAAACATTGGATTAGACATCGACATGAATGAGACAGTACAAAAATTGTAATCATTTGACCAGAAGATTGCTTGATTATAATGTTCAAAATAACATGAAAGGAATTTTTGTGGATAATGCCGAATAGCATCCAAAAAGTTGGGCCACATGAAGTTGATGCCTTGTCAACGGCTTATTCCATTTCTATGTCTTCTTTGCAATCACTATGATAATGGCAGGGCATGGAGGTGGAGAGCACACCATCTTTAGAGTTTTGCAATGCGACAATTTACATGCCCAAAAATTTTAGGAAACAATCAAGAAAGTTAGACTCCATTTTACAAAAAGTTAGGTTCCATATATTGAACTTTGGAAATTTTGACTACCACCTAAAGTGGGATGTATAGTACTTGCATACCAATGGTCAGAGGTATCGGAGGCCTGTAACATATCCAAAATTATCTTGCATAGATTGAATTTTTTAAAAAGGGGCAAGTATGATACAACGTTTTCAAAATAAATGGAGAACTTGTTAATCCATAAATCACAATGGCAATAGTGAGCACAAATATTGTCAATTCTAAATTGTCTAGAAATAACAACAGTCCATACAATTTCAATGTCATGAACTATCACTGGAATTTGAGGGAGTGGCTAACCCCTTAATATCCTAACTATATATTTTCGGAATATAGCCACGTGGGGCATTTCACCATCATTATTCTTTGTTTTTAAAAAATTTCAAAGAGCATGTCCCCAAGGAGTACACTGAAGTCCGAACAATTTTCTGAAATTTCAATAACACAATTAAAAAATTATTGCATGATATGCCATTTTTATTACTCAGGAACTAAAAAAGAAGTGGGTGTAGATTTTTTATTATAACATTTCTTTACAAACATTGGGATAGGCATGTTCAATTGCACAATTGAAGTCTTAATAAAATTGTATTTAGATTCATTCTCTATTTCTTTCTACTTACTATTTAATAAATGATATTTTCTAAGTATATGTTGTACAATTCCAAATCATCTCTATTTTTTGAAGCATGTAGTGAACTTGTCTTAAGGAATGAATCTGAGTGAATAACACTATTTGGGACATTTGATCATGCGAAGGTAACATTCTAAATTGTATGTGCGTACTATTTCAGAAGGTGGAAAAAATGATGTCTATCCAACATGATATTGTTTAACATTGTGCAATGTACTTCCAAGGGTTTTCAAATTGTTTTCTACATCTTTTCTAACCAACATACAACAAGATCCTACAATTTCTTGTTTTAAAAAGTTCTTGTTCCACCCAAATTTGGTACTTGTACTAGAAATGATAGTTTTAGAGCATTTATGGTGAAAACATTCTTGAGAAAATATCCAGAGTTGTCCATTTCTCTAAAATTGACATTTTTTGTAACAATTTAAAAAAATACTTTTTGAATTTTTCTATTCTACATTTTGTGTCGTGCCCCTTAGTGACACTTACTACCTTAAGCTCACTTTCCAAACACTTAACACTTTAGTGCCACCAAGGTTCACGCTCTCCTAACACTGCACATGCCACGCACCCACAATGTTAGGTTCCAACTCAAGTCACGGGGTTCCCCATTCCTCCGTGACTCCCAATCCTTTCCTTCCAATACTTAACTCCCACAAGACACCGGGCATGTCATTTGATGACATGGGGCGGAACTTCCATTGATGTCCAAGCACTTGGTGAGACACTACTCCCACCGGTGCTAACCGCCCTTGAATGGGACCCAACTCCCCACTAGGCCCAACCCAACTCATTTCGGGACTCACTAATCGGGACTCACCAAACGGGACTCACACCATGGCCTAGTGTGGAGTGGGACACCACCCAACCGGTATCAAGGAGTGCACAAGCACTCCATGGTAACACACAAATGGTGGTGAGGCTCCAACACTAGCCTCACCACCCGGGGCCACTTAGGCTCACCATGGCACCATCCGGGAGTGAGGAGGGAGACCACCCCTCCTCATAGTACTCTCTGCGGGATTCGGCAGCCCCCTCCATACTAGAGGTCACCGGGAACCTCCAAGATGCACCCCATCTTGGAAGACCACCCATTTCTCCCGATTCGCGCTAGTTTGGGACTCCCGAACTTCCACCCAACATAACATTGCGTTACGGGATTCAAATCGCACATGCGACCCCATTTTCGACATCTAAGCGACGCGTAGATGCCGATGGACTACTCACTTGCTCCATTCGGACCAGTACTCGCAAAGATATCGCCCTCCAAAGATTCGGGACACTCTCGGCGCGGCCAGGGCACTCCCGGCGCGACCAGGACACCCCCAACTTTGAACGCCCATAACTTTTGACTCGCAAGTCCAAATCACGCATTCTTTGGACGGCTGGAAGCGTCTTCTCAAGACCTTTCCAAGCATGTATCACACGCCCCCAAATTCGTCCGGATCAGAGCGCTACATCGCTCTGATCGCTCGAGACTCCTAGTCCCCCTCACCTCATCTCTTGCAAGGCTTGGGGCGTCACCCCCAATGTCCCCCTTGCTCACCAAGGTGGCACGGGCACGCCTTGTGATGAGGGTCGTGACATTTTTTGTTGCTAACTACTTCTGAACACCAGTCCTGCACTTGTAGCAGTACGACGAGGCTTTTGTAGAGGTGCAAAAAAGGTGAAAGTTACAAAACAAAGAATTATGTGCCATAAACATAAGGATAAATTCTATTCACTTAACTTGAAACTAGCCTAGAGTTGGTGATTATGATCGATGCAAGTTAGTTGATTCGATCATGCAGTAATTTAACCCTTTAGTGACCGTGGTTGATTTGGGAGGCGAGCACAATTTTTGAATACAATTTTGACAAAGTGAAATTTTGTGAAAGCTCTAAGAATGAAAACCTACATCCTATCAATTGGTTCTATAGGGCAAATACTTGAACCAAACACAAAATGAAAGTGATCCAACTATGCACATGCTTGTAAATAATCTTCAAAGATTAATATGTTGTAAACAGCCTTCAACACTGGTACCACATATGATCTACCACAATTGGGTTAAAATTTTAGTAATTGCTCCTAAAATCAATCAAAAACCTTCCATCTAGTTTTTTCCCACATATAAGTAGTCATCCCTTACATTAAATATGTATTTGTTTATATTATTTCACTTGTGAAGACTCGAGACATTTAAGTTTGGATAGGCATAGCTGATGCATTTTTGCACGCACTCTCTTGAAATTGGTTTTGTTTGGAGCATATGAAGATACTCTAATTGCGTTGTTCCCTGGATTTTTTGAAATAAAATGTTTTGTGAACAGTAGCAGACAAAATGTCCCCAAATCAACCCAAAACTAGTCAATCGGGCACTAAAGGGTTCAGTTTGAATGAAACCACACTCTACCATAAATAGGCTAGAAAGGAAAGAGGAGTCTGCAGCTGAAGGTGAGAGGTGATATAGAGACTAAGAGAAAGAGAGGGAGACCTATGTTGGAAGTTCTAGAGTAGTGAAATTGAATCAAGCGACTGTAGCATCATTTGTAAGCTGAGTTGGATGTCCTTGATCAATGAAATTATGAAAATTCTCGTAGAATAACATGAGTGAATGCCAAGTACTTATTGATTATATTTTCCCAGATCATACGAATTTCAATTCCAGAGATTCAACATGATTTAAAACACATTAAGTACAACAAAAGAATAATGTATTTTACTAGCTGATCTGAGTTCCTTCAACCAAGTGTGAGGATCTCAACCAAGTTACAATTTATGAAAAGTGAAAGGGTGGGTCTAAGATTCCATTCCTGCAGTTACGAAATCTATAGGGGATAATGAGTCCGTGTATCGCTTGTACATTTTAATAATTATAGGAATGGAGGGTCATTGCAAGAAACACCATCTATTTTTTGTTGCATTACGCCTAGTATTCATGATTTTTTTGGAAGTACTATATAATTAGAAAACCAATTTTTAAAAAGTATGAAAAATATGTTCAATGTAGACACCTTTAAGAGGAAGGTATCCTAGAAAGGAAAAGCATAGAAAAATTATTTAAGTAGAAGAATTAGAAAAGTCTAAAATCTCATGCAAATAGGTAGTTTCACATTAACTTTAAATTTGTAAAAAATAGGAAAAACAATTCTCCAAAAAAACAAAAAAATTGGCTAATTGGGAAGACTTAATGGTGAAGAGATTTCAGCAAGAAAATGATCTTGGAACCATATTCAGTGTTCAAAATTGCGCATGCAAGGGAGCCTTATTTGCATGAACGTATAGCACATAAAATAATATTTTTATAAGAGATCTTTGGTAGGCACATGCTTGCCTAGTGTGGGAATAGACCATAGGAATTTCATCTCTACATAATTAAGTTAGGGTACTTCCTAGTACTAGAAAAGCTTGAACTGCAAACAGTACTAGGAAATTCAATTTTTCTTTTGTTTTGGTTGCATGGATGCGGTCACTATTTTGTTGATTTTGAAAAAAATCTCCATAAAACTTTGAACTTAGAGAAACTCTAACCTAGTTATAGACTTATAGTAGTTTACATGTGTGAATAAGTTATTTTTGACATCTAGTATGAGCATGAAGGATGCAATTGTAGAAATGAAAGATAGCACTATTTACATTCAAGGTTCTATGCAAGGGTGTCTATTGCAATCCTAACTTTCAATACTAAATAGTGAAATTAAGTTGCCTCATACTATATAAATACTTAGTATTGCATTATTTACAAGAATGGACTACTTTTGAATTAGGTGTTGTAGTAATTGGAACTCATGAACCTTCATGTATACAAATGGAAATATATGTTGAAATTTTTGTTGACTTTGATGGCTTCTAAAGTACCTTTTGGGGGGTCCGTTAAGTCAATCTAATTGTTAAGGCACCCTAATTTCACTATTTAGTGTGGTGTTGGGAGCTCTTGGAAGCAACTCTCAAATATTATAAAATTTGAAATGATAGTTAAAATTCTTTTCACGAAATTGTAGAGTACATTTTCAAAAGCCATAATTTCACTTAGGTTATGTATATTAGGGCAGCTACCCTCATATTTTTATGTTGACTGTTAGAATTTCACAAGCGAAGAAGATTGAAAGACTTGAAGCCACTTATGTAATTTTAATGCCCTCATGTTCAAACATTATAATCTTTGAAGCCATCAATGACATTGTTGTGTTTTCTCTTCCTATGTTCTATCTAACATGTCTAGTGTGAATTTGTACAATTCCCAAAACAAATTGATGAGACTTATGGAAATGAATTTTATATTTTTATTTTTCAATTTGGAGTGAATTCCTGTAAGGTCACTGAAGGCCTTGGGTAGTTGAAAAAATATAATTATATGAATGGATTTTGATAATTATGAAGTTCATAGAGGACGCATCATTGGATTGTGGGCCTCATAAGTGTGAAGTAATGAGCCTGACATCGTCGTCCGCAACTAGCCATCACAATAAGAGCCACATTCAAAGCCCCATCGGGCGGTGAGGGTTCTCTTTCACCTGCGTCGTCTTGCTTTCGCCATCCGAGTCCCACTTTTTCCTTGCGCTTCTCCATGCTACACACGTCGATCATTCTAGTACTTGTTCACCGCATTTGGTTGCTCATCGGAGGCTGTGAACGGTGAAGAGCTTCACAGAGTAGCTATGCTTTCACTTAAGGTACGATAGGTGTCACGCCGGGTTTGGGGTCTTCATTTTTGAGCAAGGATGTTTGCTCTACTTCGAAGAAATAGGGTTCACTACTGTCATCACAAATTCACTCATTTAAGTTGAATTGCATGATTGTCAATTTCTGTAGTGTATGTGAGTCAGAGGTTGAATGCAAAGGTTCTAGAATGCATACTCGTTGAAATGGTGGAATTTTGCAATCCAAATTGTAGAAATGTCGAAATGCTCAATCGTGGCATTATGAATTCGTTGATTCATGCAATGCTGGAAGGTTAGGTTCTTCAATTGTTGCAGTAGAGTGGTTTGTCGATTCAAAATACTTAGGTGAGTAGAGAAATTGCTTCACGACGAAGTCCAGGAATAGTTGAAGGTGTTAATCGGTAAATTTCGAATTGTAGTACTCTGAAACAATGAATTGCATAATTTCGTGGCATTGTGAATTTGTTTGTAGTTGAACTTCTCTTGTTGAATTGTTATGCATGCTGAGAACTTTGTCAACGCACCTCCATTCCTAGCTCAATACAATTCTGCATTCTCCATTGTCGTAGTACGTATTCGTAGCTTTCACTATTGCCATTCAGATTGTTGAATACCAACTAACCTGTACGAATGATATATCGGCGATCATAGTTTATGGTAAATAATTAGGTTGATCTTTGTTTGAATTACTATTAGGTTATTGCAAATGTTGGGTCACATCATTGTATTGCAATCATGGAATTTCGCAAGTGAAATTGCTGGCTTGTGATAGTGACGAATGCAATGACAACAAAATTCATACCCGATGGTTTGAACTGTTGTAAGAAATAGTGACCGATGTAAGTGTTGCATATGCGCACAAGTGAAAGTGCTTGCTCTGAATTATTTTAGCTGGTAAAAGTGGCCGAGAAAGTTTGCCTCCTAGTCATTCTCATCTTGCTTTCAACAAGTTTGTCACATCACGGGTGCCAACGTTAAATCCAATGTTCAGACCGTGCGGTCTAAACTATTTTTTGAACCTAAAGCATTCGACATAATAATTATCCATATAGTTTTCACTATGCGATTTGAATTGCTTCCTGATATTCATGTTGTCGATAGTCATTGATCAGTTTCAACCGCGTGGTCCAAATTGTCGAGCAAAATGGATCTCTGTAAGCAGTTCATACCACACGGTTTAAATTATGTGGATATTTATTATGTCGAATTTTTTAAGCTCAAAAATTAGTTTAGACCGCGCGGTCTAAACTGTCCATGGATCAAATTCTCGAATGCAATCGTGAAGCAGTTTAGACCGCGCGGTCTAAACTGTCCACGGATCAAATTCTCGAATGCAGTCGTGAAGCAGTTTAGACCGCGCGGTCTAAATTGTCCTCGGATCAAATTTTCAAATGCAGTCGTGAAGCAGTTTAGACCATGCGGTCTAAACTGTCCTTGGATCAAATTCTCGAATGCAGTCGTGAAGCAATTTAGACTGTGCGGTCTAAACTGTCCTCGGATCAAATTCTCGAATGCAGTCGTGAAGCAGTTTAGACCATGCGGTCTAAACTGTCCTCGGATCAAATTCTCGAATGCAGTCGTGAAGCAATTTAGACCGTGCGGTCTAAACTGTCCTCAGATCAAATTCTCGAATGCAGTTGTGAAGCAGTTTAGAGTGCGCGGTCTAAACTGTCCTCAGATCAAATTTTCGGATGAAGTCGTGAAGCAGTTTAGACTGCGTGGTCTAAACTGTCCTCGGATCAAATTCTCGAATGCAGTCGTGAAGCAGTTTAGACCGTGCGGTCTAAACTGTTGGATCAAATTTTTGGATGCAGTCGTGAAGCAGTTTAGACCGCGCGGTCTAAACTATCCTCAGATCAAATTTTCGGATGCAGTCCTGAAGCAGTTTAGACTGCGCGGTCTAAACTGTCCTCGGATCAAATTCTCGAATGTAGTCGTGAAGCAGTTTAGACCGCGCAGTCTAAACTGTCGAATCAAATTTTTGGATGCAGTCGTGAAGCAGTTTAGACCGCGCGGTCTAAACTGTCCTCGGATCAAATTTTTGGATGCAATCCTGAAGCAGTTTAGACCGCGCGGTTTGAATTGTTTTGATGTATTAGAGATGTGGATGCTGTCCTTGGACATTCTATTGCTCGTGCTCTAAATTACTTCCAGTGATAGGAGATTATCAGGCATTCACTGAGCACTTTGAAGCGCGCGGCCTAAACTGCATCCACTTGTGGGATACCGATGTCTGGATTAATCTGACAACATGCTACAATAGAAAGACAGGGCGGGGGTATAGTTATAGTTGGAAATTATACTCCAGAGTAACGCCCTTTGGATCTCCCTGCAAGTTCGTATGAGGTGATTATTGTGGATGATATCAATTTTGTTTTGGTGACCTTGCGACCCTAATTTGTCCACTTACAAGGAACACTCCTAATATCATGCATGATTCAATCGCAAGATATAATTTCTCCTACCTGAATATAAATTCATCGAATTAGACCTGCCGCATTTCATGATTATTGGCTCCTTCCTCTGGTTCAGAGCATCCAGTTTAATGGCTGATACTAGAATAGTATGAAGAGATGACAATATGATTCCTATTTATTTGAAAGAGTGGAATATGCAACCTTGTCTTGCTCTTTGATTTGCTTGTTATGCTTTTGACATGTAGTTTTCGTAGTTAGAGTTGGTTTCATTCAACTCACACATTGTATTGCGGATTACGCAGGATGATTCTCTGTATTGCGACATGGGAGTGGAGTGTATCTTCCAGTCTACGACGTCGAGGATGTATTCTACAATGGACTCTCATCCCTTGTCGGTCTATTTCGTCTGATTGGTAATTCGTATGGCTTCGTTGTGCGAATCAGATGGAGATGAGGTTCATTCAACCCTGAATAGCATGTTTCTTATGGACTATTATAAGCCCATGCTTTTGACAATGAATTCTGTGATCTCTGTGTGCTTGTATTTGATATTAGTTGTCATAATTCATGTCGTTGACATAGGAGCAAATGTACATCATAAAACTTTCTACTAAGCATGGGTTCCTTGTGATAGAGTTTTTGCTTTTGATGCCTATGTCTTAAAGTCTATTTCCTAGAATGTGTTGTCCAGGGGTTCCAAGAATGTGAAGAGGAGGATGTGAATTTGGAGAAATCCTTTCTGGTAGATGATGACTCTCGTCCCATCCCTGACTGCGAGGGCATTGACCGTGATGGATGGTCGAGTAAGGCACTTCTTGCCAGGCACGCAGATGGTACCGATTTCGCCGAAGTCATTATAATTACTCCAAGTCCGAACGCGTGTATTGATGGGCAAAGTAGGTTAGGGGAGGATGATGTTGGCATCGTGGTCTTGGAGGTATACAATGGGGACCCAAGTGTCAGGGACACTTGTTTGCGTTGGCCAACGCGACAATTGTTTTATTATGGTGAGACCGGGTACGTTAGCGTATATGATCATTGCTCGCAAACGACGTGTTATAGATAACGAATTAGAGGGAAATCGTAGAAGAGTGGGCAAACGCCAGTACCGCTATGATAGATGAACTCGTGCAGTAGTAGTGCTACAGAAGAGAACCAAGATGTTATCAAATGAGTCCATTGCGGCTGTCTTCACACATCATTGCTGCGATAATGATTGTATTCAGAAATTCTCTCCGACCACCATTCGTGCACTTCGCATTGAAATGCACCATCAGACTTTTCAAGTCAAGTTCACCAAAAATCTGGACGTCCATAGGACGATGCACGAAGGGGGCGTACGGGGGAAGGAAATTGTCACGGTGGAAGGCATAGACATCTGTCCGCATGCTTGGAGGATTCTCCACAACATCCCTCTACGCACTTTTCAGAGATATGGGGCCCAGGCCGCGGCCAACATGAGGGGTGCTCTGCACGGCAACTTGAACACAATAAAAACAAGGACGCCCACCGGTCAGGCCATTGAGACTCTTCAGTCATTGTTGGAGGCAAGTGTCGACCACATGCCCCACTTGTCATGTACTTTGGACACAGGCGAGAAAGTCTGTGTCCAAGTTCTTCCTACCGGTACTCAATGGAAGGATTTACTGGCTACTATGAATGAGGTAAGAGCTAGAGGTCTCTGAACCATATAATGAGGGATGAATAGGACGGCCTCCAACTTCCTCGTGTAAGAAATCCATTTTCTATAGTAACCTTCAAAGACTTCGAGCACTAACTAGTGTTGACGTGCCTTGCATGGAGTGTAGGCAAACAAGGAATTGGGATTGTCACCCTTATCGCAGTCTTGCTTTAGCAGGATTCGAACAAAATATTTTTTCGAGTACGTCGTCAAAGGAAGGGGTGACTCCTTTGCAAGATGTAGCATCTGCGACAACTTGAAGCAATTACGGGCCTCCTTCACTCCAAGATCAGAGGACCATCAAAGGATTCAAAAGCGTTTCAAAAAGCACTTGTTTCTTCAAGAAGCCTGTCGCCATGCCTATTATCGTAGTAGATGGTTATCCAAATTACGACCATCTCAACTACTATCCATCATGCATGACAAAATGGACCATTCAAAAACAACATGTCCTGCGTTGGCCCGAAAAACGAAGGCCCTGAACGGATTCATGAAGTTGCCTGTGAAAGTGTTGGGAATGTTTGCACATGGGCACGGGGACAGCAAGTATGCGCATTATAGTTTGGATGTATTCCCGAGTGAAAGAAACTTCACTGTGGGGTCCATTGCCAAATTGTTGCGAGATTTAGAAGATCCACCCGCAAAGTCCTCCCGATTATTGTTTAGAGGGGCGGGCAGCACACCTTTGTATCGGGCATTGCTCAACGGGAGTGCAGTCTGTGTTCATTCCTTGGGAGATGTTCCTTTGCATCCTATCGAAGCTCGACCATTGCCACCGGTACTGCACATTCAAATGGACAATTCTTGGAGGGAAAACAAAAATAGATATGTCTTCTGTTTCTGGTCCCTCTTGGTTGCTAGACGAATTGTGAAAGAGGTGGTCGTGTCATTCATGATAGTAGGACACACCCACGATGACATCAATGCATCTTTCGAGCGTTGGAGCATGGAACTCCGCAAGAAAGACCATCCGACCTTGCCATTGTTGATGCAGTCCTACATGGAAATGGAAGAAGTTCCATTCATTCCCCATCTGATAGAAGAGGTACCCAATTTCAAGGCTTATGTCAAGCCTTATATTGGGATGAACAAGAATCAACTAGTGGGTCACTCCAACGAAAGGCAATACAAATTCTTCATGGATGACAATGGATGGCCGATCATGCAGTACAAACTAGCTTGTACTGACATTCCGTGGTTGCCCAAAGACAGATTGAAGCTATGGAAGGAAGATGCCGATCATAAACCTATACTTCCCGAAGGTGATCGTGTATGCGTGAAGCCTAGAAAAATGACAAACCTATCGGAGATTCTACGTGGACTCAACAGGTATATCCAACATTGGACGAACGTATCAAACGAAGATGGAATGGCCGAGTACAAGGCCCACATGTCACAGTTGGTTACATACTGGACTGATGTGAGGAATGCCATGCATGATACAATTGAACCAGAGGCTACAAACTCCGAGGAATTGAAACAAGGATTCTGGCCACGAACTCGACAACCAGAGGATTTTATGACAGACTTCATGTAAGATGGACGTACACAAGAAGAGCTACAATTAGAGGACCCGTATATTGGCACTCTACAAGGGAGGCCACCACGGGCGTACAATGTCGCTATGGACCTCCGAGAAGGTTTCTACGTATTTGTGAGACCAGCATTGGATTGTGATGAGCCCGTGTGGCTTGGTAGGGCAGTGGAGAATCCACAATTTGATCCAGCTGTTGATCACTTTCGCGAAGTTCTTGTGCAATGGTACATACCATGTGGCACGTCCAAGGATTTGCAACGATTGTACGCAGGATGGGACACGAAGACTAATTTCAGATGGAAGATTGACCGAACGGCCTCCCAAGTCGACTATGTTTCAACAGACAGTATTATGGCATCTTGGAAACCAAAGAAGAATGATGGGGACAGTTTCGTCGCACCACGACAGCAAGTGAGATTTGTAGTGGATAATTTACATTGAATTGCAGAGGAAGAGCAACAAGGATTATTGATATGATTTCTCATGACAAGGCTCCTTGACGATTTTCATTGTTGCAAGCATTATATAATACAATGCAAAGTGCCCGTTTTATCTCGAGCTATAGCTCAATTGTGTTTGTCTATTTCGTCCATGAATATTGCTTTGGATCATGAGCTCTTCTGTAGACTACAAGAAGCATGGGCACCCCAACAATATATGTACAAAGTACTTTGCTAAACAAAAAATAGAAGGTATTCCTGTCTCCATTGTCATCTATTTGAAAGGGCCGTACTAGGGATAATTTTTGTAATTTTCCAGCCACCTACTTGAGAACAAAACAAAATTAATGAAGACACCCACACTTGTGCCCATCATGACCAGACAAAAATTGTCCAATTAGGAGGGGGCCACGGCACCCTGGTCAATGACCCCAAATTCCATGATCATTCTACAGTACTAACTCTGTAGACAAGACTTTCATCGACTACATCTATGGCCTTTTCTCGGGTACAATTAGTCTCTATTGAATTTCATTAAAATGGCGGTATTCTTGCAGATTCTATAGAAAAAGTGCATTCATATGAAGCGAAGCAATGAGGCACACCCACAATCACCCTAAACCAGCTACGTAACACAACCCTAAAACCACCACAATCAAGGTCCTTCAGCTGCTTATGTCAAAATGGCGCATGGCATATGCCATTTTAATGAAATTGCCCATACATTAAAAAAATACATTATAAATTGACATGAAAGTAATAGTCAAATAGTTCAATCACTATGGCATAGGACTAGTAAAAAAATTGCACTAAAGTGTTATATATATGACATTGCATTATTCCATACTCTATTATTGCTACAATAATATTAGAATAGTTAATGTGAAATTGGCATCAAAAGAACACAAAAATAATCAATCTCCGATTTGGCATCATTTTGACCCTCAAACTAATGCCAAGTCGACATTGAATTAATGTACATCAAAATGACTTTAAAATGGCTCCACAGTGATGTGAGGATGACAACGTTGACTTTGCATTGAAATATTATTAAGATAATTTGGTGCAACCTTAGTATCAAAGTAAATCCCCAAATGGCATTGATCTGGACTCTATGATAGATTGCTGTCAAAATGGCACCATAACAATCTAGCCCAACTTTTCTGATGCTATTCCTTGTATTTTTACTTAGGCTCTCCTTTCTTCCTTTCTTCTTTTTCCTGCTTCTTTCTGTCCAGCCTGTGGGCTTAGCTGCTGTGTATGGTTTTGCTTTGCAATGGAATCTCCATTTGTTTAAAAAAATAAAAATAAAAATAAAAATACTAGATCATGCCATCAGGAACTTCAAGCCATGTGACATGGTGCCACGATGGTGCATTGAAATGCAATTAAGTTAATTTGGTGCCAACCTCCATACCAACCTAGTATGGATAAAATGACAATAAAATGACCTATATGCAACCTTTGGTGTCAAAATGGCACCAAAATAATTTGGCCCAACTTTTCTGATGTGCTCATGGCCTTTTTAATCAAAATACCCTCTACTTTCAATCTCAAAATGCTTTCGATAATCCAAATATACGGTGGGTACCCCCAAAATCGTCTTGTGCCTAAAAGTGCCATCTACAGCAGGTGAACATTCTTAAATTCAGTTATGTACCTATTTGCATAGAGGGCTTTCAGAAATAGACTTTGACTGTGAATAACTTTTGCATATAATATCCAAATGAGGTGTTCTTTGATGCATTGGAACCTCCTTTCTCTTGCCAACAAGGAAATATAAATATCTGATCAGCTCAATAATACTAACAATGCACAGTATCAACTTTTGATGCTTTTGGATGTATCTATCTTACTATGATACCAAAGTACTTAAAACATCCGGTTTATTATAGTAGCCAGGAGAATTCCATGACACTCTGGCAATTGTAATCTGGGTGGACAGCCTAGAATGTAAATTTACTCTAGTCCAATAGCTAGTTTCTAGGGCTTTGGACAGGTAAGGTAGACCAGCCTATTACCACCCTGATTCTCAATCTGAGTATATTAGGACCAACTCTAGGAGGGGCACATATTTTTTAGAGGTGTGCGCATGTTTCATGAAACAAACTCAATTGAAATTATAATTTTCCAATAAAAATTGTAATTTTTATGAATTTTTTAAGTGGTCTGACCTAAATTACAAATCCGCCACTAGACTAGAGTCATAAATGTCCTATCTTAAACCTATAACCGTCATTACATTTACCTATTAACACCGAAGTTTCCACCAATCAAAGGCTAACACGTTACCCAAGTTGAAATTAATGCACTGAAATTGTCAGTGCAGAGAATGGACTTGGGTGAGTTTTATGGTGGTGATGGGGCCAAAACTAGGATGGCGGTTATAGGAAGCTGACGGAAATGGGTTGGTCTACCTTAAATGTCCCAGGCTCTCTGGCTCCCAGAATTGTGCGACTTTAACTGCAATTGACATTCTGAATGTAAACATGCAAACATCATGTTGAAACATGTTGAAACGGAACCAAAATTTCATTAAAATTGCAGTGTTATACAAATTTGGCACTTTTATGTTTAACTTAGTGTCACGACATGCAGTTTTAGATTTTTTTGGTTTACCAAGTCAAGCTAACTGGAAAATACATATAGGTATCCGGAATTAGCTAAGGAACCATCTAGATCTGAATAAGAAGCAGAAAATGAGATAGTGAAAAGATTTACTCAATCCAGATCCCAGGAAGTGGAAAGGTAGGAACGGATATCTGACCGGATAGGGATGGACCGGATACCTTAGACAAACCGGATCCGGAATGAGTCAGGGTGAGGTGGCAGGGAATCCAACGGCTATAAAAGAACTGGAGCTACCTAGGTCAAACTCTTTCTCATTCTCGTTTGCCCAGCGCTGTCTGTGCTCTATGTTTGCCTCTGTGCCTGTCGACTAGTTTTTCCATGACAGCCTTTTGTGCGAGACCTGTGCGATTAGTGTCCGTTGCGAGACTTGTGGTCCTTGAACGTTCGAGCTTTAATTACCGGTTGAGATCAGGGAGCGAAAGTGAGAACGAGACGTGCGGCTAGGAAAGATAACGAGGGAGTATCGGAAAGGGTCCTAAGCGCACCAATCCGTGTCCATGCCGCAGCTTAGGAGGACTAGAGGCGGACAGGCCAGTTCTAGTGTGCCCCCAGCGGAGGTAAAGCTCCGAAAGGTAGTTCTGGTTGTTCCCTCCACTGAACCAGCCAAGTCCCAACTCATGGAAGATTTGAATTCCATGGGCTGCCTAGGCTTTGTAGATAAACCTTGGGGCTTTAAGGAAGAGTCCATAGTCAAAGAACTCTTGGGCAAGCTGTCCAATGAGTTTGACAACACTCCGCGAGCCGTTCCACACCTGTGGACGGAAGACATGTGGAGAACAGCCTATAGTTTCCGCGCAGGAGGGCTAGGAATGGCAAGCCGGAAGGATGAGTTCTGCCGTGGGAAGTTCGGGGGAGCAGTGAACCCGAAAGACGGATACGCGGTGGACGACTACATCGATGAGCGGTAGCGCCGGCTGCTGAAGTTCTTAGTTCCGGTCCTTCATCCAGAAAAACAGACGAGGGTGACTATCTCCCTCGCCAACACTATTTTCGGCTCTCTGAGAGGAGACCGGAAAGTTGATTGGGCTCGAATCCTTTCCGAGCTGGTCACCCAACTCGTAGGAAGAGTGGGGAAGAGTAGGGCCACTCCGGTGTGCCCCTATCTCATGCACCTCTATCATTCTCAACATCTCCTGAGCGCACCAGAGGAGAAGAGGTGGAAGGCTCAGGAAACTCTCCTGAAATACGGAGAATCGGAAACGGATGAGGAGATGGAATCCGGTTCTGATCCCGAGGAGAACAGTGAGTCGGAGGAAGAGGAGACGCCAATGCCGGTCATCAAACGGCAGAAGACGACCTCTCCCAACAAGAGGGGGATGCCGCCCGCTCGCGACACCCTGGCCCCAGAGGAGAAGCCGGAGGTCGAGAAGACAGTGTCAAAAGAATCAGATCCCGAAGACCCGTTCAGATCACTCGTAAAAACCTTATGCGACATACGAGCGGATTGGGAGATGAAAAGGAAGATGCTGATAGCAATCGGGAGGATGGTGGGAGCAGCACCCGACCGAGAGCTACCGGAAAAGGTGGCGGCCTATATTTCTGATTCAGTCGAGTCCCGGAAGCAGGAAGTAGAGATCCGCCAGCTACAAGAGGAGGTGGATCGGATGAAGACGGAGATCCTGGTGCATCAGGAGAACTTCGCCGCCACCAAAGCGATTGCAGAGGATGCTCGGCAGATGATGGAGCAAGTGAAGGCCACGTTCGGGGAGACCGGAACGGCCCTCACCAAGGCCAAGTTGTTTGACGAGCGGGTGCACGAGGAGAAGAAGCTATCCGGTACCCGGATGGTGCGGATCCTCAATGACTTTGCCGAGCAGGTAGAAGCAGCAATGCAGGAGGCATGGAAGGCAGCGGACCGGATGGAGGAGAGTACCCGGATGCTGTCGGGAGCAACCTGCTCTCGTGGTATCCGACTCTCGGATATCTCCCTGTTGGATTCGTTCCCGGAAGTGACAGCTAGAGAGGGGAAGGATATGACCCTGAAGTCCAAGAAAACGACCCAGGACGGCACGCCTGGAATCGCCATCGACTTGGACTCACCGCCCATGTCCACAGAAGGCAATCCGGTTCCTCGACCTCAGGAGATCGAGAGGAGTCGGAACCTCAACGAGGTTTTCGAGCAGATGGACCCGGGAGCGGACAGTGCGACCATCGGATCACGGATAGGGACTTAGGATGTACAGAGTAGGTAGAGTAGGAGCGGATACGGAACCTGTTCCGGTCCAAGTGGGGAGTAGGTAGGACCGGAAAGTCTGACCGAGATGGCGGCGGAACTTTCGCGAGTTTTCCCGCCCATTTGTAACTTTTTGAAATGTATATAGTCAGTGCCCACGAGGGACGCTGGGAGTCTTCTTTTTGCAATTTCTGTTGTACCTTTGTATGCGCTCTCTCGTTGTGTGTGTCTCCCAAGCTTGGCAGGTTTGCATGATGTGAAGTTAGGAAGGTGTAAGGCAGAGTTGTGGTTAGATTTCTCCCCTTAGTGTGATAGTTTCCGATCCTTAGTGTGTGTAGGTTGTGTAAGTGTTGGGAGTGTATTTCAGTGCCTTAGCAAGATCTAGGGTTTTGAAGTTCCGGGTGAGATAGCCGCTATTAGGCTAGGCGGATAGGGAGGGTATCCTTAGTTGCGCTAGAACTCCTGGACGAGTAGTCCGGTCGAGTGTCCGACCTTCTGAGAGGTCTCATCACCATAGATTGGTAAACGGAATGATCCTAGGTACTGTTGGAACGGACGAGTACACTTGTAGCCACCTAGCTTCGCACGGGTAGGAGCTGGCATTGAGGTCGTTGTAGTAAGAACGGATCGTACGGGGGATCTCTGTGTGACCTGCATTCTAGATTGCTATCCGGATTGCTGTGAGGGATCAAACCGGATCCGAGTTAGTTAGGAGAGGAAGGGAGAGAACAGTGGGCCTTCAACCACTATAATCCGCAGAAGGAGTGGTGGGCCTACCACTCAGAAACCTAAGTGGCGAACCCTCTGATGGTCCAACAGAGGCAAAACTAAACCGGAAGAGTGTTGGGAAGATACGAGAACCAGTCGGAGCGGATTGGTTCAGAGTAGTACCAGGACCGGAATTGTTTAGGTCCTGGAGATTGGAAGAATTGGGCTTAACAGAGGATTTCTGAATCGGGTGGGAAGTAATCCGGTCCTGATCCTCTGGGTGGTTGTTTGTTTCCGGTTTTAGATCTAGAACCGGAACGGAAAGTTTGAGAGGGTGAGAGCACTTACTCGCCCAAACCAAGTAAATACTTCATAGAATCTCGTGGGTTCGATCTTTAGAGTCACTTTGTTATGCTCTAGAGTGATTTTTGTGAGCATAATAGGGAATTTACTTATCCTATGCTGCGACACTTAGACTGTGCATTCTGAAATCATACCAGTCCTAGACATTACAGCTAAACAAAGAAATGAATAGAAAAATGGCGTACCGAAAAATACAGCCATTTTAACCCCTGTAGGATTGAGGCACATTCTTGGCAGAAATTGCCAAAACCTGCCACTTTTTAGGGCAGCAAGAAATTTTTTTTAAAAAAGTTGTTTTTACAAAATTCAACCATATAAATTTGTACTAGACTTCTTTGGGAACATGTGGAAAAAAATTTAGAAACTTTGACTGCACAAATTGAAGGATTATAATGTTTGAAGTTAGGTGAAATTTTTTTTTTCCAACCTTGCCCGACAAGGCCTGCAAACTTTAACTCCTTCTAGAATGAGATTCTTACACTAAACTTGGTTATTTTTTTGACATTTGCATCTTGGATCATGTAAGCTACACACTTGCCAAATTTCAAAATTATAGGAAGAGTTTTGCACATGTTGCCCGAA
Organism: Straminergon stramineum; assembly: GCA_963920665.1. NCBI lineage: Eukaryota > Viridiplantae > Streptophyta > Bryopsida > Hypnales > Calliergonaceae > Straminergon > Straminergon stramineum. The sequence continues at coordinate 26,105,939 of OY987267.1, read as the reverse complement.
GCTGCCTAAGCTGCCCGCAAAGTTCAAGGTAGCATAACTTTTGATCCAGGCACCTGATCGAAAAAAATTAGATTTTCAAGAAGGGAAAACATAGTTACACTGTATGTCCAAATTTCATGAACATCCGACTAAAAATGACTTCATAGGAGCCTACCTGAGATTCCTTGCATATGCTAAACAGACACTTGGTCCTTTACGGGTTAATGGAATTTCCCATAACAACAACATATGCATGTTGTGCCAGTCTCTAGGTCCACAGTGTGAGGGAATGGGTCCAGGGGATCTCAATTTCAGGACCCACAAGATTTATTTTTATTTTTTTTAAACAAATGGAAATCCATTGCAAAGCAACATGAACACAGCAGCCAAGCCCAAAGGCTGGACAGAGAGGAGAAAGAAAGAGAGAAAACCTAATCAAAGGAGCAAGGAACTGGCCCTAGCTTGTTCCAAATAATGGTATCCCCTACTCTAGAAGCAATCACTGGTGACTGCATCTAAATAGCATCAAAGTGAGACCAAATTCTACAAGCTTGCTGGGGGCGTTGCTGAGCTCCTTGCTGCGCTTTAAGCATTGCAGCATGACAGGACCCACAAGATTTTGAGATACCCTAGAATGGAGCAACAATTGTTGAAACAAGGTCTTTGCACTAGTGAAGTTCCATTTGTAATTATCCTCTAACAAACTTATTCTTCAAAGTCTAATACTGATGATCATGAATTCATAACCATACACTTGCAATTTGGGCACGATAAAAGCATCAAAGTTGTGCCATTCATTTGCACAAAACTCAAAGAACTAGGACAGGTACAGATTTACATTATAAAGCACCCACCTTCAAAAGGGCCAGTGGGATGAATTTCTGCCAATGTATATAACAAAAAAGAAGATGCTGACAACAACTTCACAGACACATAAAAGTGCACGAATAAGTTCTGTGGCGTGATCAATATGTTGTAGAAAATGAACAACAATTTTTGCACATCGTTGATAAATTGTGAATCAAAATTCAAGTTGTTCCACAATTTGTCGACACATTGTGAATCAGTTACAAATTTTCAAAGATGCAAGGTGTAGGGTGTAGTGTCATCTAGGTGATGCCAAAATCCATTTGATGCACATCAAAAAATCACACTAATAATATCGAAACATATCATAAACAAGAAGTTAAACTAGTATTAAATATACCAAAAATCGATCACTTGTAAGGTTGCCACCTCCACAATACTATAAATAGAGATGCACATTTTTCAAAATGGCCCTTAACTTCACCTTACAATTGTCCTTGTAATGCACACCATTTCGGGGATCCTTTATGTTGAATTTCCCTTCAAAAATAAGGGTCGGTTATGAGGAGTGGTCCTTTTTAGGTGTAGTTACCTTATCAAGACATTGTAGCTAAACACAATGTAAACAATGGAGCCCCCAATGTTGCTCCACAATGCAAGAATTAATTCCACCCATCATGTAGATTTGGAAGAAATTAACTCCCAAAGGACCAAGTGTCCATTCAACATATACAAGAAATCTTTGGTAGGTTCTTATGAAGTCATTTTTGGTCTGACTGTAATGTTCATGAAACTTGGATACAATATATAAACATGTACCTCCTTGGTGGAAAACTTATTTTTTGATTGGATGCCTAGATCAAAAGTTATGTTGCCTTGAACTTTGGGGGCAATTCGGACAATTTAGGAATACTAGGGAATCTTTTGCAAAAAAGCTCATCAACTTTTGAAATTTGGCATTTATGTAATGAATGAAATATGGTGTACAATTATCCCCCAAAAAAACAAGTTTTATTCCTCAAATAACATTCTAAGAGGGGTCAAACTTTATTAGCTATGTTGAGGTGGTTTAACCCCTAAAGGACCAGCTTGTTGAATTTGACAACATACCAATTTTGGGCAGGTTTGTGTGACTAGAGATTTGCATATTTCAGGCTAAAATTTTAATAGAAGATGGGGACGAGGAATATCTTTCACGTGCACTAAATTTCATAACATTTGGATGTTTGAGTGAGAAGTTGTGGCATGATATGTTGTTTTTTTCACCGATAGGGCAGCAGGGGTAGGGACGCTTATACTGCATTCCAAATTTGTAAAACCAACCCATTAGTCGGGGCAGTACACTGGGCAAGTAGCAAGAATGATCCCTGGCCGGGTTTCTTGCTCGGTCAGTCTGGTAAGCCCCTTGATCACTGCCCTGACACGCTCCGACGTCCCATGCTGTTGAAGAAACATGATGAAGGCTTCATCGAAAGCTCGATCCCTTCATTGGCCCATGTCGATCTGAATGGGGAAGCGTAGGCATTGAAACCCGTAGTCGTGTCAAACTGCATGTCTGGGTTGAGTTTCCTATGTCAAATGAAGTAGCAAGCATGGAAGTCTCATATCTGGGTTTGTTTTTGCGCCCCTTTCAACTCAGTAGGAGACCATTATTTGGGCACTACCCTAGCTAAGCATGCACACCTACGTCAATCTAGCCTCCATACTCTTCAGATTCAAAAAATTTGGTGATCCAAAAATTTTCTGTGCTAGAATAGGGTTCGATGAAGGTCTCCACCATTCGCTTTTTGTTTTGTTTTTTTCATCAAGAAGATATGAAATTTCTCAAATTCGCCCGTGTTAGACATTTTTGTCTACATTGTCAAGACAAACCAATTTTTTCCTACATGTTGTACAATTCGAAATGATTTGAAACTTTTTTGGACATGTTCCCAACTTAGTAGGAATAAGTAATCCAAAGAAGAACCATCCATACGGAAACTATTTCATAGAAGAGTGACCTTGTGAAGTGCAGCTGCCCGGATTTTTGTAGGGCCAAAAAAAGAATTTCTATGAATTCAAAAGTTCATATCTTGCAATCCACGCGGTCAAAATTTCTGAAATTTTTTCCACATGTTTTCAAAGAATCTTACGGACACAAATGTCCAAAAATGTTTTTTCTCTAAATTTTGGTACTTGTACTAGATATGGCAGTTTTGGAGCGATTTTGGTGAAAACATAGTCAAGGAATTTAAGGGGTTAAAGTGAATACATCTTCTTCTAACTTCAAGTCCTATTACATAGCAATTGGTGAAGTAAAAAATTTTGAAATTTTTTCCATGTATTCCAAATGTTTGTCTCTAACTTTTCCCTATTCTGATTTCAAATAATTTTTTTTGTCATTGCACAAGAAATCATCAAAAAATGACTAGTGTATTGCCAATACACTCAATATCCTTCCATTGTAGAGTGATTTAGAGTAAGCTAAACTCCATATTCGCTTCTAAAATTTTTCATGAGTGAACCTAACATCATACACCTATGAATGGTCAAAATACTCATTTTCATGTAAAGCAAAAATTTACTTCAAAAGAGCCCAAAGTCCGTTGACCCTATTTTGTAGGATTGAAAATAAGTTTTTTTCTCACTTCAAACATTATAATCTTTCAATCTGCGCGGTTATAGTAATGGGATGAAAAAATTTCCCACACTTTGGTGAACTACTTTACTTCTAGTTTATGTGGTAGAAGTTTTAAAAAAAATAAAATTCAATTTTCATTTTTGAATGACATACCAAAAAACTGCAGTTTTTGAGAATGTCTCCCTACCACCCCCCAGGGCCCCCACTGGTCCCCTTTAGGAGTTAAATCCAGTGTCTAGAGATGTGCCGGCTCTTGAGCCAATGGCCTGAGATGAAATTCTGCTGGCAGCTGATATGAGTTTCATCAAAAAAGAAGAAGGTTCTGCATTTCTTTTTTGGTTTTCAGACAAATGGTTATCCCGATGGTTATGTGGCCTTTCTTTCAAGAAGGTTCAGTTTTGCATTTTCTGCCTCCTTCATTTCGGGGATTTGAATTGAATGAGGCCAATTATGAGTATACAATTTTGAATTTGTAATTTTTGTATGCAATATTTGTATGTATTGGCTCTGCATGATGGATAAAATGAGGTTTTGGTAACATTGGGGCAACAATGTGCAGGGACATGATGATAGTCTGGCATTTTTTAACACATGTATCCCCTTTTTTTTCTATAGGCTTGAAGCTGCCCATTTTTTTTTGAGGCAATTGGACATTTAATTGCCTAAGAAAAAGAACATTGTGCTCAACTATCCACCCAGTGGATGAGAAATGTTTTGAGAATTGTACTTCATCCAACAAATATAAAATCATTGACAGAGGAAGCTTCAGGGAAGATCGTGAAGTTATTTATCAAGGAAGAGGAAAGAATCTAAATGCTCTACATGAACCACTGATATAGATATTGATTGTAGTAAAGTTAATATCAATAATTATTGCTTTTACAAGTGACCTTCCGTTCAAGCTCTTTGGGGATAAATTATAGTAGAACCACCCATTACAACTACTTAAGCATTTTGTGCATGATCTAGAGCAGTGTAAGCAATGCAAATTTTTTGCCATGTAGAATGATAGAAATCATGAGCGTTGTCAAATTTTCATAATTGTTTTCCTAAAATTCAAATTGTTATAAATTTTGGAAGTCAAAAGTTGGCCTGCACCCATTTCCAATATATAGGGTCTTCCATAACTTCTCATCCAAAGACTAATTTGGCTCACAAAACCAAGCACATGTATTATGATTGTGATGACTAGAAGATGGTTGGAAACCAAGAAAGTAATGGTTAAAAAAATCAATTGGATCTCTTTTGCATTTCACAATACCTACAGGTTGGCCTAGTTGGTTCTACCATAGCACCAATTGCAAAAAAAAAGATTGTGGAATTTTAGAACCATGGCCTCTATTTCAAGTACTAGGTAGAGTCACCTCTATAGAATTCACTTGGAAATTAATGGTCTCCCGAGCATTGGTGTCATGAAGTTAAACCAGTAATTTGATCGATTGAAAACCTACCAGTGATTAATGTACGAAAATGAATCATTTTAATAACACATATAAGGTAAATCATCCCATGATAGGCCAACTCTCTAATGTAGACACCTACAAAACCACCCATTATAGTCTTCCATCAATTCATAACAAATTTTATCTAGAAAATGAAATTAGGACTTCATTAGGTAGGTTAATGGCCAAAATCAGTGCTTAGGGTGATGGTGATGGAGTTATTAGTGATTGCTTTAAGAACTTCCAACTTTCTAGTGTATATTCATTACAAGAATTGAATTTTTATTCTTTTATGTCATGCCCATATTAGAAAATATTGCAACCTTATTAGAAAATATTGTTAGTGCTTTAGGTGGTCTAATGACCATGATGGGTACACTTTTTGATGGTTTTGGAGTAGTCTACAAACTGTTTTGGGTTAACTAGGCAGCACACTTCAAAAATTCAGAAAAAATATCATACTTTGTCAAAAAAAATAAAATTTCAATTGCTCTCTCCATTTCTCATGTTTGTCTTTATATGGTAAAAAAATTCAAAATTTTCAAAAATGTGAACAATGCAAACCAGTCATTCTACTTGTCATAGGTTGGTTTACCTTACATACAAGAGGATTGACATGGAGAGGCATTGACGTCAGAAATGAACCACCAATTGAATTACTGTGGAGTAGCAACTTATATGTAAAATACTTGTGAATTGGTTGCTGTGGAGATCCATTAGCATGGGTGCTGGGAAGTTAGTAAGCCACACCAGCACCAACACGAGCACCAACACTTTCAGTTTGTTGATTCCCACTCGGAGCTCCCGGAGTTTGCTTCTTCAGCCCTGTAACCACGACTTTGGTTGTCGAGCTCAGGGGCAGGGGTGCTCCGTGGAAGTTGATGTTGGTGATGAAGAGGTTGAGCAATGTCAACAGGTTGATGAGGGATGTGCCGGGAAAAATGGAAAACTTACAAAGACGAAGACATGATGTCTAGATTCTTTGCATACTATAATTTGATTTGACCATTTGTATTCCTATTCAGGACTCTTAGCTTGAGATTAATCCATAAATGATGTCTAGGATGTTTTTTGTCTAATGGATGATAGAGGATCTTTTCAAGTAGGACAAAAGCGCAATTGTTCATCATTGGAATTTTGTGCAAAAAGGAGAGTTCTTGCATAGTAGGTTGACCTATGAAGTCCCATCATTCCCTTGGGGGACAAAGTGAATTTTGGGCTTCCTCCTACAATCTCAATATTCATCATGATTTTATGAAACTTTTAGTGATGATAAAAAAAAACATTAGCTTTCTTGGAATATAATTTTTATTTCAATCAATATCTTTTTAGGTGCGCCAAGTAGAAATCCCAACAAATATAAAAAAAATTAATTAGATTTTTTTTCTCATAGATTTTAATTTTATCTACATGGGAAGTTTTGATTCATTCCATTTGGAGTTGTTATGTGAAAGTTATGGAAAATCCTATTTTTTGGGCAATTGGAGCATCTTGATTTCCTAAAAAAATAACTTACAAGATTCATTTTTTAATGCAATTTTCACAATTTTTCACAATTTTTTTGGACAAGGTTAAGTTTTCTTGCTAAAACAATCACACCATTGGAATTATAATGTTTCAATCCTATCTTAGAGCAACTAACAATTTTGTTTTCTTTTAATTTTTTACCTACTTCTATTTAACAATTTTTTAAAGAATGAAAATCAAGTGTTTTTGTTTTTGTTTTTTGTTTCTTTTAATTCCTAGACTTTCTACTCAATTCTTCAACAAACAAAGATTTAAATTCAAATTTTGTAATGCAAAATGTTTCCACAAATGGTGGTCAAATTCATCTAAAGTTGTAGGCCAACATTCGGAAAAAAAATTCCAAACTTTGAACGCTAATATCTTCTAGATTGTAAAATCAAACTTCATGAAATTCTTACCACATGATATGAGACTAGTGAAGGACAAGATCCTATAGTTAGATTTTTTTTAAATATACTTTTTTTGTTTTCTTAGGTGAATACAATAAAACTAGTAGTTTGGAGTGTTTTATGATAGAAAAATGGCAAAGGGATTTCAGGTATTAAACCATAAACAATGAGGTGGACATTTTTTGTCCAATGAATGACATGGAATTCTCCTATGTAAGACAAAAGTGCAACTATTCATCCTCGGAATTAGGGGTGGAAAGGGGAGATCTTCTATAGTAATTTGACTCCCCATGAGTATTTTTTTTATTTTAGTCACTAGTCTGGCATTTAAAGGTTAAGGATTAACGCCGCAATAACCAAAAAATGGTTGATGGATGACTTTCAAGATTAGTGTAGACATGAGGAATGCACCTATTGATTCATTCATTGGATCATTGCTAACAAAGTACCTTGGTGATAGGTCTTAAGGTAGGTGAATCCAATCATGAGTGGTCCCCAATGCCGCTCCCTAGAAAATGCCCTTTTACCATGCAATGATGATCTAGAAATGTCGTTGTTAATGTAGTAGATGGCAATGAGATTAGTGGAACACTAATTTGAGGTGGTTAGTTGATCACTTCATATGCTATCAAGGTGGTTTTAGGCCCAGTTTATACTATGCATGGGGCTGGATGGAAGGCTGACTAGATTTGCCTCCAATCCGGCCCTCAATTTGGCCCTAGTTTTTCCATCCAACCCCAATTAATGTAAAGCCCTTTAGCTAGATTCCAAGGTGTAATTTCTTATTCATGTGTTCTTGGATTTTCTTAATGCTCAATTAAAAAAATGTAAAAATATACATCTTTTCCTTTATCTTCCTTTCTTTCCTTTAATTTTTTTCTTTTACCTTTTTTCTCCTTTTTATTCTATTCCAAAAATAAAAGAGAGTTTTTTTTACTTTCTTTTAACCTTTTCCTTTCTATTCCTATTTATCCTATTTCAAGATGAAAGAAAATGGAAGAGAGAATTTTTTCCTTTTTATGAAACTTTTCATTTCTCTTCCTATTTTTCTATTTGAAAAGAATATTTTTAAAATTTATTTTAACCTTTTCCATTCTCTTTTTGTTTTTTATTTAAAATAAAATAAAATTATATGATTTTTTGGAACTTTCCCCTTTATCTTCCTATTTTTTCTTCTTCTTTTTATTTTTCAAAATCATACTTAAATGAAAGCAAACTTCATTTATATAAATATATTTTTGGATTATTTGTTTATTAAATATACATAGAGTCACATTCTCTATTCTCCTATTTTTGCAACACGGTGACTACTCAAAGGCATAATGTAAATCAATAAATGCGTAAGGTAGTTTGCTCTAAAGTTGATAATGACACAAAGGTACATTTTGCTTTCTTCAATGTATTGGGAATGTATATTGAAGGAGGTGATCACTTTTAGTGACCATTGCGTTTCAACTTCAAAATTTAGGAACTACTTACGCAAAGGTCCAAAAAATATGAAATGACTTGGATTAGATGCCAAATTCAATTTTATTCCTACTACAATCTATTGAATTTTTTTTGAAAGAATCCAACTTCCTTGATAAGGCAATGATATCTTAAATAGTCATTTGAAGAACAGACTACCTTATTTTAGAAAAACTATTTTGGAACATAGAAATATAATAAGGTATCTAAATGTCGCGCTCTTTGGTGTACATGAACTTTTTTTCAAAAGCCAACAATAAAATAGAAAATTATGAACAATCCACTAATGGTAACTTCTTGCAAATAGGCAATTAAATTTATTTCAATTAGGTATACGATATAAAATCCTTTTTTCATTTAACTTTCTGAAGTTAATTTAATTTTTTAATAAATTATCAAGAAAGGTAATTGATAAGCCTACCAAGCCTTTCTTAATCATGACTTTCTTAAATTAATTACTGTATCAAGAAAGATTAACAAATTACCAAAGCACCAAATTAAGAAATGCTTGGTGATTAATTTAATTTTTTATTAAAAATTAAATTAATTGCGAATCCTAATCGAGAAATAAAAAAATGCTTGGTATTTAATGGAATTCAATTTGGCTTGATGAAACAACCTTAAGGTCAAACAGGCAAGGCCAAATAGCTAGACAGACAAGGCCAAATAGGCAGACATGGAAGAACAAACAATCATGCAAGAAGCATGATGAAGGTGTTTGTAAGAAAAACATAAATGTAAAAATAAATTTCTAAAAATCAATGGTAGAGATTTGTTTGATCCAATGGAGGAGCCCAATTTGGCCCCAATCTGATCCTAAATGGGAGTTTGGCCCACCCAAAACCTCATCCCAATTGCTCTTTTAGGGCTGGAAGATTTGGCGCCAAAACTATGCTGCCTAAGGTGACACGTAGGATGAGTTGTAGTTCAATCCAACCTCAAGTATATAGGCCTTGGGGGCTAGATTTGGAGAAATTGAGTGATTCTATTGGTTCGAACTTGGAGAATTCTAGCCGGCCTTCAATCCAGCCCCAAATATAAACCGGCCCTACTAATAGCAAAGGTTGGCAATGACATGTGTTTCCATTCTTGAATTTTGGTATGGCAATTGGCAGCTTACAATCAATGGAAAATCGGGAAGACATTTCAACTTTACAAGTGTAGGGTATAAGTTGACCGAAATGAAGTCTCTCAATGGTTGGAATTATGATATTTGGTAAATGCAACACAATAGATAATTAATCTTCCCATGAGCTTATGACCATATGTGGGCTCCAGTGAAGCTTATGGTGCACTGATCATAAAGTTAAGCTTACATGGTGATTGCAATTTAACCCCTAAATGTATTGGGAATGATTTAGAAGAAAGTAGTCAAAAAAGGGGTGTTTGGGTATTGTGAAGGGTGGACAATAAATGACAATATTTTTTTAGTTTCAAACCTTAAGATCTTGAACTTGCCTTCACTATTAATCTACCTACTAATTTTCAATAGTAAATTCCTTTAATTGAGTGAGATCTAAAGGTTCAAAGTTGGAATTTCTTTTTTTTTCACTGTAAAAATTCTGGGCAGCTACACTTAGACTGCTGAGTTTTTCATGTATACAATTTGATTTTGATGGTTATCCTTTAGAATAGAGTGCTCATATGAGTTAGGAACATTCTCAGAAAATTTCAATGTCATCACAGTGATGGAACATATACAAAATCGCATGACTGTAGGCATGGGTTTGGCAAAAACTGTGTATACTAGCATTTTTTCCATCAATAAATTTTCCATTCAAATGACCTCCAATCAAAAATCCGAATGGTGGATACATAGATGTGCACCTACTTCACCACATGGAATGATCCTTGAAAGAAAATAACAAAATCTCACAAAGTAGTGCCAAAAATTCAGCCACAATGTTTTGAGCATGGTTTGCTGTTCGAGGCAACCCTCACATGCTAGGTTTTGGAACTCACCCCTCTCATTTTGGCTCTAACCAATTTTGTGAGATTCCATACACCCCAAAACTCTAACATGGAGACATTAAAGAAATTTGGACCTTGAAAGAGGCCGTTTCACAATGCAACGCGGTGCTAGTATAAGAAATTTTTTTTCAAAATTTTTTTTTTTTAAAAACACTAAAAAAAATTAAAAATCGCCATATCCAATATAGTCACACTAGTGCCCCATCATTTCGGGAAAAATCTTAATTTTTTAATTAATTTTAATTAATTTTTTTTTCTCCTAATTGCACCACTACAGTAGCAAAGTCTCGGCCTCTTTTAGGGTCCAGATTTTTTTGTAATGACCGAGAAAGAGTGCAAATAGATGGAGATGGTAGATTTTCAATTATGACTCTGTAGATGCTTCTGACAATTATGAAGGTAAGCTATGAATGCAGTGAAGCATCCAAGATTGACAATTGAAGAAGGCATATTGGAAACCCATTTTAGAGTGATTATGGATACTTGCCCTGACATCTGCCCCTCACCCTTTGGGCAAGATTAGGAAATTTCAACCCTAGTGTAAGTGGTTGTGCTCGTCCTGCCTAGAGATCAAACAAAACTACTTCTCCCGTAATAACTTTCTTTCCATGAATCAGACCAATTTGAAATTTTTTGTCCCTTGAAGATATTCCTCGGGCACACATCCTCTAAAATTTTCGTGAACAAATATACATTATTCTGCAAGTAGTGGCCTGACCAAAATTGCTATGTTGCCAAAAAATGTTGTTTAGTCCTTTAGGGTTTAACTCGGGCCGACTTTGAAGTGTATAGATCTTAGAGAATACGAAATAATGTTTATAGCAGGAAATGGCAGGGGAGGGGCAGTTATGGTCTACGCAGTGATTTGTGTAGGTGGAAGCAAAAGTAGTAGACAGGTTGTGTTCTATAATGGGTGGAATAATGTCCATCATCTAGGGTGTTAGTGCCTACAATGCTTGCATTGGTGGCATTCTCTGCATGTAGCCAAGCCATAGCAATGATCAGCTCCCTCATTTGCCAGTAGTTGTAGTAGGATTGATATTCGAATATGTTTTCGTTTCTAGCATTCAATCATGAGCCAATAAAAGTACAACCACACTATTGGTCTACAGGTAGTTGTAGGACCCTATGAATGCTAACTTTGCACTTGAATATAATGGTTTTATTATTATAATTTCTGATTATTTCGGTGTCCCCGCAATCGGTATGAAAAGGCTAATCTATTGAGTATTTTTTCCAATTTTGTGGAGATCAAGTAGCACCCTATCCTCTTAGGGCTTGTTCGCATGAAGGATTAGACTAGACCTCCAATCGGGTCCAAGAGGGTTCACATGACGAAACTATGAACTTGATTTTTGATATGGAGCTCTAGTCCCTCCCTTGATCTTTGTGAGCCCCCAATTCATCACTAGGAGCTCACTCTTTTCTTTTTTTCGTATTTTGTTATTTTAAATGTAGTTTTCTAGACAAAAAGCCCTCCAAAGAGTGTAGAACCAAAATAAGGGTGTCACATTCCAATATAGTATTTAGTCTATATTTAAATTATTATAGATAGGATGCCCCAACTACAAGTTGTAAATAGGTTAGAACGTGACTAATTGTGGTAATTTGATAGATTACAAGTTATGGGCGTACCAAGCTCAAAAACCCACATAGAAAGGACATCTCTAGGTTAATATTGGTTGAGGGAACCTTGGCGAGGCATATAGGTTAATTCCCGGAGATAGGTTCTAGTTTCTCCATTTCATCGATAAAATAGTAGAACCCTAATTGTTGGCTTGTAGATGTCAAAATTATCAAGACGGGACCGTGAAGGAATCTCTGGTCTAAGGAAGGTGATTTAGGATTAAAACCATGACTGGGAACCAATGGCAAAGTCGGTTTGCCAAGATTCCCTCTAGTGTGGAAGATTCTCTAACCATCGATAATTAAACGAGGAGGTGGATTTTTTCCCCCTTAGGCCGATGTGTAAAATAAAAATATGAGCCTACACATGTGTTGTGGTATCCCATGGGAGGTTCCTTGAAAAGTTTTGGAATTTTTTGATAGTTGTAAGATGTCTTTCTGAACGGTCAATTGCCCAAATCTGCAATGGAAAATTCCTAGAAATTCCCCATGTGGCGATAAAATCTCACTAAAAATTAGAATAACTTCTTTTATATTAATAATAAGCTCCAACAAGTTTCAAGACATTCCGATAATCAGAAAGATTCGAACTTGCAAGAATCCTCAATAATCGACAAAATTTAAAGATTACGGTGGAGTTGACCAATGGATCGGGAGCATACAAAAGTGGAATGAGGTCAAAGATAGGTCTTTTCTTACTCCCCACACCTACTTAAGAGCCTACGCTAGTTACTTTTCTCAAAAAAGTCAAATTCCAAAATTTGAATTTTTAAACCTTTTGAGTGTTAAGTTGGCATTAGGTTTCATCGAAATTTTGAAGTTAGAAAAGGGGTGGAGATTTCTTCGAATTAAAGATGGCCTTCTGAAGCCAATGGCTCAATCCGTTTGTGATTTAGAGTTAATCTCCAAAAGTTAGAAAATGGACCATTGTAAAAAGTCAAAATTGGTAAATTAGCATAAAAATCCTAATTGATAAGATTACCACGTTGAAATGAGAGGACGTGGGTGCCCTTGAAAGAATATATAAAGGTATTCATTCTTCTCTCAAATCACCCCTTCTAGCCATTATTTTGGCCTTGTAAACATATTGGTTCATTAAACGTGGACTTTTAGCCATTTTTGAGCCAAAGTTGTGAACATGGTGTTTATGAAGCTTTTCAAGCTGCTTTTGTTGCTATTTTGTGAAGCCTTGAAGAACATTGGGGTCCTTTCAAGTCTTATTTGTTGTCTTTGTACTTGTTTTTGAAGTTTTGGTAGAGATTTGGTAGTACTTTGGTTGTACTAACTTTTACTATGTTATATTTGGTGTTCCTTCAAGTTTTTGTTTAGGATTTAAGTATTGTGCATTAATCCTAGACGATTCTTCCCTTATGACTAGCGATGTCACTTAGAGAAAATCTTTAGCTTGTTATGGTTATGATTTTTCGTACTAATTTTTTGTACTAACACATCTCGTAGATACTTGTTATACTAACACTAATGTAGTAGATGGGATTGTATGAACATTCTTAATTCCAACCTTACCATAGTTTTAATTTTCCTTTGTTAAACCTTTGTGTTATTCCTCGTGCTTACCATTCCAAGGCGAAGCTTTTACTTTGATCTTTAGAATTTGATAGGAATTTGGTGAGTTTTTGGAAATACGGCGAAGTTTTGACTTTGGAAGTTTTAGAAGTGATTGAATTTTAGAAAAAATTGCAAATACGGCAAAGCTTTGAACCCTATTAAGTTGTTTGGCCTTGTTGGTGGAAGTCTAGCCAAGTTGGCCATTTCTTTGTGTTAATGTTTATTTAGAACCGGGGCCAAGAGTAAAGAGAAGAAGTGACAATATAAAATTGAGTTTAGAATCATAAAGTAGAGGTTGAGAAGTTTCCAAAAACATAAGATATGAAAAAATCTGAGTTGAAATGAGTGAGTTATGAGGGGATGAAGTTTAGTACTCAAATTGGATGAAAAAGTGTTAAACTCATCCAAACAGAGGAAAAGAGTAGGATTAGAAGTTAGGAAAAAACTAGAGTTTAAATCTGTAATCAAAAGTGAGATTACCATCTAAGAATAGTGAGGGGATGAAGTTTTTAATCACTAATTAGCGGTTAAACTTCATCCATACATAACTTTTGCTAGGAAGGTCCAATTTGTAAGTGCTTTATGAATTTGGAAAGCTGATTTTAGACTCTAGAAGGAAAAAATCTAAAAAAAAAATTTCTAAAAATAGTAATCTCTCAAAAGTCAAACTGAGAGTAAGAATACATAGAAGTAGAATTAGGGAGAAGAAATTAGAGATAGAAGCATCAATTAGCATCGAAGAGTGTAGAAATTAATAACTTCTAGCTCACCACTCTTTCTCTCATTAGCCTACAAACTACAATAGGGAGAAGTAGAGAAGAAGCTCCATAAAAACATCACATTCCATTCCTACAAACTTTCAAAACTCTTCATACACACAAATTCTCCAACTCCAACATGCACATGCTGAATGAAGAAGAGACAGAGTAGCAAGGAGGTTTAGAGGAAGAGAGAGATTAGAAAAGACATCAAGAGAATTTGAATAGCCAATAGTATAGTAGCAAGAGATTGTTGACTTTAAGGATATTGTTCAACTAGATCATAAAGTAGTGGATAGGAATTTATAGAATATACAAATCAACAAATTAGAAAATCTAAATAGAAAGAAAAGAAAAAAGTAGGAGAGGAAAGAAAAGAAGAAGTCTCATCAACTTCCACCAACTTGTATTAAAATCACCTTTTTTTTAAGTGGTAAGCAAAATTCCAAGAAAGACTCCAACATGGCAAATGATGGGGAGTTGGAAGGAATTTATGACCACCTCCTAGATGAGGCAAATTCTGAGGTAAGACACTAATCATCCCAACTTTCATTCAATTTCTTTGATTAGCTATTTTAACGCTCAACCGAATTATAAGTACAAGTCAAAGTGTCAAGAATAGGTCTTTTTCAAAATACAAATAGAAAATCTGATAGAGCTTTCATAGAGGTTTCCAAAAAAATCTTACACTTAGAAATCGGAGTCAAATTGAGAAAGATATTAGTAGATGAAGTGTAGGAGTTCTAGCAGATGAAAATTAGTCAATTTCATCCAAAAGGAACAAGAATGGAAACTTGGATAGTGTCAGAAATCTCAAAGTCAAAGGTGAAGCTTAAAAGAAATTTCAAATTGTAGATTAGTAGGAAATTGTGGATGAAGTTTGGAAACACCAATTAGTAATCAAACTTCATCCACTCATAACTTTCACTAGGAAAATACAAAACAAAAGTTCTTTAGCAATATGGATAGGTAAAACTAGGATATATAAGTACTAAACTCAAAAGTCTAGAAATAGTAAATTGACAATAGAAGTCCCACACTTTGAAAACAAAGTAGAAAGTGAATTAGAATCTTTTGAAAACAACCAAGTAGGACACTTAGAGTTAGTTTTGGATAGAAGGAACTTAGAAGAATCTAGAAGCACTTCAAATTCTAGAAAATACTTAAAACTCTAATAATTATAGAAGGATGAAGTTTGGAACAAAGAATGGATGAAGTCACTCAAAGATCATCCATTGAACTCTAGACTTGGAACTTAAGTAGAAACTAATAGTATAAAGCTAGAGTCCAAAATTTGTAATCAATCAAAATAAGAAAAGTGCCAAAAGGAGTGGATGAAGTTTAGATAGCTTTTTAAAGCTCCCAACTTCATCCGGTCATAACTTCTTGTAGGAATCTCCGATTCTTGCAAGTCTTATGTTTTCACAAATGATGTGATTTGAACTACAACTTAAGAGAGCTAAATTTAGATTGTAAACAATTTTAGTAGAAAACCATAGCAGATGAAAAACTCTATGCTGGTTAGAACTAATATTTACAATTAGGTTTGTTTCCAGTGATTTCTTTGAACTTAGGGCATTTAGAAAAGAGTCCATTGCTTAGAAGGCTTAGTGGACAACGCTTAAATACATGTTAGTAAATAAAATTAAAACAAAACAAAAAGAACCGTTGTGGAAGAAGTTGTTTACCATGGGTGGATAAATAAACACTCACACTCTTCCATCCTTGAATTTAGGATTTATAAACCCGCTCTCCTTCCCATCAACCCAACTTACTAAAATAAACTAAGATTATCCTCCATGTATCTCCTTGTCTCACGTCATTAGTCAAACTCCCTTTTAAATATAGAAAGAGTTCTCAAGTTCCGTCTACAAGTATCTTCCCTATAGAAGTATTCTTGCCACATGCCACTCAATCCTAAAAATTTGGAAATATTTTATTTGGAGAACCGGTTCACATGGGGAAACTTGATGTGACATGGACTTGATCTTCATGAATTGGCCCCTAGAGCTCCACCTTCAGTAGCATCCTACATACAAATAGCCTCTCAACCCCTCACTGCCGCAAGTCCAAACAGCTCCAAAAACAACATTCCTTTTGAAGTGTTACAAATATAAATTTTAATAAGTTATAGAGATCTCAACCATATGATCTTGTAGTGCACTTGTTGTAGATGGCTTGCAACAAATTTGGTGTCATTTGACGACATAGATTGAAAGACTATAATGTTTCAGTGTTGGAAAAGGATGCTGAAATTTTTCCAAAAACACATTTGGAGGCGAAATTCGGTTTCTAAATCTACTCAAATGAAGAAACTTTAAACGAATAAGTGATTCAAAATCAGCATACAAACACATTGATGGAAAAAAAATCATTTAATTAACACATTGTGTCTGCAAAATGGCTTTGGAATGTCAAAAAACAGCAAGAAAAGTTGTAAAAAACACATCAAAAACTGAACCCCCTCTTCCTAAAATGCTTCTCAGTCACTCATAACTTCTTAGATGGATATGAAATTTTGTACACACAAACTAGACAAGTATGCACAACTTTTCCAAAAAAACTTATTGGAAACAAACATTGTATGAAGAAGAAACAAGCTGCCGAAGTTCACTCTAATTCAAAAATGTTGGGATTTTGAACTTTGAATTGTTCCCAAACATTCAAAACAACTTGTATTGGCATGAAAATTCTACCACAATAACTAGACTTCAAGGGAAACACAACCTAACAAATTTTATTGAAAACGAACATTGGATGAAGGAGAAACAAGCCCCCGAAGTTGCAGCCATCAAATGCAGTTTGGTGAACTTGAATTGAACTTGTGATCTTCAATTGGCTTCCAAAAATTCAGTACATCTTGGATTGATCTGAAAATTTTACCACACAAACTAGAAGAGAGAGCGCAACTTTTCCAACAAATTTTATTGAATTCAGACATCTGATGCAAAAGCAACAGGACTTTGAATTTGACCTGAGGACACTTTTTGTCCCCATGCGGCAGTGAGGGGTTAAACACACGGGTCTGGGTGTACCTTATTATTCCAGGATTAAGAGAAATCTGTGTCCCTTGGTGATAAGGCCGCATCTTCCAGGTCAGCTGGGAGGAATCATTCTTTCTTGTTGGAGCATCACTGCATCGGATGGGGATAAATTCCAATGGATGAGAGTTGAGTTACCACCAACTGAAACACCGACTGCTGCAACGAAATGAACAAATGATCCACTGCAGACCTGCCTGCCCTTCTGTCAATACAGTCCGTATTCTCTTGGAAGCACATCATCGTGCAGAAAGCAAGAAGCCCTATTACCAGGGCTTTTTCTTTTTCATTTTTTATGAAGTGCCCAAGTGGTGATATAGAGTGTTAGACAAAGTGGCCGGTGCTCCAAATTTCAACATTCATCCATATATTGGATAGAAAATATCAGATTAGTACGCATCGGGAACTAACCCCCACCCACCTAGCCACTATCTTAGTATTGTTGCAATATTATTTCAAAACTTACACAGTCCAGTATTGAAAGTGTATTGTTGTAGTACAACATTAGTAGGAACGGTGCATTCCATTGAAACTATATTGTTATAATATTACTTTTGTACATTAACAATATATTTTCAATATTGGACTGTGTAACCATTGAGACAATATTGTTTCAATTGGGGGTTACTTTCCTGATGCATATCACATGTCTGTAATTCTCTTTTCATTCACAATTGGGCGATTTCATCCAAGCTTTTTTTCTATTTCGACTGGCATTTTTCATATGCAAGGGTTCTCTTCTCTGTCCAGTCCTTGGACCCCAACCAGGAGCCCTGTGAGACTTCTGAGGTAGTAAGTTATAAGTTGTTCCAATGAGTTTTTGTTACGAGATCAGAGACATTCTGAGAGCCATGGGGTGGAACTTGTGCCTCTTGATGAGGTGTTCTGTCGCATGAGGTGAGTGCCTTGCGTTTCCTAGTCACTTTATCAGAACTCAGAGTAATGAAGTTGTGTTTCCTTTTTCTTATTAGGTGGAGAGACCTTACTGAAACAAAATTGACAGTGTTGTTGCTGGTGAGCATAGTGAGTAGTATTCTTAGACTTGGTCAATTTTTTGGTGGCAAAGGAAAGAAGAGTCCAGTCCACCAAAGATTTCGTTGCTTCGGATACGGACAATTTTGATTACATGGGCGGGCTGTATACCAATACTTGGGTAACTTTCAGACCCTGCGTCTCTTAAACATAAATCTGTGTCTGTCCTAGATTTCAGACCTTTTGTACATTTGTGTCACTGTTTCTGGAGCCAGATTTGTGCAAATTTAACCCCTAACTGCCCGAGGCACCAGATTCTGGTGTTTTGAAAACTTTCAAGTTAAGTAAAATCCAACCAAATTTTCATTATTATTAGTTTATATTTTTGGAGAACTCTTTTTGAAGTTTAGTTTTAGGCTAAAATTGTCGGATCATGATTTTTCTATTCAAGATTTTGTGCAAGGATGCCCATTGCAATCTTTACTTCCCGTAGAGTTGAGGGCTCTTGAAAATGAGCCTCAAATACACTAGATCTTGGAGAAATAATCACATTCAAAATTCATTTAAAAAAATTGTAGAAGAGATTTTTAGAAACTATAAATTAATTGGGGTTGTGTATGCTAGGCCCTATGATCTCATATTTTTTTAGTGACCAACTTTTGAGAGTTGACATGCAAAAAGAGAATTGAAATTTTTTCATAGTTTTTACACCCTCATGATCAAACATTATAATCTTTCAATCTGTAAGTGATATTGTTATGTTTTCTTTTCCTATGTAATCTCTAACATGTCTAGTTTGAATTTGTATTGTTACAATTCAAAAGAAATTGATACAACTTATGTTGACTTTTTGTTCAATTCAGAGCAAGTTTCAAGAAGCTCCAAACAAGCCTTGGGCATTTAGGGGTTAAAGAAATTGACCATGATTTGCTAAAGTTCCACAGGTTCCAGTTTGGAGGTACATGATTGGAAATCACTTCAGATTTTTTGGTGGAGGCTTACATCGTTTTGCACTGTGTGTCACAGTTGTCTACAATTTGAGGTGGCAATTTTGGGAGCCCTTCCTCTGGACTGCACTGCACATGAAATAGAGGAAGCCTGATTGATGTCTTTCAGGAGGCCCCAGCTTCATGTTCAGTAACTTATACAGGATAGTGATCGAATGAGTGAATGAGTGAACTTAACCCTTAACCCCTTACTGCCGGCAGGGCCAATTTGTGGCGTTTGAATGAAGAATGAACAGTGTAGGAGGTGAGAGAGAGCAGTTTTTCATCCACTTCTTTTCTAGTAACCTTTCATGGAGGATTATGAAGAGTATCCAAGTAAATTTATTGTCTTGTTAGTAGTTATCTTCAGACAAATGAGAAGTTAGTCAAAAAAACGGAATTGCAAATTATGCTATTTTCAATGTAGTTGGGTAAGTTGCTACTCCTTGCTCTAAATCTGAAATTTGTCCACAAAAATGACATTTTTTGAGTTTGAGTACAACTAACAAAATGGAGGTCCTCTACTCTAGTTTCTACACCAATTGGAATTTTAGAACAATTACAAATATTAAATATTTTATTGCAATTTGAACTTTGGATGTATTTTCAATGTCTTTTGCATTCTAATTATAGAATGACATGGAAATTTGGTTTTCACCATGATGTTAGAAACTATAATGTTCACACATGGGGAAATTTTCAGATTTTTTGAACGACTTTTCTATTTGATGTGGTTTTTCTTCACTTTTTCTTCAAAAATTCTCATAAAAATTAGATTGCGTCAAAAAAATCTAATTTTTTTGAGAAGTGAAGAAAACTTGTCGTTTCATCTCTGAGAAGTAAAATAAAAAAATTTCATGCAAATCTAGTTCCAAAATGGTAGGAAAATGAGCAATGGCAATGAGGCTCAAAATCAATGGTAATAGGTCCGTCCTTTCAGGGTTAAACGTCAAAGCAGATGTTTTGTGTCCGATGGATGACAAAGAATCTCTCCATGTAGTGTAGAACTACAACTATTCAACCTTGGAATTCCGTGAGAAAAGGGTAGGTCCTCAACTATAGTATGACTTCCAATGAACATTTTTTATTTTTTTAAAGTAGATGATGTCACACACTTCCAAAAGCGAAGATTTCCATAGCCAGCAATCCATCCTTTAAGCGTTAATAAGTGAGTGAATTTTTATTAACTCCTTTATCTGTACTTTCCTTACCCCCATATATAGATTTTTTTCTGAACAAGTTAGACTGCGATCAAAATGGGATTAACAACGTATTTGTAACCATATAACACATCCACATTCTGTATTACACCATATTCCATGTCACACCGCATGTTGTACCATATCAGTATCACGTATTAGCCATCCATATTCCATATACTGTATTTGTATCAAAGGTATTTGGGCTTTGGTTTTAGCTTTTTATTTTGTTTTTTATAATTTAGTAAGGGGGCAGGCAGGGGGATGGGGACGTCTGTTTCTAGGGAATAGTGTCAAGGCAAACGTTAGTTCTTTGAATTTTCATGTATGGTAGTCTGCTCTTAAAGCACCCATTTAAGGAAAATAACAGCTCTGTGGAGAAATCAGTGGGTCAGAACAGGATATTTATATTTTTGATGGAAAGAAGAATAAGGAGTACTTCATTGACAGTTTTTAGCGGAATTTTTTGAGTCAAAATGAATTAAATACGATTTATGGAAGCTAAAAGTGTATAGGTATCTATTAATGTTCATAGCCCACAACAATTATGAACCCAGAAGTTCCTTTAAATAGAGCAAGTGAATCCAACAAGTCATAGATATAGATATCAAAGTTACTCAACGAAGTCTTTAAAGCGTCCAAATAAAAGCATTGCACTTTTATATTCTATTTAGTAGTACTTAAAAATTAGTGTGCATCATCTACACTTAAAGATATTTGTATTTTACACTAAAGTTATTCTGAACTGCACTATGAGTAGAAAACACTCCTAACATTATCTCCAATCAATTATTCAAGTCTTTAAAACCCACACACATGGATAGACATTTCTACAGCAAATGCACTTTCATCCGTTTTAGTCATTATTTGCACTATTTTAGAACCCCCTACATGAGCGATTCAAAATGCCCAGGTGGAATTCGAGCAGACTACCATATAACAAGTAAATCTGAACTAATGTAGAAATACAAGTTCAGGTCTCTGTTCGTAAGTTGAAAATACTCAAAGTAGACAATGTTCGTGTGTCATGAAATTTAGAATAAGACATTGGCATGAGTTGGAGGCATTTTCTTATTCTTGAGAGTTGATGATAATTCTGGTGGCTTGAATGCTAGGAGCATTAACCCCTCATCGCTTGTAGTCCAAACATTTGTAAAAGCATCTTTGCTTTTCAAGTGCTATAAGTCTAAATTTTACTGAAGTATGAAAATCTCAACTGTACAATTTTGTAGTGTACATGTTGTAGATGGTGTAAAACAAATTTGGGGTCATTTGACGGTATAGATTGAATGATTATAATGTTTGAGTGCTGAAAAAAGATACTGAAATTTTCTTAGAAACACATTTGGAGGTGAATTCGATTTCTAAACCTACTCAAATTTAAAAACTTTAAACTACACAGTGATTCAAAACCAAAAGACAAACACTTTGGTGAAAAAACTATCATTCAATTGACTCATTGTGTTAACAAAATTGTTTTGAAATGTCAAAAAATAGTGAAAAAAGTAGCAAAAAATCACATCTATGGTTGAACCTCTTCTACTAAAATGCTTCTCAATCACTCATTACCTCTTGTATTGATATGAAATTTTAACCACACAAACTAGACTAGTATTTAAAACTTTTCAAACAAAAATGATTGAAAATGGACCATGTATGAAGAAGTTATAAGTGGCGGAAGTTCACTGTAATGCAAAAAATGTCTGAATTTTGAACTTTGAATTGCTTCCAAAAATTCAAAACAGTTTGGATGGACATGAAAATTTTACCACAATAACTCGACCTTAAGGGGAACAAAATTCAACAAATTTTATTGAAAAAAAAACATTTTATGAAAAAGTTACAAGCCTCCGAATTTGCAGCCATCAAAATGCAATGTGGTGAACTCAAATTGAACATATGAACTTTGAAGGGCTCTCAAAAACTCAATACATCTTATATTGATTTGAAAACTTTACCAGTGAAACTAGACTAATGTGTGCAAATTTTACAACAAGTTTTTATTGAATTCATACATCGTATGCAAAAGTATCAGCACTTCAAATTTGACTGCTAGACATTGTGAGGACACTTTTCATCCCCTCCGACGATGAGGGGTTAAGGAATTCACTTAGGAAACTAATATTGTGTTGCACTCTACATTTTATTTGAAAGGCTTACAAGAGAAAATTGTGATAGAAGAAAACAAAGCATCAACCACGAATATTTTCTTTTAAATAGGATTATCTTCAAGGCAAAGTTGGTTGCTACATGTGGTCAATGCTAATTGCTTGCTTCTTTTGGGGCAAATTTTTTTCTTTATGTGTATTGTCTATATATTTGGAATTGCAATTTTGTTAAATTGATACAATTCCAATGTTAAAAAATTGTGACATACATCTTCACAAAGGTGCACTATTTTAGGCCACCTCCACTAAGACACACATGAATATATGTTTTAGACCTCACTTCTTGAAACTTGCCAAAGTATTGGTATACAATCAACCTAACAAAATTGACGTTGTGTATGTATTGTTATCACCACCATAATGGATTCACTAGAAGAAATCTGAGTTTGCCTCAACAAAATCTATTTGATGTGTTTGTTGAGGCAAACGCAAAATCTGGATTTTTTTGGGTTTTCAATGCAAATTTTGTGTTTGCTTCAACAAACACATCATGTAGATTTTGTTGAGGCAAACACAAATTTCTTTTAGAGATTTCATATTACTTGTCTCGTTATTGTCACGCCCCTTAATGACACTTATTACCTTAAATTTACTTTCTAATGCTTTCCAAGCACTTCACCCTTTAGTGACACAAGGGTCAAGCTCTCCTAACACTGCACATGCCACACATCTACAATGTTAGGTTCCAACTCAAGTTACGGGGTTCCCCATTTCTCTGTAACTCCTAACACTTCTATTCCAACCTTTAACTCCTACAAGACACCAGGCATGTCATTTGATGACATGGGGCAGAACTTCCATTGATGTCCAAGAACTTGGTGGAGGCACTACTCCCCATCGGTGCTAACCGCCCTTGAATGGGACCCAACTCCCCACTAGGCCCAACCTAATTCATTTCGAGACTCACTAACCGGAACTCACCAAATGGGACATACACCATGGCCTAGTGTGGAGTAGGACACCACCCAACTGGTATCAAGGAGTGCACAAGCACTCCACGGTAATACACAAGTGGTAATGAGGCTCTAACACTAACCTCACTACCCGGGGTCACTTAAACTCACTATAGCACTATCCAGGAGGGAGGAGGGAGACCACCCCTCCTCACACTACTCTTTGTGGGATTTGTCACTCCCCCTCCCCCATACTAGAGGTCACCAAGAACCCCTAAGATGCTCCCCATCTTGGAGGACCACCCAATTCCAAGTGGTATCCTCCAAACTGACCCCTAAAGACTCCCGATCTTTCCATTGGGATAACGCTTAGTTCAAAGCTCCAAATCCCAAGTGCGAGTCCATTTTCATGATCTATATTTTCCGTAGATCACCGTGGACTATTCACTTTCTCCTATACAACAAGTATTGAGGAAGTTATGGCCCTCCAAAGGTACGAGTCCCTCGGGAGGTGTAGTTCTCCGGGACTCCACCCTCTTTGGATGCCTATAACTTTTAGCTCACAGTTCATCTCCTCATGAGACTTATCATTCTAGAAAGTTTTTCTCCTTAACTTTCCAATGATATGCGGCATGCCCTATTTGGCTCAAAGGAATCCTCCCACACCTTGTTTCCCACGTCCCCATGCTTTGGGACGTGGCCGGGACACTATCAACTTTGAAGAGTCATATCTTTTGACTCCCAACTCCGATTCTTGTGTTCTTTGAACCCATGGACACGTCTTCTCACAATCTTTCCAAGCATGTGTGACACCCCTCTTAATTCGTCCGAATCAAAGCGTTACAACGCTCTGATCACTCGGGACTCCTAGTCCCCTTCACATCTTCTCTTGTAAGGCTTGGGGAGTCACCCTCAATGTCCCCCTTGTTCACGAAGGTGGCACGGGCACGCCTCGCGATGAGGGTCATGATAGTTATAATGATTTTGGCATCTCAAAGATGCACATCTAGTGGTTGTTCAAGATCTAGAACTCTACTAAGCTTCAAGAAGGTAGCAAATACATGTTGCAACTTTTTTATTTCTAAAATGTTTTAATAATGGTGCAGCAAAGAAGTCACTCTTTTTTCAAAGACTTATTTTGTGGATCTTGCTAGAAAATGGGATGCTCTTCATTCAAGAAACAATCTATTTGTTACAATGTTGATGTGACATAGTAAGATGCTAATGTACATTTCTTACAAGACACAAAGGAAGTTTGTTCATCCATTAAATGCTCCAAATCCATATTTGAATGATGAACACAAGGCTTTGTAGCCATGTCTTGTCTAAATAATTTCATTCATCCAAAATAATGCTTGAATCTTTGAAAGATGACCCTTCTTGTATGATTGACTAATTTGATGAAATTGATGTGAAGGTCATAATTGTACAATGATAATAGAAAATGAGATAAATACCCAAAACAATATGAGCATTAAAGGTTAGCTGTGTTTTGCCAATATTGAAAGTTTCGTTAATTTACTTGATTTGAATTACTATATCCTACTGAGGTGGTAAAATGCTTGTGTTTTGAGGTGATGAAACCCCTCTCATTACCTTTACAAGTGGATATCGAAAAGTTTTGGTTTCGTGAGAAAGCATATTAAGGTGAGTTTCCATGTTATGGAATGTCTTGAATTTAGTGTCTTCTACCCTGTTGTGGCTTGCGTAAGTCCAATGTGAGCTATGGGATGCTATAGAGATATGAAATTGGCTTCTCTTGTGAAAGATTGAACGTTTTCTTTTGTTAAATTGGTGTTATTCCAATACTTTGGCACATTTTAGAAAGCATGTTCTAGAACACAAATCCACTCACAAGTTTTAGATTTTAGATCTTTATATACATTTGTGTCACAATTTTTGGAAGACGGATAATTATGTGCACGGCAACGTGATTTGTGCTAATGTGATTAGCACAAATCAGTGATTTACGACTCAGTGAATCCCAGCCAACAGTATTTCCCAGTTTTCTGTTATATTTTACATTTCTATATGGGACAGACGGCAAGAATTCTGGCAGCTTTACATCCTGCGGTGCAACAGTGTTTTCGTGAGGACTCGGTCCTCTGGTCGATTGGCGTTTTTCTTACGCAAGGGTTCTCTTCTCCGTCCAGTCCTTGGACCCCAACCAGGAGCTTTGCGAGACTTGTGAGGAAGTGGAAGTCGTGTCGACGAGCTTTTGTTGCGAGATTAGAGACATCATTTTGAGGGCCGTCGGGTGAAACTTGTGCCTCTTGAAGAAATTTTCTGTCGCATGAGGTGAGTGCCTTGAGTTTCCTACCCACTTTTCATCGATCACTTAGCGTCCTTGAAATTGTTGTTGTGTTTCCTTCTTCGTGTCAGGTGGAGACACTGACCTTACTCCAACAAAATCGACAGTGTTGTTGCCGGTGAGCGTAGTGAGTACTACTGTTAGACTTGTTCAATTTCTCGGTGGCAAAGGTAGGAAGAGTCCAGCGCAGGAAAGATTTCGTTGCTTCGGATAGCGACCATTTCGATGAAATGGGTGAGCAGTGTTCCAATACTTTTGGCACCTTTCAGACCCGTAGGCTCTAAAACAGATATCCGTGTCTGTCCTAGATATCAGACCTTCATATACATCTGTGTCACCGTTTTCGGAGTCGGATTTGTGCCATTTGAACGAAATGGATTATCGTATGCAAAAGTTCCGTAAGGTCCAGTTTTGGGGTAGATGATTGGATCCGCTTCAGATTTTTTGGTGGTGCACATCGTTTGTGGGCCGTGTGTCGCAGTTGTCTACGATTCAAGGTGGCGATATGCCGGGGAGTCTTTTCTTCTAGACTGCACTTCACACAGAGGAAGCGTGATCGATGTAGTTCCGGGTGTAGTTCAGGAGGCCCCAGCTTCATGTTCAGTAACTTATAACGTAGAGGATAGTGATCGAATGAGTGAATGAATGAACTTATTAAGTGAATGAATTTTTTATTACCCCTTAGACTGCAACCCATGTGGAATTAAACAACGTATATTTATCCGCATAACCCATCCATATTCTGGATAACACTGAGGCTTATATTCCGGATATGGTCTCATACATCGTACCGTATTCCATCAATATTCCATACTCGTATAGACACCCATATGTCATACCCATGTATAATCCATGTATACAGATCCGTATGACCCACCCGTATTCTGTATAATTCGACACATCGTATTCTATACATATATTCATACACCATATATATCAGTATTCCATATGGGTAATCCATATTCCACACCCTGTATGTATTCCATACATGTTCCGTATCGTATCCGTATAAAAAATTGGTTGTGGTGTTGGGGGTTGGGTGGGCAAATCAGGTGTTCTATTGAATTTTATTTAATTAAGTCCAGGTGTGGGGATGGGAACCTCTCTTTTTCAGGGGATGGTGTAGGTGCAAACACAAGTCCTTCAGGGCTTTGCATGTTTAGCAAGTAAATCTGAACTAATGCAGCATTACGAGTTCAAGTCTCAGTTTCTATGTTGGTAATGGTCATAGGAGTGTTCTTTTGATATGGACTTGTAGAAGAGGGCATTGGCAGGAGCTGGAGCCATTTTCTTGTTTTTGAGAGTTGATATGATTGTAGGGGCTGATGTCTAGGAACTTCTTTTGGTTGTGCTATATCGTAAATTTTACTTAGAAGATTTACATCAAAGAATTTGGGTCGTAGAAAACAAAGCAACAATCTCAAATATTCACTTTTGAGTAGGGCTATCCTTACATCGAAGTAGGTTGATATTTGTGGTTGATGCTATTTGTTTGTTTATTTTAGAGGCAAAATCTTTACATATATTGTTTACATATGTGGAACAACAATTTGGTTAAATTGGCTTAATTTGGAAGCTTCAAATCATGGCATATATATATATATATATATATATATATATATATATATATATATATATATATATATATATATATATATTCATGAAGGTGTAATTTTGGGCCACAAACCAAAACAAGCATGGATATATGTTTCAGTCTGCCCTTCTTAAAACATGCTAAAGTATCGGAATACAATCAATGTAACAAAATTAGTGTTCCATGTGTGTGCATGTTGTCACCACCATAAAGGTTTACATGTTACTCATCTTGTTATGTAGGTATTTTGATTTTGACGTCTCAAATATGTTCCTCCTACAGTTGTTCTAGATCTCGAACTCCATTGAGCTTTAAAAAGGTAGTTAATACATACCATAGCTCTTTGATATTGTGTAAAATGTCCAAGTATAGTAGTCTACCCTAATTCTAACCTTCTTCTTCACATTGTCCCTAGTTAAAGTCTGAAATGGATATTAACAAGTTGTAAAATGGATATTTGTTAAGTATTGAATGTTTTGTCAATGATGTCTAAGTGGTTTAACATTTGTCAAATGTTCCTTGATACTTTGCTAGTGAATGGAATGAGACCCAAGGTGGGTCCATTTCTGAAATGTATTAAAAAAAAACTTTTCCTCCACAACTGTTAATGCTAATATTTTCCAATTTGTAAGGTTGAACTTGATAAAAAAATTTACCACATGATCTCATACAACTACATTACAAGATCCTACAATTAGATTTTTTAATTTTTAATTTTTTTCTTGAATGAATGCAACAAAAATGGCAATTTCGAGTGGTTTTGTAAAAAATTGGCCTTGGCCCTTTAGGAATTAAATTTAGTAAAGGTTGCATTTTAGAACCATATCTATTACTTTCTACATACCGTAGTGCTTGTTTTTGGTGAAGCCATATCTTTTTTCAAACTATGCATGTGTGGGTTTTATAAGGCAATAAGGCCTACGATCAAGAAGTAGGTACCTATGGTAGAATTCTTTAGAAAGTCATAAGTAATTCAAAAATGCTCCGAAAAATATAAAATCATTTGGGTTAGATTCCACATCAATTTTTCTTCAAGTGAAAAATAAGAAAAAATAATTTTGTGCATCTAAGAACCATTGAAAAGGCCGACTAGCCCTTAAATGATTGCTTTAAGAGCAAACTTCCTTAATGGTGGGTGGGAGATAAGTCTAACTCTTTCTTCTAAGATTTATTTTGTGGGCCTTGTTGGAAAAGCAAGAGTTATCAAATGCTCTTCATTCTCAAAACAATCTCTTTGTTATTGACTTATTCCATCGAAGTGACACAGAAAGATGTCAATGGACATTTCTTATAAGATGAAAAAGACTTTTGTTCATCCACTAAGTGCTCCAAAGTCCATATTTTGAATGATGAACATAGGGCTTCATAACCATGTCTTGTCCAAATAATTTTTCATTCATCCAAAGTAATGCTTGAATCTTTGGAAGATGACCCTTCTTCTATCATTGACTAATGTGATGGAATTGATGTTAAGGACATAATTGTACAAAGATAATTAGAAAATGGGATAAATCTCAAGAAACAATTTGGATGTTAAAGATAGCCATGTTTCTCTCGTATTGATTTTTTTTTTTTCTTGATTTGAATTACTATAACTTGCTTAGGTGGTAAAATGCTTGATTTTTCAGGTGATGGAATCCCTCTAGTGGTTACCTATGCAAGTAGACATGGAAAGGTTTTGATTTTGTGATTAAGTATATAAAGGTAAGTTCCCATGTCATGGAATGTCCTATCTACCACCTTATTGTAGCTTATTGGAGTCAAGTGTGAGCTATTGAATGCTATTGAAATGCAATATTGGCCATTTTTGTGAAGGAATGAATGTTTTTGTTCATTAAATTGATGGCATTCCAATACTTTGGTACCTTTTAGAAAGCGAGCTCTAGATCTAAGACCTTTTTGTAAATGTATGTCACAATTTTTGGAGACAAATGTGTGTGGATATAATGCAATTTTCAATAATGGATAAGTTTTGGTGTACATAAATGTGTCCATTGGAGAATAAAAGAACAATCTCTTACTTTATTGTGTTATGATGTGTTTGACCTAAACTTGGTTGACTTCAAAATGTTTTGTTATGTTTGTTTTGGTTTCTTCTTGATTACATGACTAGATTTTTCTAGCAAATTTTAAATGTACCATAAAGTTTTCAACCAAATTTTGATACTCTTGTTCTAATATAATATTGATTTCTCCTAAATGGTTGAATGAAGCCTTTGTGTTTAGTTGTTAACAAACTTGCCATTAAATTGAAGCAAAGCTTTAGCTTTTAATTTTTGGATAATTCATAAAAAATAATCATTGTATTTAGAATTTTACAATTATAATTACAAATCCATTCAGAAAATTACTTTAAATCTATCAATATTGGGGATGCAATGAAATATAGAAAGAATTTTCATTTTTAGGTTATGAATTTATTTAATGTGAATTGGTGACAACAATTGTAAATCTACCCATACATACCTAATGCAAATTTCAGAATGTACAACTTTTGCCTATTAACAAGGGAGATTCACTATAAGAAACCACAGTTTCTTGATGTCAAAATGAATGGATTTTAGGTGACATCAAATATAACAACCTCTATTTTTATGTCAACAATGATGTTCAATGTAACATCTTGATGTTACATTGGACGTCATTGCTAATATAAAAACAGGGGTTGTTTTATTTGACGTCACCTAAAATCCGTTCATTTTGACATCGATGGTTATATTAAACATTACCTAAAACATGGTTTTCTTATAGTGATTGCAAGTTGTACTATTTTCGAACTTTCTTTAACAAAGTATTTGTGCACTCTTGCACTTTCAATTAGTAATTTTTTCAGTATTCATTTTTTTAATCATTTAAATATATGCATAGCAATGAATTCTCTCATAATGTGGAGGACTGTCTTTTGAATTTATACATATATAAACAATTTATTGAAATTTTAATTTATTTTGGGATAATACCATTCTTAGACCTCTCATTTAATTATACACTGACTATTGAATAACACTAGTCCAAGATTTTCATCATAAAGCCTATTTGCATATTTTCAAAAAAGTGTAAATCATCATAAAGTTTTTTACAAAGAATAAAACAACTATTCTAAAGTATATGAATATGAACTATTGAGTTGAATAAATATAAAAATATATTACTTGATTTCATTTCATATACTTCTTGTTTGGAAAAATTTAGGGCTACTACATCCACATGTCTTGGAAGTGTTTTAAATATTGGAATGCCTCAAGGATGTCAATGTCAATGCTTTGGTCTTCTAATTAATACCTCATTTGAACTATCCATATTTGTCTTTTCTTTAAAATTTAAAATTTTGTATTCAATGATAGAAACAATGAAAAGTAGTGCATTGCAACATGAAAATTAATGCATTGTGCAATGCAAATGCCCCAATATTGAATTATTTCTCAATATTTTGTTGAATAAAGCCTAAACTTCAAATTTAGTTATGAATCAATGCATTAGGATTGAACTTTGTCTTCAAGCTCATCCTTCTTACTAATTAGTCACTTGAATGTTTTTAGATTTTATTTTACAATAACATTAACAAATCTTAGCATGCGATGAAGTGCTTTTGGCAACTTAACTACAAGTGCCTATATTTGATTTAAAGCACTTCAATTTTAAGAGGATCTATTAACCCCTAAAGGACCATAAGGCCACTACATGGCTTTTGCAACTACATTTGTAGAAAATTTGGAATGTGAACCTTACTAATAGTCCATGAACAACAAAGAGACCCTTGATGATTTTTTTACTAAATCCATCGGAACAATCCGATTGAGAAATGATTGAGTGAGCGATTTTTGGTGAATTTTTTGAGAATAGGAAAAGTCCTATGGGCTATCACTTCACGTGTTCATATCTTTTTTTCCACACCTCAAAATGATTTGAAAAAAATTACAAATCTAAATCATGATGGTATGTACTTGTGGAAAAAAAATCAGAGTTTTTAGATCACTTTTGAGCATTCCGATTTCAACATTCCAATTTCAGCACATGTACAAAGTTCTGAAGAACTGGATATCTTACATCAATTTTGTCAATGGTGTCATTTTCTCAAAAATTGTGCGATTTTGATGATCTTTTTTTCTTAGGAAAGCTACATAAGTCTTCTTTCATTTCAACAGTGGCGATCATCAAAATTGTATCACACATTTGAGAAATTATGCTTATTACAAGAGCTAGTCAAGAAAACAAGAGCTTTGCTCAAACACCCCCGGTCCTTTAGGGGTTAAGCAATATTGAATATATATTAGATACAATCATACTCTTTGTACGTAATGCTTGATTGTACCTCCTTTAAAATGGTTTTCCAATAGAGAATTTGACTATAGATTTTCAGAGTACTGAAATTAAGTTTGTTGAAATTTGACCGTAGACTCCTATAAATAATGGTATTATATTTTAGGAAAGAATTTGAAGGCACTTGATTTTAGAAGGGAGTCACAAATAGATGGTGTTGCCTTACATTGAGGTATCTATATATATTGTCTAGCTCAAAGCTTTCGTCCCAATTGAAATTTTAGAGATCCCAAAGTTTAATAGATGTGAAATTGGTTGTTTGCTATTTTAGACACCTTAGTTCAAATTTGCATTGTCATCCTATAATGATGTTATATCCACAATGCAAGTGTTTCTTTCTTAACTTTTAAATATATGTTATTAGACTTGTGTTGAAGTGTTACAAGGCAAGTGATATGTTGGCAATCACTAGTTTCTTTGATTAGATCATGTTTATGAGAGGTTGTTGATATTGAACACTAGGTAATTGTAAAGGTTATCATCAATATGGAATATCTGGTCTTTTCTAGTGGATAGTGCTTCAAATCATGTTATTTTTTGTTTATGTTTTCAATGGAATTTGCAGGCAAGGAGTACTACAAGGTGGTTCCAAAGATCTTGTAATTCATTTATGATTTTCTACAACCTCTGCTAGTTCAACAATGGACAAGCCTTTGAAATGATTGAAGGCAATTTCTTTGAATCTATCAAGAGTTTTTTGTTTTTGTTGTCGGCAACCAGTGGCATCTCATGTACAACATCCTTCAACTAAACTTGGAGATGGTCCAAATGTGAAGATCCCTTCTTTGGAAAATCCTATTGTTGAAAGGAATGATGGTGATGATGTTAGGATGGCTCACGAGGACATGCTAGAGGGTATGGTTTTTTATGGTGACCATTTGGTTTCACCGCCCTCTTAGATGGATGGTGATGATGTTAGGATCACTCCTATGGACATGCCCTCTTCTATATTTTGTTATAGTGACCATTTAGTTCCACCACCTAATGCAATGGATGATGATTTCATGCAATGGTATGAAGACTATTGCAAGAAGGTTGACCAAATTTTGGCTAGAGATAATTTGCATATATTGAATGCAAAGCAATGTCGACATTTGGTCAAGAAGTTACGGTCTACAATAGATTGGACATTGAAGGAGATATATTCTTTTGGTCGTGTTGAGGAGTTCAAAAGCATCTTGAGGGACGTGCACCATCTTGTGTTTAAAGCATTTTCACTTGTTGAAGAATGTGGAGGTGAAGATTTATGTGTTTCAGCTATTTTCCAATTGGAAAATGAAGAATCATTTCGAGAGTTGTTGTTGGAGTTGGAGTGTTGCTTCAAAGCGACACAAGAAAAAATTCAACCCAAGGATGAGATGAATTCCATGGATTTTGAGATTGCATCTTATGAAGATGTTGAAAGCAATCGTAAAAACTTCAAAAGGATATTGGGAAATTCAAAGATTGTTGCGGTGTCAAACATGTCTCCTAAGCTTATAGAGTATTTGCTAGGGAGATTGGAGGACCTTGATCATGTCAAAGGAGGTGAATTGAATACTTTGAAGTTTGCCGATTGTGGTATGTTTGAGAAAGGCAAACAATTGGGTGAGGCAGGAGGTGATGGTTCTGTTTACGAATCAAAGTGGTTGGGCCTCACTTGTGCTACGAAAGTCTTGAATAATTGTGAAGGACAATGTGATGAGAAGACCATGGAGAATTTTCGTATAGAATTGAGCATTCTTACGGGCTTGAATCATCCAAACCTTGTAAAGTTCATGGGGACGGGAAAAGGTGATGATGGATGGCCTTTTTTGATGATGGAAAAGATGGATAAGAGTGTGAAGAAGTTAATCAATGAGCACATTTCCGAAGGACTTTACTTGCTTCCCTATGATGTTTTGCTTGACATTATTCAACAAATAGCAAGTGGTATGTATTATTTGCATGACATGCATGTGGCACATCGTGATTTGAAGCCAGACAATATTCTTTGGACTCCATTGAGAGCAAGAGAGCCATCCCTCACATCTTCAAGATCCTTTGAATACATAAAATTGACTGATTTTGGTATATCTAAAATCGAGGTTGGAAGTGAGGGTTTTAAACCAGACAATATGGGCACCTCCATATATCGGGCTCTAGAGGTCTTGAAATCCGATATAGAGGACATTGCAAATTATTTTGAAGCTGATGTGTATTCATTTGGCATTACTTGTGCTGAGCTTTTGTATGGTAAATTGTCATTTGAACAAGAACAACCAAAATATTTTTCAAGAGATTTATATGCGAAGATAAAAGTTGGAGTGCGTCCTGATTTGCCAAGCTCATGTGGAGAATTGAGCAATTTGATAAGGGAATGTTGTGCTTTCAATCCTTTGGAAAGGCCAACCTTTTCTGAGATATGGAAGCGACTTAAAGCTTTGAAAATCAATTATTTGGTCGGACAAGTAGGACCCATTTGCTCTTCAAGCAAGGTATGATCCAAATTGCATGAAATGAATCTTAACAAATTTGATCAAGAAGTAGAATCAAATAGAAAGTGTTCAAAGTGTATGCCACAAAATACAATTGTGGAGTTATCTAATCAATAGATGATTTCATAGGTACTAAATGTGAATTTTTTACTTATTAAACTAGAAAATTATTAATTGGTATATCTTTCAATAGTAGTTTATACTTGAATCTTAGAATTGAATTCTTATAGTTACATCAAACAAACACTTTTAGTGAAAAATTATTGTGAAGAGCATTCAAATGAAGAATATGATTTATCTTTGAGAAAAAGTGTTCCTAAGTGAAAATTAGCATATTTACTAGTTACTGGTTTCGAAGTATGGAATAACTTGCATATACAACCCTTTCATGTTAACATCAATGATTATAGTAAAGAATCTTTTGTACCTCTTTTTGTTCCTTTGTTCCAAAGTTTGAATGAATGCTTGTTTTGATGTTTATGAAGAGCTCAAAGATGTTTTTGCATTTCTATATGAGATATTTGATGAGATTGGAGTTCTTTGAAATTTCACTAAATTATAATTCTTAGTTCCTAGACTCCTTAATTTAAGATATTGTCATTTTATATGACCTTATTGTAACCTTGTCTTTTCATGTAAAGCTAGAACCACCTTAAATTTGAAGTTGAAGTTTTTTTTTCTAGGCTTAATTTTATTTCATTGTTTAAGAATGAGAGACATGATCAATTTTCTTGTAAATTTTACTTTTAGTATTATCTTAATATTGAGAGATTGCTTAAATCAAATAATGCACTTATGGTTTGCTTCTATTTGAACTCCATTTGTATTCTTGTATTCATATTTTTGTAACTTATCACTTTGTTTGTTCATTATGGAAATTTGACTAAAAAATTGAATGGATTGTTTTAATTGTAGGTCCATGAAGCAAAGCCAAATGGAGAGCATACAATGTTATTTGGTGTTCATGAAAAAGTCAAAGAGGTGCAAAATTACCTTCAAAACGTAAACTCATTGGGCATCATTGGTATGGGTGGAGTAGGGAAAAGCACTATTGCTAAGGCTTTACTTTATGCTGAAGAAAGAAATGCAAAGTTCAACAAAACATGTTTCCATCATATTGGAAGGCTTCAAAATGATGATAAATGCTTACAAGCATTACAAGGGATATTGACAAAATTGGATGTTGGCGAGAAAGTGGAAAATCTAGTCCATGGGCAAAAAGAATTAAAAGAGGCCTTGGTAAAGAAGAAGACACTCCTCATTTTGGATGATGTATGGGATTCAAACCATTTTAAGAACATCATCTCACCAGACATGTTTTGTTCATGCCCTAATTCAACATTGGTTGTGTGTTCTTGCAATTCGGATGCAATAAGGGATCATGTTGAAAAAATATATAATTTATACCTATTGAAGGATAGAGATTTGGCTATGAAATTGTTCACTACTCATTGCTTTGGTGATGGAAAGGCCAACATGCCCAATCCATTCTCAGAGGTGGGTTCAAGGATTGTTAAAGCTTGTGAAGGGTTGCCTTTGAGCTTAAAGGTCCTTGGTGCCTTCTTGTATGGAAAAGAGAGGTTGAGAAGTTGGGAGAGAGTGTTGCAACGATTGAAAAGAGGTAGATCACCACAAACTAGCAGAATTGGAGATTATTCGCAAATCTTTGAAGTATTGAAGATTAGTTTTGATGGATTGGAGGAGGTAGAAAAAACCATGTTCTTGGACATTTGTTGTTTCTTCCTCAAAGATGTGTATGGTCAAGGGTTGCATTACTTGCATGTTCGCTTTGATTGTACCAAGTTACTTACTTATGGTGAAAGTTCATTGAGGAAAGCAATTGACACATTGCAACATCGTTCACTAGTTGAAGTATGTGACGGGATGTTGCACATGCATGATCACCTTCGTGACATGGGTCGAGAAATTGTAGAGTTGAAAGTTGGTGGTCAACATTCTAGCCTGGACAAATACATGAAGTATGCTGGGACTCGTCTTCAATATCCAAGTGCAAAAACATTTGAACCAATGAAGAAAGAGGTTAGTTTGTGATTGTAAAGTTTTTTTGAAATTTTATTTTGATTTAAATATAATTTCCTTCCCTTTGTCTTATTCATGGTTTGATTGCATGATCATATTGAGTATTTCTATTTCATGCAAGCATGCAATTTTGAAGTGGTTTAGAGATTGAATAGTGGATCAAAATTGTGAGACTTACAACATTGGATATTTTACATGTAAGTAGGAGTTTGACTTCCAAAATCTTGAAGGGGTCTCATATCAAGCATCCAAGAATGATTTAACCCTCAACAAATATTTGAATGAAGAGAAGTATACGAAGCTCCGTATATTTTTAATTCAAATAGGTAAGTGTATGACAAGTTTTTATTCATTGTGTATTATAATAAGATTATTTTGATTGTCTAGACATATTGTCAATTTAAAGGAAAATTCTACATTAGGCAATTTATTCACTTGAAACAATTGGCAATGTGATTAAGAATAGTAACTGATAGTTTCAAATAAAAAGTGATGATACATACTTGTATTCATTTAATTAAACAATATTTGACCTTACTAGCATATAACATTTTGTAGAAGAATTTATCGCTTGCTCTTTCAATTATTATTTAATATTAAATGAACTGTTAAATGATACAAAAACAATTAGTATTAATATTTGACCAATTGAAGGTCAATAATCAGTAAACCAATATTTTGCATGTAGAAATTTTCCAAACATTTGAGAGGAGTTTGAATAGAGAGTCTTCCCCCCTTATATTTGATTATTAATTCTTTCTACTCCATTTGCACTTGTAGAAGAAGAAAAAATCTCTTACGACTTCAAGAATTTGACTCATGTGACTTTCTTAGAGATATATGGTTCTCATTTGACGGAACTACCACAAGGAGTGGAAAATATGAAATCATTGAAGTCATTAGATTTACATGGGTGTTCTAAGCTATCAACATTGCCGGATGCATTGGGAAACTTGTCTTCTTTGACATCACTCAATTTGAGTGGATGTTCCAAGCTATTAACATTGCCGGATGCATTGGGGAACTTGTCTTCTTTGACATCACTCAATTTGAGTTGGTGTACCACCCTATTGACATTGCCGGATGCATTGGGGAACTTGTCTTCTTTGACATCACTCAATTTGAGTGGATGTTCCAAGCTATCACCATTGCCGGATGCATTGGGGAACTTGTCTTCTTTCACATCACTCAATTTGAGGGAGTGCTCCAAGCTATCGACATTGTCGGATACATTGGGGAACTTGTCTTCTTTGACATCACTCAATTTGAGTGGATGTTCCAAGCTATCGAAATTGCCAGATGCATTGGGGAACTTGTCTTCTTTGACATCACTCAATTTGCGTTGGTGTACCACCCTATCACCATTGCCAGATGCATTGGGAAACTTGTCTTCTTTGACATCACTCGATTTGAGTGGATGTTCCAAGCTATCACCATTGCCGGATGCATTGGGGAACTTGTCTTCTTTGACATCACTCAATTTGCGTTGGTGTACCACCCTATTGACATTGCCGGATGCATTGGGGAACTTGTCTTCTTTGACATCACTCGATTTGAGCGAGTGTTCCAAGCTATTAACATTGCCGGATGCATTGGGGAACTTGTCTTCTTTGACATCACTCAATTTGCGTTGGTATACCACCCTATCGACATTGCCGGATGCATTGGGGAACTTGTCTTCTTTGACATCACTCAATTTGAGTTGGTGTACCACCCTATTGACATTGCCGGATGCATTGGGGAACTTGTCTTCTTTGACATCACTCAATTTGTGTTGGTGTACCACCCTATCGACATTGTCGGATGCATTGGGGAACTTGTCTTCTTTGACATCACTCAATTTGAGTGGATGTTCCAAGCTATTGACATTGCTAGATGCATTGGGGAACTTGTCTTCTTTGACTTCACTCGATTTGAGTGGATGTTCCAAGCTATTGACATTGCCGGATGCATTGGGGAACTTATCTTCTTTGACATCACTCGATTTGAGCGAGTGTTCGAAGCTATTGACATTGCCGGATGCATTGGGGAACTTGTCTTCTTTGACATCACTCGATTTGAGGGAGTGTTCCAAGCTATCGACATTGCCGGATGCATTGGGGAACTTGTCTTCTTTGACATCACTCAATTTGCGTTGGTGTACCACCCTATCAACATTGCCAGATGCATTGGGAAACTTGTCTTCTTTGACATCAGTCAATTTGAGGGAGTGTTCCAAGCTATCGACATTGTCGGATGCATTGGGGAACTTGTCTTCTTTGATATCACTCGATTTGAGTGGATGTTCCAAGCTATCGGCATTGCTAGATGCATTGGGGAACTTTTTTTTTTTGATATCACTTCATTTGAGTGTATGTTTCAAGCTATCAACATTGCCGGATGCATTAGGGAACTTGTCTTCTTTGACATCTCTTGATTTAAGGGAGTATTCCAATCTATTAACATTGTTGGATGCATTAGGGAACTTGTCCTCTTTGACATCATTTGGTTTGAGTGAATGTTTTAGCCTATCAACATTACAAGATGCATTGGAGAACTTGTCTTCTTTGACATCACTGGATTTGAATGGATGTTCCAAGCTATCGACATTGTGAGATGCATTGTGGACCTTGTCTTCCTTGAGAGGACTTGATTTGAGTGTATGATCTACGCTATCAACATTGCCGAATGCTTTAAATAACTTATTTTCCTTTGACTCCACATAGTTTGAGTTGATAAACTAATTTATTGACATTGCTTAATGCACAGGGGACATTCCTTACTAGACAATTCTTTGCTTGAATTGTTATTTCAACTTATTTACATTGCCTAATGCATTGTGAACTTGGTTGTTCTCATATCACTTGATTTGAGTGCATGTTTCAACCTATTTACATATTGCCCAATGCTTTGAGGAACTTGTCTTCTTTGACATCACTTGATTTGAGTGCATGTTCCTTCCTATTGACATTACCCAATGCAGTGGGAAACCTATCTTTGTAGACATCAGTCCATTTAATGTTCGTTTTCTAATCTATCGACAATAGGAACTTGTATTCTTTGACATTACTTGATTTGAGTGGATTTTTCAACCTATCAACAATGTTGAATGCATTGGGTACTTGGCTTTTGTACATCACTTGGTTTTAGTTGGTGTTACATTTTATCGACATTGTTTGTTGCATTGAGAATTTGATTTCTTTGAGATTTCTTCTTGTGGGTGGATGTTCCAACCTATTGACATTGCATGACACCTCATTGATATTGGTGGTCATTGAATGCATTTGATGTGAGTGAATATTCCTATCTATTGATATTGCCCAATGGATTAGAATACTTTCTTTTATATATTGCAATCAACAACAGATGAATATAACTATGGACATATGAGTGTGAAGTTACATAGGGTTTAGGATAGTCATAGTAGTGTAGTGATACAACTACGGTGATATGTAAACCCTTCAAGGTTTTTGACTATGTTTTCACCAAAAACGCTACAAAACTGCCATTTCTAATACAAATACCAAATTTTAGAAAAAGAACATTTTTGCACACATATAACTGTAGGATCTTGTAGTAAGTTGGTGTGAGAAGATGTGGAAAAAATTTCAAAAATTTCTATTGTGTACAGTAACTCCCAAAAGTTGTTGGCCACCCTAAAAATCACTCTCAAAAATTAAGAAATTGGAATTATAAAGTGAAATTTGGACATATTGTTGTAAAAAAGGAATTCTACCCTCATATGTAATTTCACTAAAAATGGACTATATTTAGACAATTTATTATTTGCATGAATTTTCGATGGAAAAAAAATACTTTTTGTGAGAAGTCAAAATGTCCCATTTCTTTTTATAAGAAGAATGTACATCTTGACTAGATTCACATGTTACAAGTTTCATGAATTTTGAATTTTTATTGATTGAGATTTAATTGATTGAAATTTGACCTCAAAATTTTGTTTTTTTTAATTTTTCATTCCATAAATTACAAAAAAAATAAATAAAAAATAAAAAATAATATCAAATGATTATATGTATCAAAAACATATTTTTTTGCAATATGTTGAATAAATATGTTTTTGATACATATAATCATTTGATGTTATTTTGAATTTATTTTTTTATTTTTTTGTAATTTATGGAATGAAAAATTAAAGAAAACAAAATTTTGAGGTCAAATTTCAATCAATTAAATCTCAATCAATAAAAATCCAAAATTTATGAAACTTGTAACATGTGAATCTAGTCAAGATGTACATTCTTCCTATAAAAAGAAATGGGACATTTTGATTTCTCACCAAAAAAAAAAATTCCATCGAAAATTCATGCAAATAATAAATTGTCTAATTATGGTCCATTTTAAGTATAATTACGTATGAGGGTATATTTCCTTTTATACAACAACATTTCCAAATTTTATTTCATAATTCCAATTTCTCAATTTTTGAGAGCGATTTTTAGGGTAGCCAACAACTTTTGGGAGTCACTGTAGATTGCAAGATATTAGCATTTGAATTGACAAAAAAAAATTGGGGGCCCTATAAAAAACAAGGCAAATGCATTTCACAAGGTCACATTTGTATGAAAAAAATGTCGAAAATGATGGTGCTTTTTTGGATTCATTCATCCAAGCAAGTTGGCTACATGCTTGAAAATTTTCAAATCATTTGGAATTGTATAATACATAGGAAAAAAATAGTAAATAGAAAGAAGCAGAGAATGAATCAAAATACTAAATTGTTAAGAATTTAATTATGGAATTGAGAAATGCGAATCCTCATGGTGGTAATGTTGTCATAAACAATCTACATCCTACGATTTTATTCTTTTCCAAAAATATTGAAAATGGATTTGATTAATGGACTTCAAAGTTTATTTTAGAGTAGAGAATCCAAAACTGCTTGCAAACTAAAATTCCTCATAAATTTTATCTCATTAATCAAATGGAATGATTCAAAGCTTTTGACATGTATGAAACCAATTTCATGTATTTTTTTCTTAAAAAAGTGATTTTTTAAGAATGTTTTTTATCTACACAAGTTGCTCACCAAACAATGAAAATTACATAATATACAATAACTTTTCAATCATGTTTTCAAAATTTATGAAAATTTTTGGACCTTAAAGGTACTCCTTGGGCACACATTGTGTGAAAATTTCAAAGGATTATTTTTTGTTCATAGTGAGTTGCCCAAAATTGTTATATTAGCAAAAAAAATGGCATTTGGTCCTTTAGGATTTAAGTCTCACCTTCACACATTGTATTGGATAGAATTTTGACAAAAACGACTTATTTATGAACTATTTGCATTGGTTGTAGGATTAATGGATTGCATCATGTTAGACAATATGATTGTATCTACATAAGACTTTAGTAAGGTCATATTTGTTATATTGAGACCTTTTGTAGTCTCAATTTTATCCTCGACTCGAGGATAAACTATTTTATCTCTTTACTGGTATTTTTTTATATATAGGTAACAACAACAACTTTTAGAATTTCATTATAGGATCACTATTTGAGCATTATTTATTTTTGGTTTCAATTCCTAATTTTTTAAATGAATTTTCCAATAACTAGCATTCTGTCTCAAAATCTACAAAAAGTCTCAATATAATGAATATGACCTTTAGTGATGTAAGTGTATTCCAACAATGATAATAATGTTTTGGGACACAATCTTAAATTTTCCCATCACCGACATTTTTTTAAACTTTATTATATATGTATATCATTCAATTTTAATTAGAGAAAGTAGAAGAAGTGTTTTTAGCTATAGTAGATTGTATATATTGTTGTACTTTGACATTTTTGTACACTCACAAGTCTAGAAGCTCATACTCATTTTGCTTAAAGAAATTAAGGAGCAATTTTTCATAGTAATCTATATTCTATTTTTATATTTAGTAAGAATTCTATACTCCATTCTATATTTAAAGAGTGATATAATTCTAAATCAAAGGATGAAAACTCTACACTTTCACTTTTGATGGTGTCTCCATTCTCAAAAAATAGTTTAGAAATTGTTGTTTGTTTCAATAATTTATTTATTTACTAACTCAATTGGAGCATGCGATTTTTATAGAAAAACCTATTTGAATATTGGTTCAAAAATTAATAAGAAAAGATATAATACTTTATTGTATCATGAATAAAAATGGGTAGATATATTTTTTTAAGATCTAAAGAAATATGTTAATTTAAATCTAAAAGTTTATGAACAATAAGATCCATAATGTAGGTGGACACTTGCACTTTACATTTTGATTTAAAAAACTAACCAAATTTTGGGCCATAATCATCAACATTAATTGACCCATTTCTAGTCTAAATTTGTTTGAATGGAATGTTGAAGCAAATGATTCCCAAATAGGAAATTTTCTTTGGTACAATAAGTTCGAACCAAGTGAGGCTTGTCAATGGAAATTTATATGAATAGAGAATTGATATTTGACTTTTAGTTCCAATTAGGGTTCTATTTCCAATTCAATTGCTCAACACTCCAAATAGATATAATGTCCTAATTTGGAAAATAACAACAATCACCACTACAACAACACATGAAACTTCTATATACACCTTCATCTCACTGGACACTAATTTGGCTAAGAAGATTATTTTTATTTTTTATTCATCCAAATTGGTGATCAAATCACTAGTTACAATTTTATCATTGTCTACACCTTCATCCAACTAGCTTTTCACTCACTGCATCACATCTCCAACTTGGATATCCCATCCTCATACACCAACTAGCATCCTCATATTCACACACACTATCATCCACAAAAAAAGACAAAATACATAATAAAAAATGTTGGGACAACACCTAACCAAGTGAGAGTAGCAAATTTAAACAGGGCCAAACAAAGTACCAACTCTAGCTTTGAGAGCATTATCATTTTGGTGCTCTAAAACATGCCAATTTATCTCTTAAGTGCTTGAACGCAAGATAGGAAGGTCACTTGTGAAACGATAATGAACAATATAATATTTATATTAGTATTATAAGCTACAATGAATATTTACATTAATATGTAATCAATATCTGTATGAGTGGTTTATGTAAAGCATTTACATTTTTTCCTTTTTCTTGATAATTAAGTACACAATCTTCCTTGAAGCTAACTTGCTATGTCAAAGATTTAATTTTAGTTGGATGAAGTGCAATTTTCAAACATTCATCATTCACTAGATGGATAGTTGAGCATTTAGCAGGTATCAACTAGAGGGTTTGAGGTTGTGAAAGTTGTCATACAATCTTTGGTATACATGCAATCAAATGTAATATCTTTGCGCAATTTGTATTGCCAAATGAAATCAAAATTTGGCCACTTTCATTAACCAATAAAGACAATTGTAGACTTGGGAGAATTGCCTAAACTTGGATTTTAGAATCTCTTATGAGAGCATTGATCATGTAGCTTGTTCAAATGACCAATCACTAATGAGCTTCCCAACGAAGCTAGTATACAAGCGTAGAGTGTAGAGCGAGGAAAATTGAGTAGGGATTTGGAGAATAAGGAGAAATTTGTAGAAATTTTATTTTTGCGATCAGAAAAGTGACATGTTTTTGGGGAATATTTCACTACAAGAAAACCAGTGTTTTATGACTATGAAAATATGACTTGAGATGATTGGCAACTACTCACAGTCATATTTTTGGAGCCTAAGACCTTGGAAAAGAATATGACTACAAATATGACAGTTAGTCATGTTCTAGCGTGGTATTTTGAGGACGTATAGTATATGCCCATTGGGAACACCAAAATACTTCATAGGGAACGATAGGGAACATGTTTGGAGAATGTTTAGTCATATTTGGTAGTCAT
Source organism: Straminergon stramineum (assembly GCA_963920665.1). Taxonomy (NCBI): domain Eukaryota; kingdom Viridiplantae; phylum Streptophyta; class Bryopsida; order Hypnales; family Calliergonaceae; genus Straminergon; species Straminergon stramineum. The sequence goes on along the minus strand of OY987267.1, from coordinate 26,061,996 downwards.
ATTTTTATAGCAATCATATTTGGCAGTCATATCTTTATGGTTGTGACTTTTTTCTCTTTTAGGGTAGTCTAAGGTAAATTTTGGTGGGAAACATGCTTGGAGAGGTCCTAGTCATATTTTTGCTTTAGTCATATTTCGTAGTCATATTTTGCAGGCAATCATATTTTGCAATCATATCTTTATGGTTGTGACTTTTTTTTCTTTTAGGTTAGCCCAAGGTAAATTTGGGTGGGAAACATGCTTGGAGAGGTCCTAGTCATATTTTTGCTTCAGTCATATTTTGTAGTCATATTTTTTTTTTTTTTGTGTGTGGGCAACTCGAGGAAAAGGTGGACAATCTAAAATGGCCTTCTCATATTTTGGCCATAGGTACATCCCTTGGGGTGTACACATCATTTTATTTTTATTTTTATTAAAAAAAAGATTATTTTTTGTTCTATATTTTGTCTATAACAAAATTGGCGTCCAATAAATTCAGGTGCCACATGTTCATATTTCAATTCATTAATTTATATTACTCATAGGTTTTACAAGTGAATTACAAAAAAATAAATCAATTAATGGTATGAGACAATAGATGGATTCATATTTAGATCATCTCGTAGGAAGGGATTGGGGAAGGGTCTCCAAATGCATGTGAAATGTATTTTGATTTTAAGGATTACATACACTTTTGGTGACAGTGGCAGTCGTCAGAAGTAGTATTCCAAATATAGACTTCGTTATCATTACATACAGGGTTCATTCTTTCATATACACATTAGGTCAAGAAAAGATGGTCAATCTTGCAAGAGAGTGCAATGGCAACGTTGGTGCTTCATGTATCATATGATGAATGCTATTCATTTCATTGACATTTTCCTACAAAGACCAACACAGTTACATGGTGTGTTTTTGTGTGATATATTGAAGATAATTTTATATACAAAATTAAAATTAAAACATGAAAGACAACTTCATTTGCAACACTTGTAGCTATGATTGGAGAATCAATCATAATCTGCATCAAAGTATTGTATGTCATTTGCTTCTATGTCATAATGTCTCAAACGTTGCAATGTAGTTGCAACCACATTGGGCTTTACTTCCACTGCATTGTACATGATGGGTGTCTTTGGTATGAGGTCTTCATGCAAGGTCGTGGCTTCTAGTTCATGAAAATTAGTTGTCTTATCCAACACTAAAACAAAATGGATGTTTTATGACTCTGAAAATATGATTGAGGATGATTGGTGACTACTTGTAGTAATATTTTTGGAGGCCAATACTTTGAAGAGAAATATGACTGCTACTTATATTTTGGCCTTGTACATTGTGGGCTTATAGTATACATTTGTTTGGAACACCAAAATATTTCATAGGGCTTCATGGGGAACATGTTTGGGGAACGCACAGTCATATTTAATAGTCATATTTTGTAGTCAAATTTCTATGATAGTCACAGTTTTTTCCTTTAGGGTAGCCTAAAGAAATTTGGATGGGGAATATATTTGGAGAGTGCTAAGTCATATTTTCACTTTAGTCATATTTTGCAGTCATATTTTATAGATATATTTCTTTGGTAGTTATTTTTTTTCCTTTAGAGGAAGTTTAAGGAGAAGGTGGGCAATCTAAGATGACTCTTTTATATTTTGCCCCTAGAGGCCATTCCTTGGAATTAAGGCATGACTTTGTTTAATACCTATTAAAATAAATTATTTTCTTTTGTATAATGTGTCTATTAAAGAATTAATGTCCAAATAATTTAGGATGGCATATGTTTATATTTTTATTAATATATTTAAAAAATTTATAGGAATTAAAAAAGGAATAGAGAAGAATAAAGTAATTAATAATAGGAGATAATGAATTTTTTTTTGAGGATTTAAAGAAAAATTAGAGAGGAATAAAAGCCTATAGATAGACCAAAGTACCAAGGTGGGACTAAGCCTGAGAACCCAAGATGAAAACCAGGCCTCCCTTGACCCAATATTGGAACTTGCCATGGTTTTGACTAATTATGCTAATTGATTGTGATGTTCTCCCTCTTGCCCGTCCGCCTGTCCACCCGTCCGCCCATCTGCCTTGGGCCAACCTCCTCTAAATTGAAAACCCTTGGCCCCTTACGCCCGCCTCTCCCTCCCGCCTTCCTCCCTGTCCGCCTGTCTACATGTCCGCCCATCTGCCCGTTTGCCTGTCCGCCCATTCGCTCGTCCACCCGTCCACCCGTCCGCCTATCTACCTGTCCACCACTCCACCTTAGGTTGAATTCCACCAGCTTGAAAACACATCACCCTTGGCCCCTTGCGCCCGCCTCTCCCTCCTACCTTTTCTCCCCATTCCCCGTCTGCCCGTCCGCCCGTCTGCCTAGCGAACAAGAAGGCGAACAGTAGGACGCTCATTTTGTGAAGCAACAAACTTCTTTTGGCATTTCTGATTGGAGATTCTGGTGTTTGGGGGCGTGTGATATACCATTGGAAAGGTATTTCCAAGACCTTTCCAACGATATATTACACGCCCCAAAATTCCAAAAAAACGAATTCGAAAATTGCAACTGAAAGTTGCTGCAACTACATAGTGAGCGTCCGCCCATCCGCCAAGCGGACGGGAGGGCAGACGGCTAGGCGGACGGGCAAACACCAAGGCGGACACTCACTTTTTGAAGCAACAAACTTCATTTGGCATTTCCAATTGCAAATTTTGGTGTTTGGGGGCGTGGGATATACCATTGGAAAGGTATTTCTAAGACCTTTCCAACAGTATATTAAGTGCCCCAAAATTCTAAAAACTAAATTCCTTTTAATTACACATCCATTTGCATTCCTTGTTTACAAATCAAATGATTTTCCAAAGAAGAGGCTATTTGGTGACACTTTTCATGGTTGTATTGATTTAGTGCCTCACTATATAACATATTAAAGACATAATTTCTATAGCTTTCTTCATTTACCATGCATTGCATGCTCTACCTGTCCGCCCGTCCGCTCATCCGCCTACCTATACAAAGTTAAAAACACCTCTTCCTTTCACCCTCTCCCTTATCCGCCTATCCGCCGTGGGCCGACCTCCACCAAATTGAAAACACTTCACTCTCATGCCCAACTCTTGCTCCCGCCTTCCTCCCCATCTGCCCGTCCGCCTATTTGCCCGTCTGCCAATCCACCTTAGACTGAATTCCACCAAATTGAAAATACATCACCCTTGGCCCCTTGCGCCCACCTCTCCCTCCTGCCTTCCTCCCCATCCGCCCGTCGGCATTCACCGTCCGCCTGTCCACATTTGTCGTCTGCCCGTCCGCCCGTCAGCATTCACCGTCTGCCTGTCCACATTTGCCGTCTGCCCGTCTGCTTGTCGGCATTCACCGTCCGCCTGTCCACATTTGCCGTCTGCCCGTCCGCCCGTCCGCCTACACCGTCCGCTAGTCCACATTTGCCGTCTGCTTGTCCGCTCGTCCGCCTAGCAAACAAGAGGGCGAACACCAAGGTGGACGCTCACTTTTTGATGCAATAAACTTCTTTTGACATTTCCGATTGGAGATTTTTTATTTTTTGGGCGTATGATATACCATTGGAAAGGTATTTCCAAGACCTTTCCAATGGTATATTACACGCCCCAAAATTCTAAAAAACGAATTCAAAAATTGCAAGTGAAAGTTGCTGCGACTACATAGTGAACGTCCGCCCAGCTGATCGCCCGTCCGCTAAGCGGACAGGGGGGGGGGGGGGCGGACGGGGGGGCGAACACTAAGGCAGACGCCCAGGTTTTGATTTTTGAAGCAACAAACTTCTTTTAGCATTTTCGATTGGAGATTTTGGTGTTTTGGGGCGTGTGATATACCATTGGAAAGGTATTTCTTTCCAATGGTATATCACATGCTCCAAAAAATCCAAAAAACGAATTCGAAAATTGCAAGTGAAAGTTGTTGTGACTACATAGTGAGCGTCTGCTCGTCCGCTCGGCGGACAAAGTGGGCGGACGGGCTCTAGAATCCACAGATGGGGTCACGGACAGGATGGCGAACGGGCTGCAAAAAACGCGGACGGGGTTGCGGATGGGGTCGGGGACGAGCGGACGAGATGGCGGACGGGTTGCAAAAATCGCGAACGGGGTCGCGGACAAGCGGACGGGCTGTAGAAACTGCAGACAAGGTTACAGACGAGCGAACAAGATGGCGGACGGGATGGCGGATGGTGGTGCGGACGAAAAATTACCTAAGGTAAAAACCAATTTTTCCGAATGTCATAGGACGTCTGGGGGGTTCGCGGACGTGGACACCGGATGTCTAGATGTTGACGGCTGCATCAGGACGCCCTGTCAACCCTGCGGACAGCTGCCTGTCCGCCAATCCCAGCGATTGCCCGACGTCCGCTGTGGCGGACGGTAGGTCCGGGTCTGCTTTGGGGCGGACGTTTTTTAGGTTTGGTAGCAGACAGGTATATGGGGGGACGACCTCCTCATTTGCTCTCACTTCTACTCTCCTTCGGCACCAAGTTGGATGTGCTACTGCTACTTTATGTGTCAGTTGCTCCTAAAAGGTGGAGAGTGGAGGTCCTTGAGCTTTTGTTACTATTGCTGATTTACGATGTTACTTATTTACACTCATCTCACGGTACTCACATGCTGTGGTACTATTTTTCGAAGGGCTCAAAAATTCAAATCATCTATCATGGCAGATCAAGGTGTTCCTACCAATGACGGGAGGACTTCAGGAGGTGAAAAAAAGAAAGGGACTAAAGCGAAGGGGGCCCTTCATGGGCTTCACTATGAGATTTTAGATGACCCGAACATCAAAGCGGAGAGCGGTTGGGAGGAGGAGGAAGGGGAATATTGGACCTTCAAAACATGCAAGAAGTATGTTAAAATGTACCACATTGACAAGTTGTGGCCTCGGGATTGCCACGTGGTGCATACACATGGTTTTTGTTGTAAGCCATGTAATTGCAACAATAAGCATTTTGTGCATCGATCGGAGGAGGTGTGGCGGGCGCTATTTGGGGACAAGCCAAGGAGTAAGGGATGCATAAATTACAGCGTGGCATCCATGGTGTATGTAGAACTCATTTTAAACCGCAAGGTAGATTGGAGCACTTATCCATCCAAGGTGAATTCTCCACTTTTACTACAATCCAATCAAAAAGACATTCCCGATCTGTACGATTCTCAAGCAGAGCCAAGTGAACCAACAAAGACCCCAAAAGTATTAAAAAATACTACAACGCGTACAACAAATGTCTTTGAGGTTTTAGGTGATGCAATACAATTAAGGCCCGCAGAAGTGGCACAACCTTGCACTGAAGTGAGCAATGTCTCCTTGGGAGGTGTAGACGGAGAGGTTTTTGTAACTCCTCCAACGTGCTTCACATCCACACTGAATGTGATAACATTGGGTGAACAAAGCATGGCTCTAAGCAAGGAAACTACAACGAATGAAACAACCTTGGGCAGTCTAGACATGGCTGCAAACAAGGAAACACTGGTAGAAGAACGTGGGTCACCTTTTTCGCTAGATGGAGAGGTCAATGAGGAACAACTTGCAAGGACCAATGCTAGAATTCAGGGTTACATAGATAGTAAAGCTCTTGAGAGCTTGGTAGAATATGCAACTCCGATTTCTCAGCTGCCAACGACGCCAAGGCGAAGCCAAACATTAAGCCCAATTCGAATGTTGAGTCTGCATCAAAACGTAAGCCCAAGTCGAAGGTTGAACCCAAGACAAATATTAAGCGCAAGAACTGGAGGGCATCTACATTTGGCAACTTTAAGCTCGGCTCAATTGGAGATTCTTTGTTCCATACCCACCGCCAATCAATTGGAAAAGCTGTTAGAATGTTGTAGTCATTGGCGAATATTAGCAGAACAACATCTTCATTCTAATCCCGAAAATGAGGCAGGTAGCTCTAGTCAATCCGCAGGAAAAGGGGGCTGGGGTACTATTTCGCAAACCACATACAGATTGAGAACTTTAGCTCAAATGGTAGCTGAAATTATTCCTTGGGTTAGGGACGTGGCAAAGGAATTTTTTAAAATAGCACCTGAATTGTTGACTGGTGCCTTGGCTTTTTGCAATTTCACCGAGAAAGTGGCATCAATTCTTGAAGGTGGCGTGATGAACTTAAAAAGTTTGATGGCCTTAGAGGAAGACATTCATCGGCTGAAGATGAAGTGTAAGGAATTGGAAATGAAGTTGTAGTTGTCACAGAAAAACATGGAGCAGGAACGTTGTAACAAGGTGGTTCAAAGAAAGCACATTGAAGAATTGGAGCTCGAAGTACAAGAGTTGAAGAGGGGTAGGCCTACCATGGACTCCATGATCATTCCATTTGTGTAAGAAAGTCAAGAGAGCGATTAACTCTCTCTTCCTTTTGAGAAGGCAAAAGCGGTGGAGACGTCCATTGTGAGCCCCTATTTCGTCACTGGGGACTCACTTATCGTATTTTTAATTTTTTTTGTGAAAATAAGTGTGGAAAATAGTACAAAAAACCCAAAAAAGAGTGTAAAACCCAAATAGGTGTCTTACATGCCAATATAGTATTTGGTCATATTTTGAGAGTTTTTACTAATTAGATTCAAATTTTACTTGTAAATAGATTAGAACCTAACTAATTATGGTAATTACGAGTTATGAGCATACTAGGCTCAAAATCCCACATAGAAAAGACATCACTTGGCTAATATTGGTTGAAAGAACCCTGGTGAGGCACATAGGTTAGTTCCCAGAGATAGGTTCCAGTTTCCCCATTTCATCGACGAAATAGCGGAACCCCAATTATTGGCTTGCAGATGTTAAAAATACCAAGATGGGACTGTGGAGGAATCTTTGGTCCAAGGAAGGTGACTTAGGGTTAAAACCATACCCGGGTAACAACGGCGAAGTCGGTTCGCCAAGATTCCCACCGGTGTGGAAGATTCCATGGCCATCAATAATTAAATAAGGGAGTGGATTTTGTTCCCCTAGGCCGATGTGTAGAGTAAAAATATGAGACTACATATGTGTTGTGGGATTCTATGGGAGGTTCCACAAAAAGTTTCAGAATTTTCTGATAGTCAGAAGATGTTGTTCCAAACGGTCAACTACCTAAATCTACGATGAGAAATTCCTAAAAATTCTCTACGTGGTGGTAAAATCTCACTAAAAATTAGAATAGCTTTTTTTATGTTAATAAGACGCTCCAACAAGTTTCAAAACATTCTGATAGTCAGAAGAACCCGAACTTGCAAGATTCCTCAACAATTGACAAAATTTAAAGATTACAGTGGAGTTGACCAGTGGATCGGGAGCATACGAAAGCGGAATGGGGTCAAAGATAGGTCTTTTCTTACTCCCCCACACCTACTTAAGAGCCTAGGCTAGTTACTTTTTTCAACGAAGTCAAACTCCAAAAGTTGGGTTTTTAACCCTTTCTGGTGTTAAGTAGGCGTTAGGTTTCGTTGAAATTTTGAAGTTTGAAAAAGGGGTGGAGGGTTCCTTCAGACTAAAAATGGCCTTCTAAAGCCAATGGCGCAATCCGTTTGTGATTTGGAGTTAATCTCCAAAAGTTAGAAAATGGACCAGCGTAGAAAGTCAAAATTGGTAAATTAGGGTGAAAATCCTAATTGATAAGATTACCATGTTGAAATGAGAGGAGGTGGGTGCCCTTGAAAGAGTATATAAGGGCACTCATTCTTCTCTCAAATCACCTCTTCTAGCCATTATTTTGGCTTTGTAAACGCGTTGGTCCCTTAATTGTGGACTTTTGGCATTTTTGAGCCAAAGTTGTAAACGTGGTGTTTTGGGAGCATTTCAAGCTCATTTTGTTGCTATTTTGTAAGCCTCGAAGGACATTGGGGTCCCTTCAAGTCTTATGTGTTGTCTTTGTACTTATTTTTGAAGATTTTGGTAGAAATTTGGTAGTATTTTAGTTGTACTAACTCTTTCGATTAGTATATTTGTTGTTCCTTCAAGTCCTTGTATAGGACTTGAGTATTGTATACTAATTCTAGAGGATCCTTCCCTTATGATTGGCGATGCCACTTAGGGAATACCTCTAACTTGTTATGTTTATGATTTTTGTACTAATTTTTGTACTAATTTTTGTACTAATTTTTTGTACTAACACTTTTGATTCATCTTCCTTTAAGTTTTGTTTGTCAAACTCTTTGTGTGTTATTTTTCATGCTTACTCTAACACGGCGAAGCTTTGACTTTGGTTTTTAGAATTAGGTAGAAATTTAGTGGACTTTGGAAGAATACGGCGAAGCTTTGAACTTTAGAGTCCTAAAATTTTCTCTCAAAAACAAGATTGTAGAAGTTCATCAAGTTAGCATAGAAAAACAAAAACAAAATCTCATCACATTCTCTTTCTCACAAATCTTTTAGTTCCATAGAAGTTAGAGGGACTAATTTTCAAAGAAGTTAGAGGGACTAATTTTCATAGAAGTTAGAGGGACTAATTTTCATAGAAGTTAGAAGGACTAATTTTCATAGAAGTTAGAAGGACTAATTTTCATAGAAGGTAGTAGGACTAATTTTCATAGAAGTTTTTTTAAAAGCTAGAAAAAAATAAAACAAAACAAAAATCAAAATCAAAATCAACAATTTGCCAAGGCCAGGGAGCCCTTCCCTCAAGCAGAGCCCTGTCTGGTAAAGGCGCTCGCCTGTGCAAGGGGAGCCCCCGGCCAGCTAGGGGAGCCCCGGCCAGTTGGGAGCCTCCGGCCTGTGGGGGGAGCCCGGCCAGGTGGCGGGCAAGGAGCCCCCGCCGTAGGGAAGGCCCGCCTGCTAGGAGCCCCCACCTGCCAGGAGCTGAGAGCCCCTGGCTTGGCAGCCTACCTGGGAGCCCTAGCACAGGAGCTTTGTAGGGGCCAGGCCCTACCTACAAGGCTGCAAGCCGCAGTAGGGGCCAGAGGAGGAACTAATCCCCTCCCCTTTCAAGAAATTTGAAGTCCTCTTCATTTTTTTTTCATTCTTTTTTTTAAGGAACTAAGGTAGAAGGTAGACTTAATCTAGGAAGAATAGAAGAGAGGAAGAATAGACAGGTACCAAACCAAAACCAAACAAGTTTAAAATAGAATTAAAATAGGTTAGCCATAGGAATAGGTTAAGAAGAAAACTATCATAGTTTGGAGAAAAAAAATAGCAACCAATACTAATCTCACCACTCTTTCTCTCTTAGAAGTTGTAGCAAGTGCACAACAAGATTAGAAGTCACAAACTCAAAGTTGCATGAGAGAATGAAGGAGTACAAAAGCTTGAGTTTAGATAGAAATTAGATAGAAATCAAGAAAATCTTAAAGAATCGATTAGAACCATAGAAAATAGGATAGATTAGAAAGTTGCCTTGAATTAGTGGAAATCTTATCAAAAACCATATCTTTCCAAGTCAACTTGTAGAATAGAATAAGTTTAAATAGTGAGAAGGGATAGAAAAATCTCTAGTAGTCATATTCCGCCAACTTGTAATTAAAATCCACTCTTCAAGCTGTAAGCAAAAAAATGGCAAATGAAGGAGAATTTGATGATCTATACAACAACGTGCCAAATAACTTCCAAGACGAGATAAGTTATTAAATAATTTAAATCTTATTAATTTTCAAAGTATGTCGATTAATACAATTTTAGTAGAAAAGCCCTATGTTGTTTAGGACTAATCTTTGTGAATTTGGTTGTTTCCAATAAGTGTTTTTTTACTTAGGATTTAGGAAAGAGTCCATTGCTTGGAAGGCTCAATGGACAACATTTAGACACCCGTTAGTAAATAAAATTAAGACAAAATAAAAAGAACATGTTGTGGAAGTTGTTTACCATGGGTGGGTAAATAAACACTCACATCCATCATCTTGAATTTGGATGAGGTTGGGAATGACAAGAAATGTGAACAAGCAGTACAGACCATCATTCCTAATGTTTCTTGTACATTGTAGGATGCTTCAACACAAACGAAAGGTAGTGAGGTAGAGGAGCTACAATTGAAATTAGATGAAGCAATTCAAAAGAAAATCCTTGTTGAGGTGGAGTTGGACCGATTTCAAAAAATCATGGGCATGGAGGAATGCATGCCGAAGAGCGGATTAGAGTCTCGATTGTTGGCATGGGTACAAAAACTCCAAGACAAACCCTCTATAGTATCTCGAGCAATGAAAGGGCTTATGAAATTGGCAATGAAGTCGGATGAAGAATGCAATGCCGTGGAGACTTCTTTGCTTCAGTTCAAGAAAGTGTTTGATGAACATCCAAGGGGTTCCACCCAAATTACATGTTGGGGGGACATGGATGACATGTTTGAGCGTTTGAACCACGCAAAGAAGGACAATGTTGCACACATTGATTGGGCCTTGGAAGTAGAGGAAGGGTGGGTCCCTTACAACACGCTTTCAGCGCACATCAAGGAGAAAGAGAAGACAGTAGTGCATGCTTACAATCCAGCCCCAAGAATCTTGAAAAGTCATTGTAGCCTTTGGCAAGGTCCTTTTGGCCCTGAAGGAGCCCTAACCATGGGCCAATGTCGCCACACTTTTCATGTGACATGCATCGTGAAAGCATCACTCATTCGTTCAGTTTGTGCCGAGTGTCGTTCTCCTCTGAGCCCTCGGTTCTATGAAATGCTTGGGATCTTGGAAGATATGTCCCCCATCCACGAATACAACCGATGGACCCTTTCTCTTGATCAAGGGCCATACCAGTTCTAGAATTTCTCGCATTGGGGGCAACCTCTCACATGGGATTCAATTGATTGCTGACATGGATTGTATGAGGAGTCTGGAGAGCCAATGGATCCTTTCTTGTGGGTGACCGTTAACAAAGAGGTGGAGTTGCGTGCCCGGAAATTGAAGATGGCGAGGCTTGTGAATTGTTTTGTCGCAACATGGGGGGCCATTGGAGTGTGCAACACAAGAAGTTTTTTCGGTTTCCCGACAAAGAAGTGCGAAAAGAGCCCAAAAAAACTTGGGTAGAGGTAGAGCATGCTCAAGAGTTCAATGAGCAATACGGGGCTTATAATCACACTTTGATTGGTAGGGCCCTTTTCTTGTCAAAGTTGAAAGAAGCTGCTAAAGCTCGTGCTCTTGTTGAAATAGATGGGGAAACAACTACAGGGCATTCATTTGTAGAGGTAGCTAGGGCATTTGACAAGAGGATAGGTGACATCATAGCTGAATGGAGGGGGGTTCTATTGGCCGATTTTCGACCAATAGGGTTACCCATCGAAGCTAATGACAAACAGGTCAATGTGTTTGTAGATCGAGTGGATACTACATTGAGGGCCTTGAAGGTTGAAGGAGTAGATTTGTCTCCAAAGCGAAGCTCAAAACGAAAGAGAGAGGATGACGATGACGATGACTACTCTCCGGAAACCAAACGACAGTTTACAGTAGTGGACATGGAGGTTAGATCCGGAAGAGGTGTTGTCTACAGTCCTGGGTCAAATACTCGACGAATAAGTGCAAGACTTTTGGCTAAGGAGGGGCCATCTCACGATTTAGGAGAGGGTAGTAGTTCTTAAATATAAAAGAGGCTTTCCTTATTTTATTATGTTCAAATGTTTAATAGTATAGAAGTATACCGGTGAGTGTGGCTTGAATGTTATAAGGGTTGAGTACTACTAGTAATTCATTGTACTCATGATGAATTTTGATTTGTTTTGAAGTTCTTTATATATCCAAATATGAAATATCAATATATGTATCTTTGAATTAATCATTTGTTTTGCTTTCTTTTAAGTTCATGCTATGGTAATTTATGAAGGATAGCTTTTTGTGAAGTATGTTTTTTTCATGCTCATCTAGAAATTTTAAATTATAAGACCCTTTGACAAAACCATAATTTTCTGAAATCTCCTCATTGGCTCATTCCATCCATAAATCCCTATTTTGTCCCACATCTCTTGAAGCATTGAACATTTGAACAATTGAACACGACCTACCCCGCCCGTCCGCCCTAAACGCATCGTCCGCCCGACCTCCTGTCCGCCCGTTCACTTATCCACAATATCCGTCTGCCTGTCTACTTGTCTTCGCGTCACTCCATCCGCTTGCCCGCATTGTCCGTCCGCTCGACCCCCGTAGGCCCGACCGCTCGTCCGGTGGACCGTCCGTTCGCCTGACTGCCCGTTTGCTCGATCGTCCGTCCGCTCGACTAAACCGACCGCCCGACTGCTGGACCGTCTGTCCACTCGACCGCCCGTCCGCCGCGGAATCAGGCGACGTCAGATTGCATGTTTTGTAGATTCAAAAATGGTCTCCAATGGTCAGGGCCAGTTTTGGAGACTATAACTATAGAAAAGAAGTCATTTAAGAGCACTCTTGAAAAAACTGAATGCTAAGATTTCCAAGGGCTAGGAACTGCAATTTTTGTGTCCCTTGCTTGGTAATGTATAGTTTAGTGGACGGGAGGGCCTTGATTTTCAAGGTTTTGTGCACTCATTTTTTATTATATTTGGACATTGTTCATCCGATCTTTACATTTTGAATTTGATTCCAATATACAGAATTAAAATGTGACTTGTGACTATGAGCAAGGATTGGTCTGCTTGGTATAGTATCCCATCAACCATTAAGGTAAAGTGCAAGGCTTGCAACTCAGTGTTTGCCAAGAAGATAAGCCCTATATTGAGCCATTTAGGATATGAAGGCCCATCAGGTGTTCATGATACAGAAGTGAGTCTTTGTTTGCAATTAATGCCGAATGTTGGAGTCCTATTTATTCGATCTAATGGGGCATTCCCGCGAAGACCGATCATTGACAATTTAGATGTTGGTAGCATGCGTATGGTTGGGAGCAATTTTTCAAATGAGAGGGATATGGCACGTTCTACTCAAGAGGACTCATGTGCAGCACCGGAAGAATTTGTTAGTGTAGGATCCGAAGTAAACCAAACTACAAAAACATCCAGTGATCGTGAGACTCCTAGGGCATCAAGCAGTAGACCTCAAAGACAGAGTAGTCTAGTGAATGGCTTTGAATCTGCAACAAAATACAATTTGAATGCAATGTGGGCCAATTTCTTTTATGCAACAAACATACCATTTGTCGGAGCTCGAAATCCAGCATTTAAAGTAGTGAAAAAAACATCCAAATGCTATGGGCCCTACACTCCACCATCGTATCATGATTTACACCATAAATTGCTTGACCAAGCAAAGACCGACATCAAGACAAAGTTTCATAATAAGACCGAAGATAGCATTAGGAAGTTTGGAACAATATTGTCTATTGATGGATGGAGCTTGGTTACCAATCGACCATTGATAAATGCCATGCTTGTATCTTCTACGAGTGAGCATTTTTTGGGATCGGTAGATACTAGTGGAGTCGAAAAGAATGCTCCTTTTTTGGCCTTTGTCTTGGAAAAGTTTATAAAACAAGTAGGCCCCACAAATGTTGTGCAAGTGACTGCAGACAATGCTCCTGTAAATTCGACAGCATGGAATATGGTGTCGAGTAAATATCCGCAGATTTTTTTTCAAGGTTGTGTGGTGCACCGTGCACGCCTTGAATTTGTTGCTTCAAGATTGGGGGAAGCAAGAATGGATGAAGGAACTAGTGGAAAAGGCCTATACCGTTGTGAAGTTCTTCAAATTATGGCATACGCCGCTAGCTATATTTTAAAAGCACGAAACGAAGAATAGCTTATTGATGTCGGTGAAAACAAGATTTGCCTCAAATTTCTTCATGATTTCTCATTTGTTGAAGGTCAAGGCTAGATTGCAACAAAGTGTGGTGGATCCACAATGGGTAGAATATGTGCTCAAGTTACGGGACACGAAGAACGCAAAATCTCGTACAGAGTCTCGAGAGGTGAAGAAGACAATTTTAGATGAGCATTTTTGGGCCCGTGCCACTAATTTTCGAGAATTGATGGCTCCTATGGTGTTTGGTCTACGTGATTTGGATGCGAAGACACCATGCATGGGCAAGGTGTTGTACATCATGAGGAACTTAGAGAAGCATGTCTTCTCTTTACGAAAAGAGCCCTTTGGTTTGTCCTTGGACTTAGCCATTCCTATCGACATGTCGTTTGGTAAGCGACAGGAAATGATAGAGACCGATCTACATTATGTAGGAGCTCTTTTGAACCCTTATCTTCTTCACAATAAAGAACTAGCCGATGATCAATATGCAACAGACACATGCAAGTGCATTATCAAGAAAATATGTCAACCAGGAACTTATCCTAACGTAGTGAAGGAGTTTGTAGCATTTCGACATCGAGATCCTCCGTTCCACGACATGTTGGATCCGGCCAAGCAGAAATTGTCGGCACATGCTTGGTGGGATTTTGAGGGTGCATGTGACAAGCTCATTGCTCCAATTGCAAAGAGGATTTTGGCCCAACCGGTGTCATCATCTTCATGTGAATGAAATTGGAGTAACTACTCTTTTGTTCACAACAAATCCCAAAACAAGTTGAGGCCACAAAGAGCAGCCGATTTGGTGTATGTATACACCAATTCCAAAGTCATAACCGCATCGAAGGAGAAGGATGAAAAGAAGTGGTACCATGACAACGTGGAGTCCGAAGATTCGGAAGGGCCTATCTCGGAAGACGAGGATGATGAATCTATATCTGATGATAAAGATGCTATGAATCATGATATGCACAATTTTGATGAAGAAATGTTTGAGATTCCTAATCAAAACAATGAAGACTTTGGAGTGAAGGATGGAGACATGTATGAGTTTCAATCAGATGAGGACAATTCCGGGCTTGATGATGATATACCTTCGATAGCTAGATTTGTGGATGGAACCAAATTCATGAGTAGCAAAAGTCTTCTACCAAACATGGAGGATCCGTATGTAGAGATAAGGGCGACCAATAGGACAACGGTTGCGAATGATGGGAGTCTTGAAAAGGATGAAGTGATTCCCATTTCTAATGCTCCATCCCCAATAATGGCAGTAGAAAAAAATGACCAATATGAAGACAAGGGAGGATGTAAGGTGAACGTTCAGATGAACATGTGCAATGCAATTGGTACATCAATAGTAATATCGGCAAGCAAGAAATGTGGGGAAGCAAATATTGGAAATGCCAAACCACACAAAGTACAAGACAATGTTGAAGCACGTTCAATGGAGTCAGGTAGCCCAATTTTTGTCAATAATGGTGTTGGCAAAATGTACCTCATGGAAGATTCTCCCAATTCACCACATAGCGCTCCTCCACATGCACTATTTAAAACCGATGCCACGACATTGGATGGTTCAAGGAAATCACGGCTTGGAAAAAGACATTTGTCTCCTACGAAAGAGATGGGTTCTGGAGGCAATCCAAGTCGAATCATTTTATCATGTACCGATGATGATGATAAGGATGAGACATTGGCTTTAATGTTTGTTCAACATCGGGGCCATCCACCATGCCATTCCTTGAAATCATTAGGCCAAACATCACAGTCTTTGAATGCAATGCAGTTAATTATTCAAGAAGCGCCAAAAGCAGAGATATCAAAGGTTGAAGTCTCCATCAAAGCTTGTAAAAAAAGAATAATACAACCCTTTGCTACCTCTCCAAGGAAGAGACCGAATGTGGGTAGAACCCCACTTGATACCTATCAAGTTTCTTCAAAGAAGAAAATGAAAACAATCCCTAGCCTTAAGGAAGGCATTGGTAAGTCTATATTAAGAGCCAAAATGGAGAAGAAGACCGGTAGATCAATGAGATCATTCACATCTACACAAGTACAAGGAGTGAAAATTGTACAATCTTCATAAAACGACATGGAAGAGACATCTAGCAATGAAGACAATGGATGGGGAACTGAATGTGACAGTAGCGGGGCTGAGGTGAAAGGAGATAGTGATTACAAGTCTTAGAGATTCAAGGGATGTAGGCTTAGGTGTTTAGGTGCTCATGATACATCGAGCATGTAATGGCAATTGATTGTCTAAAGCTTTCATTGCAATTGGAATTTGCTTATTGTTGTTGAAAATATGATTACATTTTTTTGAATTGCAAAACCAAGAAGAAGCCCCTCCAAAATTGATTGTGTTCCTTTTTCTTTGTATGAAGCATGATACATTGCAAGATACACATATAATGCAACAATTTTGACTTCATGATTGTCATAGAATCATAGATTTGGTAATTTTCAAGGTGAAGAGAATTTTTCATTTTTTTTTTAATCCTTTCCCTTGATAATTCATAATTGCAATTATAGTGTACAATTTCTTTAGTTGAGTACACTACAAAGGATAGTCCATATGTTATTGTAAAAAGCATTCAAGGAATCAAGGTTTACTTGAAGCTTTGTATTAAAAAAATAAGCTCTCTTCAAAAATACAAAACATCAAGTTCGGTCTCTATGATAGGTGAGCAAGAAACATCATTTCATTTTAAATGTTTTGGAGATGTCACTTGAAGGTTTTGAACTTTTGAAGGGTTAATTTTGAATTTAGGACGGAGATTTTCATTGTGCACCTTGTGACCTTGGTGCTCAACAATCATCTCCGTCTTAAATTCAATACTAACCCTCCAAATCCTCTAGGTCCATCTCCTAAACCTTTAGAATTAAATCACTTTCCCTCCCACAAAGAACAAGGAACCGACTTGACGTTTTCCTATTTTTTTTTTCTTATTAAGGTTGGCTACCAGAACCAAACCAAATGATCTCATTAGGGATTGAACTCAAGACCTCCATAGAAAACCAATACCTTCCAAGTATTGCTCGAAGATGCCTTGAAGTCTCGAAGCTCATCATGACTTCTTTTTGGATGTTAAAGGTTGGATTTGTTGCACACTTATTAAGCCTTTTTGGAATTCTAAGCCCTTACCCCAACCCACAGTCAGTTTAGGCCTTTAGGGTTGCTATGTGTCTCCCTCTAGGCTTCTATGCATCTGCCACTAGCCACTAGCCGTGTGCCCAACTGCCTGGCCGCATTTACCCTGGGTAAATGTGCGGATGGTGTTTTTTACCCACCGGAGATGCAGTGTCTACGGAGTCCGTGCATTTGGATGTTCGATTTTTGGACGCAATTTTGCCTGGGACACTCACTTTCATCAACCTTGTACATGGTCTACTTGGCTAGTGCTTTTGTTGAATTATAACCTACTCCTGTGGTTGAGCACAAAAAAGTTCTTCATTATGTTGTCCTTCTTAATTCCCAAGCGGGATTCAGTGACCTCCAATGTGTTTGATGTTTTTCTGGAGCCCCTTCTGGAAGAGTTGCTAGAGTTGTGGGATGGGGTGCTGGCTTATGACATTACAAAGGATGTTGGTGAGAGATCATTCCAACTCCGCACCATGTAGCTGTGGATAATTCATGACTTCCCTAGCTATGGCATTGTAGGTGGTTTCTCTCATCAAAGATACGCCACTTGTCCATGGTATGGTGCTAATCTAGGCACAGAGCATTCCGTAGAGCTTCGAAAGTGCACGTACTATAGAACATGGCACTGGTTACCCAAAGGTCATTCGTATAGATCAGAGGCCATGAAAGATCAATTCAATGGTGACATTGAAAACCGACCCAGACCACGTGCAGTCACAGTGGAGGAACAAATGCAATATGCAATGGAGTTTGAAGCTTGGAAAGCAGCTAGAAACAGAGATGGGGCTTCCTGAGACCCGTCGAAATTGCATGGCCTAAAGCGACTAAGCACTCTGTATAGATTGCCTTACTGGAAGGTAAGTAACACCCATCAATCACTAATGGATGACTTTGTAGTGACTATGGAGTCCTGTAGGAGTCATTCATAAGTCATTTCTATGCCTATCGAGCATGGTAAGTAACTTCTTCATGACTGATCATTTGCAGGAGGTCCGAGATGGGGCTAAATGCCTTACAATACAATTCAACAAACCTTGAACACAAGGGAGGATTTCAACTTCAATATTTTGGGAAGTAATGATGTAATTTTCTTTCATACCCTGCATTTTTTCCTATGTTGATGTTATGTGTCACCACTTATTGTCTATGAAACCACCTTTCCTTAAACTGACCCCATCATTGACTCTGTCTTGTGTAGCTTCTTCTCATTCGCTACACACTGGACATGATGCACTGCGAGCTAAACTTGGCTAAGAACTTCCTGAAAACCATAATAGGAAAGAAGGACATTGTGAAGGTCAGGAGAGACTTGCAGAGGAAGAATGTAAGTAAGCACCTATGGCTGACACCTCATCCATGGAAGCCTGGCAAAATGGTGAAGCCTCATGCACCATATGTTTTGTCCAATGATGAATTCAAGAAATTTGCACAATGCATTGAATCCTTGAAGACACCAACAAGGTATTCTTTTGACCTCGGCAAGTACATTTGGAAAAAGAATTTTGGGGGTCTAAAATCCCATGATTACCACATGTTAATGCAACAGGTTTTGCCACTAGCACTTTGTGTGCTCATGGCACCCGGGCCACGGATGGTAGTCATGAGAATGTGCAGGGTCTTCCGGCGCCTTTGTACGAAGGTTTACAATCCAGCCAACTTTCCATCATTGGAGGCTAATGTTGTGGAAAATATGGCTCTATTGGAGATTGAGTTCCCACCATCCTTTTTTGATGTAATGATACATCTACCCAATCATCTTGCAAAGGAACTAGACTTATGTGGACCAGTGAGTGTAAGGTGGATGTATCCTGTGGAGCACTATCTAAAAGTTCTAAAGAACCACGTGCGGAATACAGCGCGCCCTAAAGCATGCATGGCAGAGGGGTATATAAAAGACGAATGCATTGGCTTCATCACTGAGTACCTACAGAGATTTGAGGCCACGCAAAGACACGTATGGGATGCTGACAAAGAGTATGGTGACGCCGAGGAGATGCTACAAGGTGCAAGCAAGCAATATGTGATGAGCCCCAACCTTAGAGACGCAGCCCACCAATACGTATTGGCGAATGTGTCCATTATGGCAGATCTTTGTGTGTAAGTCGTAGCCTGAATCATCTTCTGTGTCATCATTCTATCCATAGCACCAGCATTGCCTTCCTAAACCAACCATGTGCATTGTTGGTAGATGCACTATGCATAGTTAACCTCGTAGTATTGCTAGAGACATGAATCAGTCATTTTGAAGTCATATACTTTGTGCCAATCTTTTGTGCTACTTCACAATGACTTCTTCAAGTGATATGTAAGTCATATTCACATTAGGAACATTCCTAACCTGCCTGTTATTGGAGATAGAGCCTAGTCTCTCCTCCATATTATGGATTTTTTCTTTTGCAAGGGGGATGAACAAAATTTGTCGTTTGTGACATAGGAAGTGGGTAGAGGAAGCACGAAATAATTTAGAAACTTTGCTAGTGAGTGAGTGGATGCACACCACTGTGGGGGGTTCTATTATGGATTTGAGAAGCACAGAGGAGATGGACCGGGTCCTCCTGAGCAGGAAGTCATCGTAGTGCACAACTCGATATAGATGGATCATGGCATTTGGAAACCACTTCCGAGTGGAGGATGAGACAACCGCTCAATTGGTTTCCTACAATAGTGGCATGGCTTCCATGTTTCAATTGCCATTAGAGAGTGTTGAAGATGCATCAATGAACTATATTGGAGTGCTAAAAGACATACTGAAATTAGATTATGGAGGTCTTCATACCCAGATTATTCTCCTTTGATGTGAGTGGGCGAAGCACCACGACAATCGAGGGAACCTGATGTATACGCGGGATGACTCTGGCTTCCTTATTGTGAACTTCCATTACAAATTACCTCGCATGGCGGAGCCCTTCATTTTCCCAAATCAAGCCACTCAAGTTTTTTCTCTGATGTTGTAGAGAAGTCCGGGTGGAAAGTAGTTTTACGCTCGGAAGCAAGAGCAAGACAGGAGGTTGTGGACACCACAGATGCCTTCATCAGCACAAATGTGGAGTCTACAAGGTTGATTGCTCCAAGAAGGTGGCTTGATTGGGAGCAACCAGTGAATTTAGTAGGGGCCATCGAATTGTTGGCAAAGGAGAACTTATTGGCCCAAGAAGAATACTAAGGTGCTAAGCCGTAGTTGCTTATCAAGTACATGCTTGGATGTGTCCTAGATTCCATAGAGCTTTCAGAGTTCTCTACATACTTGGCAATGGAAGTCATCTGTAGTGCAGGTAAATCAAAAACCAAATTGCATTGAAGTAGAGGAACAATAGTTGAGAAGTAGTGCATGATCTTCTCTAGTCACATATGACTCATTCTGAAGTCATTCTTTAGTAATGCTAGAGAAGCAACGTAGTAGTAAATGTAAATGAGAACAGGCAGTGCATGATACTACTATAAGTGGCGATGGAAACCAAAATAAAATCAACTGTGAATTTCCTAAAATGTGGCAAACTTCTATCCCTACAGTGTCCACAAATATTTGTTGCCATCTTCACTTCATGCAGTTTCCATAGTTCTACCAAACTTTTGTGCTAAACCATTATATTCAACATGCTATGACAAATTGAAGAACCCACCAATTTTGCAGCATTTTCAATACCCAAAAAAATTAAAAGGAACTAGATGAATGAAACCCAATTGAAAAACAATTCGAAATACGAGAAAAAAAAATCAAGCAAGACTAGTCACTTGTAGAAGATACAAACGAGCATTAGAGGAATGTGAAGGGTGGAAAAAGGACTATAGATAAAATAAAAAGGCAGGTGGAAAACATTTTCAAATATAGTGCTCAAAAATTTAGAACGGAAGTTGAAAAAATAAAGAAAGTAGGGAGAAATGATGAAGATTCTAAGCAAACGAAGATTAGGTTGTCCCAATAAAATTTTACAAACTTATGGCGAATGCTCCCCAAATATAAGAAAGCCTAACCCCCCAAAAGGAAGTACAAAATAAATAAACCGCCCTAAACCTGAAAATCAAAATGAAGAATCAAAATTCCATTAACAAAAGTAAATGAATTAGTGAAAAATAGGTCCTACATGCCTTCCTCCTGCATCTCTTCCTTCATTGTGTCGTATAGGAAGTAAAAGAAGAGTCGGAGGACACGTTAGCCATCTTTCACCTTGTCATTTCTCGTTCGCAACTACCCTAGCCATCTTGGTCATTCATGAGTCGTATTCCAGTCATTTCTCAGTCATTTTTACCATCAACCAGTCATTTCGTACGTGACTGTGACCTCCACATTGGAAGTTACAATGTCCACGTCATGCAGTCGACGAAGTTCTAAACGGAATGCGGGGGATGGAAAATAAACCTCATGTGGTCTTCATCCACCAATCACACTAATGACTGCAAAATGACTCAGGCTTTGTTCGATGTTCGTTGTTGGTACAATTATAGAGCGCAAGTCATTTTCTAGTCACATTTTTGAAGGAGTCACGTCTTGTAGTCGCATTTGTGCCCATTTTCTTGTAGTGGGAAGAGCAATACAGAAGAGTGAAGAACAACAAGAAGGGACCAATCTTGAGTCTCTCATTATTCATTTGTTCCTCCTCCACTCTTAAGTAATAAAAAAGCTATAAAGTAGTGCTAATCTGGTAGGATGTAAAGGTCACTGCCAACAGTAGAAGAAATTTGTGTTTGCCTCAACAAAATCTACATGATGTGTTTGTTGAGGTAAACAAAAAATTTGTGTTGAAAAACACAAAAAAACACAAATTTTGCGTTTGCCTCAACAAACACGTCATGTAGATTTTGTTGAGGCAAACACAAATTTCTTCTAGTGCGAACCTATAGGGCAAGCCAATTGACCGAACCATATTGCCAAATCAACACTACCCTATAACTTATCTAGTGTTAAAGTATTGTATGTTCGATTTTGATATGGGTATTGGTAGGCCTGGCCAATTATAGCCAAAAGAATCAACAATCCATATTAGTTGTTGATTCTACCTCCCAAAATGGCTCAAAAATGAGTAGAATCAAACATATAGTAATTTAACATTAGAGGAAGTGTTGACCTACCAATTTTTGGTCCTTTTTGTTGATAGAGCTAAAGAATGACTTACACTCAAGCATGTATGCAAGTAAGGAAAAAAATGGATACAAACATCTACATACTACATGTACATTCATCAACAAAATGATCACTATAAGAAACCTATTTTGTTTCTAGTGTCTTGATTCTGCCTGTAGACATTGTGTGGGGTATCTACGACTATCTACGTAGATGTCCAAAAAATCGTGTGAAGATTGACAAGCAAAAAACATGAAAAATCTTGCTAGACATTTGATGTTTTAGAACAAACATCCACATAAACATGGGTCAACAGGGTACTAAAATCTTGCCATGTGGCTCCTACATGAGCACTCCACAAGTGCGATAAGCCATTTAGGAAATTTTTTCATTCATCCTATCCATGACATGCCATTTGATGTGGTACTTGACATGGCGATAGGAAAAATGAAGTGGCATCTAGCAAAGATGATGTGGCATGCCTAGTCAACACATTTTTATATCATTTGAGAATTTTTTATTAATTTTTGAGACATCGTCTTAAACATTTAGATGTCTTTTGAGATGTTTTATGAGACATCAATTTAGACATTGAAATATTTTTTGCGAAGTTTTTAGAGACATCAACTTCAACATCTAGACGATTTGCAATGTTAGTTTAGATGTATGCATTTCATTACAAACATCTCTTGAAATGTCTAGAATGATTTAATGGAGCACAATGATGTCACCTATGAGTCTTTGATAGTCATATGAATGAAGGTACTATTCAATAAGACTTCGGTATAGATAATCACCCATATTCTACATGATGCACATGTGCATTACATAATGCCAAATTCAAATATAATGTCCTATTCAACATGCCGTACTCAATATACCATATCCAATACATCATACATAGTGTATCACACACCATATTAAATATATAATGCATTAATGCGTCATACAAAATACCCAATGTTTGACAATTATGTCACACAACTTCAAAGGTCACTTAACCCATAAAGTTTCATGACTATGCTTTCACCAAAAATGCTCCAAAACTGCCATTTTTAGTACAAGTACCAAATTTTTGAAAAAAAACTTTTATTTGACACATGTAACCATACGATCTTGTAGTATATTGAATTGAGAACATGTGGTAAAAATTTCAGAAATTTTCACTACATGGATTGCAAGATATGCTGAAAAAATTTCAAATTTTCAGATTTTTCAAATTCACTAAAATCATTTTTTTGGTGTTGTGAAAATAGGGCAGCTGCGCTTCACAAGCTCACTTTTCTATGAAAAAATGTCAAAAATGGTGGTGCTTCTTCGGATTCTTTTTGCTAGATAAGTCAGCCACATGCTTGAAAATTTTCATATCATTTGGAATTGTACAACATATAAGAAAAAATAGTAAGTTGACAGTAATAGAAAATGATTCAAAATATTAAATTGTTAAGAATTCAATTATGGAATTGAAAAATGCCAATCCCTATAGTGGAAATGTTGTAATAAACAATCTACATCCTATCATTTCACTTTTTTTCAAAAATATTGAAAATTGAGTAAGATAAAGGACTTTATAGTTTATTTAGAGTACAGAATCTATTATTGCCCACAAACAAAAAGTCTTCATAATTTTGTATTCATTGATCAATATGGAATAATTCAAAGCTTTCCACATATATATAACTCTAGGAAACCAATTTGAAATTTTTGTTTTAGAGAAAAGTGATTTTTTCTAATTTGACTAGACTACCTATTTACAAAAAAAGTAATATATTAGGCCATAACTTTTTATTCATATTTCCAAATGTCATGAAATTTAGTGCATATGAAAGTTATTCATGTTCCCACCTTCTATTAAAATTTAGACCAAAAATATGGAAATCTCTAGTCACCTATACCTGCCCAATTGGTTGTTGTGTAGCCTAAAAAAACATGCTAGTCACCTAGTCCTAGAGGGGTTTACTTAACCCCTAAAGGACCAAATGGTGTTTTTTGGCAACATAGAGATTTGGGCAGTTTACTATGAATGGAATTTTTGGTTTTTTTCTTTGAAATTTTTACACAACATGTGCTCGAGGAGTAGCTTTAAGGCCCCATAATTTTCATAACTTTTGAATACATGATCAAAAAGTTATTGTATGATATGTAGTTTTCATTACTCTGCAGGCAGCCTAGGCAACAAAAAAAACTTCTTGAAAATTCAATTTTTTTTAAAATAAAAATTTGAAATTTATTTTCTAGATTTATGAGATGAAATTTATGAAGAGTTTTAGTTGTAGGTAGTTTGTGGCCGTAGTAATGGAATCTCTACTCTAAAATAAACTTTGAAGACCTTTATTTAACTCAATTTTTAATATTTTTGGAAAAAAAATAAAAATGTAAGGTGTAGATTTTTTATTACAACATTATAACCATTGGTATTGGCCTTTTTCAATTCCATAAATGAATTATTAACAATTTAATATTTTGAATCATTCTCTACTTCTTTCTACTTACTATTTTTTTCCTATATGTTCTACAATTTTAAATGATCTAAAATTTTTCAAGCATATAGCCAATATAACTTGAAGAATGAATCCAAAGAGTTACAACCATTTTGGACATTTTTTTCATAATGATATGGCCTTGCAAAGTGCAGCTTCTCATGTTTTAGCAGGGCCAAAAATAGCTTTTTGTCACTTCAAATGCTAATATCTTGCAATCCAAATAGTGGAAATTTCTGAAATTTTTTCCGCATCTTTCCAAGCCAGCATACTATTAGATCATATGGTTACATTTGTCCCAAAATGTATTTTTTTCTAAAATTTGGTGCTTGTATTAGAAATGACAGTTTTGGAGCACTTTTGGTGAAAACATAGTCAAATACATTTAGGGGTTAAGGTAAATCAACCCATGACACCAAAATTGTCCAATGTTGACACCTAGAAAACCACCCATTTTAGTCTTGCATAAATCCATGGCAGATTTTTGCTAATAAATGGGATTAAGACTTCATTAGTTTTGTTAGTGGCCAAAATCAATGCCTAGGGTGATGTTGATGGAGTTATTAGTGACTGTTTTAGGACTTTCTACTTTTCTAATGTAAATTCCTTTTCAGAGCTAACTTTTTTATTCCTTTTAGTCATGGCCATGTTAAAAAATATTATGACCATGTTTGGAAATTTTGAGACTGCTTTAGGTGATCAGATGACCATTATGGGTACATTGTGTGGTGATTTTTAGATGGTCTACACACTAATTTGGGCCAATTAGGTAACACACTTCAAATAATTGTAACAAATTGATAATTTGTCAAAAAAATAAAATTTCAATTTTTCTCTGCATATTTCATGTTTATATTTACATGCAAAAAAATTTAATTTTTTTCAAAGATGTGAACCCCGCAAACCAACCATTCTACCTAACATATGTTGGTTCATCTTATTGTACATTTGAGGTTGTGAGAAGACAAGATATTTTTACAAGTGGGATGTTAGGGTTGCTATTTTGTGAACATGTGAGCGTGAGCTTGTAAGATTGAGAGCTTGTGAGCATATAATTTTTTAGAGATTCCATCTAAAATTTTTGGTCAAAATTTATTATTTTTGGCAAATTTAAGAAAATATTGCCATGGACCTATTACCATGGACCTATTACCAGAATCCCTTGAACAACTTTTATGTACTACTTATTGGACTTTGCTAGATTTGAAGAAGAAAAAATTGGTGGCTAATTAGGATTTATTTGAAATTGATTGAAGTTGCTTCATAGAAAATTTGATTTTTATAGTCACTTCCCTCTTTTTGTTGGATACCTCTTGGTGTCGAGGGGAGCCCTTAGCCGTGGGAATTTTAAATAAAGAAAGAAAGAAAATGTAAATAAATAAATAAATAAATATTTATAATCTTTTTCCCATGGCTAGGGGGCTCCTCTCGGCACCGAGAGGTACCCAAAAAAAAGAGGGAAGTGATAGTATCTCAATGGAACAACCTGAGTTGATTTCAAACAAATCCAAATTAATAACCAATTTTTTTTCTTCTTAAAATCTAGAAAAGTTCAATAAGTAGCACATCAAGGTGGCGAGTGCTTGATCCTCTTCTCGGTGCTGAGAGGTTCCAAGCAACAAGAGGAGAGTGATTAACTAAAGAACCATCTGATCAAAGATAGAAGAATTGGACCCCAAGAGATCCTAGAAGAGGACAATGTCAACTAATCAACAATTTGGTGTAACTAAGCTCATTCCTTTCAAAAATAATCCCTACCAACCAAATATTTTCTTCTAAAATCTTAACAAGTTCAATTACTAGCACATCAAGAGAGAAGTGTAGGTATCCCCCATTGGCTCTCAAAAGATCTACACTATTGTAAGATAGTGATCAACAAAAATGAAATTCGGTGTTACTAAGTTCTTTCCACATGTAAAGAATTCTAATCAAAGGTACCCTCCCATTGATCCTCAAAAGATTCATGATGCTACAAGACACTGATCATCTAAAATAAAATTCATTGTGCCAAAGATTATTAGTTATAAAAATAGTTCTTATTAACAATTTTTTTCTAAAATAAAATAAAATAAAATAATTGGTACTCTCCCATTAGCCCCGAGAAGACTCATGTTGTTTTATAATAGTGATCAACCAATATTCTATACAAACTTATTTCCATCTCCATTCGTCTTTTACATCAATTGAGTTCATTATTTTCATAATCTATACTTGTAATATTTTAGACAATAAAGAAAATTATAATTTTCATCTAAATTCTACACAATATTCTATATTCTAAATAAAATTCACAATAATAGGTATAAGATATCTACGGTAATAGGTCTATAGTAATAGATACTCAAATTTACTAGAAACAGTAAATTTGGACCAAAAATTTTCAATAGAATCTATTTTTAGATGTATTATTAAGTTTTCTAGTGCTTCTTCTAATTTCTAAGCTTAACGCTCACATAATCCCTACTCAATGTTTATAGGCTCATGCTTATAGGCTCACAGAATAGCACATCTAAGTGGGATGGTAGGAGGGATGACAAACCATATGGGATATGTAAAACGCAGGAATTATATTACAAGTACAATTTCAAACCATATTTAGGCATAGTAGACTGACTTTTATTAAAAAATTTCAAACTAAGAAAAGTTGAGAAAACAAATAAAATTTCATCTCCAAAAATCCATTTGAGATTTCAAGACTTAGATCAAAACTTATGGACGAATTTTTAAAGAGGGATTGAAAAGGACATTTTCTTTGACATTTTTCTAACATCCTCTCTAAATTTTGTACATCCTCATTGTATATGACGTACATGAAAATATGTTATAGAAATAATGGTTGTCTCCAAGTGGATTAAATGTTAATTGAATTGTTCGTTTCTATTGTCTTTGTGTCTCTAGAAATATCATAGTTGCATGGCAACATTATGGAGGACATGTCTTTCCTTATTATATTGCCATGTAGGATGTCCCAAAAGACATGTTGGTATTGTTCATGACATTCATATTGAGACATTTTTACTAGTGATGTTATGTGCAATATGATTTCCACTACTATGCGCTAAAACAAGGTGTGGGAATGTCCCCCACTCGTTAAACCCTCATCGCCCAAAGTCCAAACATGTATAAAAGGATCCTTGCTTTTCAAGTGCTAAAAGTCTAAATTTCACTGAAGTATGAAAATCTCAATTGTACAATCTTGTATTTTTCATGTTGTAGATGGTGTGAAACAAATTTGGGGTCATTTGACCATATAGATTGAATGATTATAATGTTTTAGTGTTGAAAAAAGATGCTGAAATTTTCTTAAAAACACATTTGGAGGTGAAATTCGATTTCTAAACCTATTCAAATGAAAAAACTTTAAACTACAAAGTGATTCAAAACCAAAAGACAAACACTTTGGTGGAAAAAAATATCATTCAAAGTGACTCATTGTGTCTGCAAAATTGTTTAGAAATGTCAAAAAATAGTGAAAAAAGGAGCAAAAAATGACATCTATGGTTGAACCTCCCTCTACTGAAATGCTTCTCAGTCACTCATTACCTCTTGTATTAATATGAAATTTTAACCACACAAACTAGACTAGTACATCAAACTTTTCCAACAAATATGATTGAAAATGGACCACATATAAAGAAGTTATAAGCCGTAGAAGTTCAATGTAATGCAAAAATGTCTAGATTTTGAACTTTGAATTGCTCCCAAACATTCAAAACAACTTGGATTGACTGAAACTTTTACCACAATAACTAAACCTTAAAAGTAACAAAACCCAAAAAATTTATTGAAAAAAAAACATTGTATGAAAAAATTACAAGCCCTTGAAGTTGCAACCATTAGAATGCAATGTGGTGAACTCAAATTGAACCTATGAACTTCGAAGGGCTCTCAAAAACTCAGTACATTTTGTATTGATCTGAAAATTTTACTACTGAAACTAGACTAATATGCACAACTTTTCCAACAAGTTTTATTGAATCTGGACATTGAATGCAAAAGTAATAGCACTTTGAATTTGAATGCCAGACAATGTGAGGACACTTTTCGTCCCCTTGGGCAATGAGGGGTTAAGCATTATCATGAGAGAAGTGGAGCACTTACTTCTACCTAATGTACTAGTTTATATTGTTATGTAGCTTCTTGTAGTGGCGGGGGGGGGGCACTTTGCAAAAAATACAACACCACGTGAGTTAAACTATAGTATGCATTTTATTCATTGGAAGAAAAATTTATAAATGATTTGGATCTCCTTTATTTTGGATTTAATTCTTGAAACACCATGATTATATATACAATAGAGCATTGAAAAATCTCTTGATTTAAAAAAAATAGATATACATTAGTGCATGCATGAATAAAATTAGAGAAGAGAAAAAACTAATTTTAGGATGAGTGTAATCCTTGGTCTTTCTAATAAAAGAAAGAAAAATACTATATTTTCAACCATTTAACTTTTTGGATGTTGAAGCTAGATGCACTGGATTTCTGGCCCTTTTCTATTAAGATTTATAACAAAAAAATAAAATGGATTAAAGTAGAAATTAACTATACAATTGTATTCTCAATTGGAGTAGGGGTATTTTGTCAAAATTAGGTAATCATTCAATGGTGGAATTGGAAGGTCATAGTGTGTCTTTGAACCGGATTATGTACATTCAAAAATGAAATTTTTTGAAGATGTGTGCCTTTATAGTTAAATAGAATTTTGGTTAAAATTCAAAAATAAAAGTAAAGAGATTCATCCATTTTTGATATCATCACCTCTTCATTGCAACCATTCAAATAAAAAATGATAGACTCACACATAATTATTGTGAAGTTTATGAGTGAGAGTGACTTTTGAATTTAATAGAATTTTGGTTCAATTTTTGAAAATATAAGTAAAGTGATGAGTCAAGAGATTAAGCAATGTTGTAACCTTTTATATCAAGAATAGACTCACACAATTATTGAGAAGTTTATGAGTGAAAGTGACTTAGTCGTATACAATTTAGAACAAATTTTTATACTTTGAAAATTGAAAAGAGTTGGAACATTGATAAAGATGAAAATACATACCCTACTAGAACATGAACAACAAAATACAATTCAAACAAGAAAATCAAGATAACCAAAACTTTCAAATAAAAAAAATACAACATAGTAAGTTAGTTGTATTTGTAAATATTTATTGTGTTTTCAAATATCTGCAATATTTTTGTCTTTAGTTCACAAATATTTTGATAGTTTGAGAACTCTAAAATGATTTTTAGATTGTTAGATAACTTGTTATAAATTGGATTGTGTACAACCCTTAAGGGTTCATAGTAACAAATTTCATAATTTTGGGGCCTATAAAATGTAAGATAATGACCTTTACACACCAACATCTTTAACTTAAATATGTTAGTGATTGTAATATGAAATGTCAATTAGATAGCAATGTGATGAGAATTCCAACAATAGGAAACGATAGATTATTTAAAGGGAGGTCCAGAAGACATAATGTGAAAAAAAAAATTTATTAAAAGAGTGAAGATTGTATTCAAGATATGCATTTCAAGGGTCAAAACATTATCTATAAGCTTAGCTTATCCTTTCATATGCTATGCTTTTATTGGCCAAATCCTCCCAACCTATTGATTTTTTTGTCCAAGCACCCAACCACCTATGCTTTGAGATTTTTTAAAAACCACTACAACTTGCTATGTAAATCCAACCACATACAAAGATGTCCAACTTGATTCTTCATAGGATCATACACTTCAAGTGCAACTTCATCTAAATATTTTTAATAATAGAAAAAACACTTTAAAAACCAAAGTGACCACATTCTAGTCATTTAGGAAGTTAAGGGTTAAATGGTTCATCAATTCTTGTTTGTTTCATGTTGCTTTTGAGTTTGATGACTTTGATCCTAATTTTTTGTAAAGATGTTTCATGTTTTCAACCCAAACATTCATCCTGAAATCCACTAGAAGAAACCCACATTTTGGATGACGTGCCTCAATTTTTTGGAACAGATTTTTTTTTATGTCCAATGCAACAAGCCTGTGTTTTTATGTCAAAAAAAAAATTAATTTGGATTTTTTTTTGACATAAAAACATGGGGTTGTTGCATTGGATATCATAAAAAATCCATTCCAAAAAATTGAAGTGCATCACCAAAAATGTAGGTTTCTTATAGTGATCATAGTGATCCTTCATTATCAAACAAAACAAATTCCTAAAGTTTATAAGTACTATAACATGCCAAGAATTAAACTAGCCATTTTTATTTATAATTACCTATAGGGTGTTTAAAATGAAGGTCAAGTAGTTTTTTCTACTAAAAGGAACCCTTAAAATCATAATAACTAGTTTATTTTGTAAATAGCCCCCAAACAATATCTAGTTAACGCATGTAGTTACAAAACATAAAGGGAAGTGACCTCCTAGAGTTCAATGGTTGTTTAGAACATCTTGGATGAGAACATGTGCATAGCTATTATAAAATTGGGCAAAGTCTTTCAAAGACTTTGCAAAAAAGAAATTAGAGAGGTTGACATTCCACCCACATGTCTCCTAAGGCATACTAGTGTCTTCTAGTCTTGGGGGGGAAGTAGTGGTGCCCAATGATGAGAGAGACAAATGTTTCTTGTTGCTACTGTATTCAAGAGCACTTACATGAAATGCATGCATGATTTTTTGACTTGTTGTATGCATTGCCTTGTCCAGAATGTTGTCAATACAATTCAATACATAGTTTATCACATTCTTTATTTAGACTGGGAATGGAGTCACTACCTTTTTTGATCCTTCTTTTCCCTACCATATTCATGTACCATTCCACATTCATGTCTATTTTTATAAATTGACATGGAGACGTCCTTTACTCATTGTGAAGAAGAGAGTACATACTAATAACTATGTATATTTGTACTAGTTGTTGTCGTATATAACAGACATAATCATACACCATATGTGGTGGATGTTGATGGTGTTGAAAGTATGGCATTAAGTCATGTCCTATGTTGTCGGGCTTGTAAGAAGATACCTTGACTTACTCATTTTAGGTCTGCACTTTTGAACAAAGTATTAGAACACATAAGGTAGAAAGTCACATTTGAATATAGAGGTCTATGATTCCCTATCTAAGTCCAATCTCTAAAAACATTTGTAGCTCTCTGAAGACATCTCCAAGAATATTTTGTCGTCTCTACCACGTCTACAAAAACATGGTTCCATCTCTAACGATGTCTTGATAAGTGTCTTAACGTTGAACATGTTGTCTCCAAAAACATCTTCATGTCTTCGTAGACATCTCCAAAATAAGCATAGAATATGTACAATGCAGACCCTCTATGGTGACATGGCATGCCACATCAATCAATTTCCCCATAGAAGGCCACATCATTGTCCCAAAAGGTTAAGCCTACCTTCTAATTGGCCGGCCCCTTTCTTTTACCTTGGGCAAATGTTTTACCCAAAACCAAGGTAATTTTTGCAAACTTATCATAGTAAAAATGATTCAACAAAGCTAACCTGGCAATTGATGTTTTTGTAGACAATCCTCGAGACATCAACATGTCCTTCTAGCCATATCACCAAAAATCTCGATGTCAATGGGAATACCAACTTCTTTTCACTATAATTTGTCACTTTCATCTACAACATCCACTAAAATCTTTTTGAAAACCACAATCATTCCTTTGGATATCTTGATGTCTCTATGAACACCATATATTCAGCCTTAGACATCCTGTGTTTTAGGTTGGACACCCAAAAAAACATGAGGTTCTTATAGTAGATCTATTAGAAGTAGCTTTCATCCAAATACTAGAAAATCTTGTATTTTATTAGAAGACTTTGGCAATTTCATCCATTTTCCAAACATTTTTCTTAACGTTAATCTCTAAAGTACCAAGGCACATTTTGGGCTGAAATCATCAAATATTTGCACTTTTTAGGGCATTGGGAAAAAAATGCAAAAAAACACATTTTCCTCATTATTCAATGGTATAAATTTGTACTCATCTACTATGAGAATGGGTGGAAAAAATTTATAAACTTTAAGCCCTAAAGTTCTTTCCTATTTAGAGGCCAAAACTACTTCAAAATACGAATCTCCAAAGCAAAGCTAAAATCTTCATCTATATATTCTTTTGGCAAATCCAACTAGAGGATCATTCAGTTAACTTACTAGAGCACACCTTTCTAAAATTCTAGTATAAAAAACCTTACCAATTGCAAGATCATGATGCTTGGATATCAAAAAGAAGTAGTTTCAACACTTCGCAAATGGTTAGATTTTATCTTTCAAATATTTTATACAAAAATGTGTAGATCCTACAACTTGCAACTCTCCACAATATATTGAAGAAATAATTTGGAAATACATATAAAAAATTTCAAAAAAAATAAATTCATATTCATGCTTGAAAAAGATAGTAAGTAGAATGAATTAGAGAATGATTTAAATTGTTAAGAATTTAGTTAGGGAATTGAAAAATGCTAATCTCAATGGTTGTAATGTTGTAATAAACAATCCACATCCTACGATTTGATTTGATTTTCAAAAAATATTGAAAATTCGGTTAAATGAAGGACTTTGAAGTTTATGTTAAAGTAGAGATTGTATAAATGCCCGCAAACAAAAACTCTTCGTAACTTTCATCTCATTAATCAAAATAGAGTGATTGAAAGCTTCCTACTTACATATAAATCTAGAAAACGAATTTCAAATTATGGTTTCTTCAGAAAGTGACTTTTTTCTGAGTTGCCTAGGCTACCTAGTTGAGAAAAAAAACTATATATATCATACAATAACTTTTTAACTATGTAGTCAAAATTTATGAAAATTGTTGCACCTTAAAGCTACTCCTCAACCACATGTTTTTTGAAAATTTAAAATAAAAAAATAAAAAATCCTCTCTCAATGAGTTGCCCAAAATTTCTATGTTGCCAAAAATAATGTTTGGTCCTTCAAGGGTTAACTGCATAGATTGAAAGATTATAATGTTTGAAGTTAGAAGAAAAAGTTTTATTCCAACCTTGCCTAACAAGGCCAACAAATATTAATTGCTCATAGAGTGCGATTTTTATATGCACTATACATGGTTTGTTTTTTACATTTGCACGTTGCATTATGTAATGGTTACATACATGCTAGATTTCAAAAGTATAGGAGGAGTTTTGCACATGTTGCTTGAAAAGTTCCAAGTAGCATAACATTTTATTCGAGCACCTAATCAGAGAAAAAATTTAATGCCTACTAAGGGGAACATGTTGACAACTTGTATCAAAATTTTGCTAGCATCCAACTGAAATTGACTTTGTGCATAACTACCGGAGACGTCTTGTGTAAGTTAAATGGTCACTTTGTCTTTTAGGAGTGAACCCCTAAATGCCCAAATTACGTTTTTTACCAATATAACAGTTTTGGATAGCTCACTATGAATGAATTTTTTTTTCCTTCGAATTTTTCTCACAAAATGTGGATGACTTTTTCCTTCCTTAAGGCCCAACAATTTTCATAACTTTTGACTACATAGTTAAAAATTTATTGCATGTCATGTAATTTTCATTATTCACTAGGCAACCTAGGCAACTCAAAAAATTCTTGAAAAATCTTTGTTTTAAGAAAAAAAATTGAAATTGGTTTTCTAAATTGTATATATATATATATATATATATATATATATATATATATATACGCATGAAAAGCTTAGAATCATTCCATTTTGATTAATGAGATGAAAGTTATGAGGAGTTTTAGTTTGCGGGCAATTATGGGCCTCAACTCCAAAAAAAACTTTAAAGTCCTTTATTTCACTTAATTTTCAATATTTCAATATAAAATAAAATCATAGGATGTAGATTTTTTATTACAACATTGCAAACATTGGGATTGGCATTTTTCAATTCCATAACAAAATTCATAAAAATTTAGTATTTTAAACCATTTTCTACTTCATTCTAGTTACTATTTTTTTCCTATATGTTGTACAATCAACAATGCTAGCATGTGAGCTATGAGGCTTTTCCACCGCAAGGTGAAGAAACCCCTTAGAGTTGGCCGGCGGGGAGTGTATGGGACACCTACCTAGATTGCCTTCCAAGCAATGGACTCCAAAATACTTTTTTTATCAATTTTTTAACATTAAACTACTCTAAGTGAAATGAGGGCGACACCCTTACACCATCCTAATATGCACCCTAAAATCCTCCAATGACCCTAGTACCTACTTTGGGTGGTTAGGATAACCTACTAGGCCTAATTTTGCCTAAAATTAGCCCTTCGGGCACCAATTGGGTCAATTTGGTGTCTTGAAATTAAATTCTAGCACACCACCACCACCACCACCACCCCAATTCCTAACTAACTTCCTAAATTGATGCCCAAGACTTCCCTAATTCCATAGATCCTTTCCCTAACATATTCACCCATTCTTTTTAGGCCAATTAGTTTCTTCCTTCAATTTCCTAATCCATATCCTAACCCTAATTTAACCTCCAATTTGGGTAGCGCTTCCGCGCTTCCACGCTTGCCCTAAAACCCTAAAAAATCCTCATAGACCCTCTACACATTCACACCCCACAAGAACATTGCATGCAAGTCATTAAATTATTGCTTCAAGATGGATAAGAAAATATCATATTGTAATTAATATTACATTTGGATTCAGCTGAATCACAAGGAAAAAAAAAGATGAAATACCCAAAATCAATTGCCGCTAGATGGGCAGCAGACCTT
Source organism: Straminergon stramineum (assembly GCA_963920665.1). Lineage (NCBI taxonomy): Eukaryota > Viridiplantae > Streptophyta > Bryopsida > Hypnales > Calliergonaceae > Straminergon > Straminergon stramineum. Next base: position 26,027,020 of record OY987267.1, on the reverse strand, counting down.
GTCCCATTAAAATGCTCGCCCCGACTTCGTCCTTGCTCCAAATTAGGCAAGACTTGTCTCGTTGAAAAGCTGACTTTTCCATCTTTCTCCTCCCCAAAATTCACGTTGATCCGCTTTTCCAAACTCCCACAGCGGCTCGTCAAAATCGTCGGTCTTCCGTGGTGGAGGCGGCTTGACCTCCTCGCACTAAATCGGCCGCTCCGTCCTCGTCCTTGCTCAGAATTGGTCGAGACTGGTCTTGTTGAAAAGCTGACTTTCTCTTCTCCATCCTCCCAAAAATTCAGCCCATTCCGATCTTCCAATCTCCCGCAATCAATCACCAAAGTTGGCAGTCCCCTCTCAATTCAACAAAAACCTAATTCTCTCCACTCCAATTCCCATTTGACCTCACTCCCATCATTCCTTCACCACTTTTTCTCCCCTCATCACCAAGAATGCTCTCCAACACACATGCACACAAAATTGGGGAAAATTGAGAGAGAGTTAGAGAGAGAGAGAGAGCTCCAAACCCTAATTTTGCCTATATCCAACTTTCTAACGGATTAATTTTCTAAATTACTTTCATCCTATACTAATTCAATGTTAATCCACTAATTTGATGCAAATCGCTCTAGGTTACTGTAAATCCGCTAATTTAGTGTAAATTGCTCTATTTTAGTGTTCCACCCCCTAAATTACTGTAAAACCCTCTAACTTACTGTAAAATCCTATTTTAGTGTTTCTAGCCCTATTTTAGTGTTTTATCCACTACACTAGTGTTTTAGTCATAGTTATAGTTTAACTAGCTTCTTTTGTGTTTTTTCTTATTTCTTATTTTTGTGGTTTTTAATTTATTTTTAGTTTCATTTCCTACTTCTAGTCTTTTGTTTTCATTTTCATTTTTCACTTTTTTGTTTTCATTTTCTCATCATTTTACTGATAGCCTAATTCGGTTACTCTACCAAATCTTGCTTAACCTCTTTTTAGTTTTAACTCCCCATTTTTTCCCTAGAATTTTCCCTAATTTCCTCCTAATTTCATTTTCTAGAATCTCGCCCTAACCTCTTGAAGTTTTCATTGCTATCTAGCAGAAAACTCCTTAATTGATGGTTATGGCTTAATCCGGAGTACTAACACTTCCAGATTTGTAAATTCATGCCTAATATTTATATTTTTGGGTTTTTAAATAGTGAACCAATATGGTAGTTCACATGAGCTTAGAAATGCAAGCCTATAAGCCTTGAGCCTAGGTGTAAGTAGATATTCTACAGTTATTGAAGGTGTTTATAACATACATACTTATAATATGAGTACCCTACAACCATGTAAGGTATTTATAACATAGGTACCTATAATATAAATATACTATATCCATGGAAGGTGCATATAACATAGGTACCTAAAGCATAGACATCCATAATATACTTAGGCACTTACTATATAAACATCCTATAATTATGGAAGGTGCTTATAATATAGGTACTTACAACATAGACACCTATAATATGAACATCCTATAACTATACAAGGTATCTATAATATAGGTACTAATAACATAGAAGCCTAGGCTCCTAAGTAAGCTAATGGGCTCAAGATCCTAGGCTCACATGCTAGCAACTATAATCAAGCAAACACAAAGCTAATGCAACAATGCCTGAGCTAAAGCTATATGCAATACTAAAGGCACTCTATTTCTAAAATAGTCTAGGCTTTGGAATTTTGTAGTAGTTTGAAATTTTGAAGAGTTTCTAGGTTCAACTCCTACCAAAGACATTTCATTTTTGACAAGGTTTTTGTGTGTACATGTATAAAATTTTCATAGAAAAGAAAATTTGGGAATCAACTATTTCAAAATAATAGCAAGAAAGGATTCAACCAATTCATGTGCTATAGAAGAGAAAAATTAGTTAGTTCATGTATAAAATGAGGGGAAAATTAGCCTATTCATATTTGCTATCCAAGAAAAATGATTGCTTCCATTAGAAGGTGTAAAAAGGCAATTGAGAACCAAACAAAATTAAAGCTTGGATAAACATACTCTTCATTAGCTAGTTTTTGACCTAAATATTTCCTAGATGCTGATGAATACCCATTATTGACCCTACGGAAATACCAATATCTAAACATGGTACATGGTTGTTCGTCAATAGAGTAAACCATTGGGAGAAGGCACTTAAAACATGTGCCATTCTTTGAATCCACCATTTTTGTGCTCCTATTCTTTGTAACATGAGTTATGAATTTATGATTTATTTATGGGTGATCTCATTGTCAATTTTTATACACTCTCCTTTTGAACTTTTGAAGTGAATTTTTCCTCATTTATAGGTCAAAGTTCTCTACTTCCCTTCAATATTGTCTTCCTTTTTATTTGCTAAGAAATACACATTATTCCTTCATCTAATTCCAAGTTAGTATTTACTTAGTTGCAATGAGTGACAATGCCTTACAAGCATTCAATTGTCTCAATAAGAATGGAATAACATATCTAGGTTCTCATAGAATATTATATAACCTTGAAACAATGTTGAGGACACAAAGTGTTCAATGAATGACTTTCTTTGTTAATGTAGAAACAAAGAATGCACCTATTAGTCCAAAAATTGAATAATTTTTGAGTGAGTACCTATCATCATCTCATAAAATTTTACAAGGCTGCATCCTTCTAGGATTAACCTTGTGTAAAAACAATGTGGACTAGAGTGGACTAGTGGATGATAGAAAATCTTTCCATGGAAGATGTTCATCCTTGAAATTTTGTGCAAAAAGGGAAGGTCTTGGATAGTAGTTTGGCTTCCGACAAGTGTTTTTTTATTTTTTTCAGCACATGATCCACAAGGTAGCTGAAAGATGATTTCTACGGTGACTAACCCGTCCTAGGGTTAAATATGCACAGGATCACACCACAATGACCACATTCCTCGTGCCACAGCAAAATCTGATCCTTGCGGCTTCAAGGATCGATCACAATTTGTCATCAAGAAGAATGAAGAGTGGATGCAAAAGGCTTCGAAATTACGGTTTAGAAACCACCCACCTACTTCCTACTGTCACTAAAAACGAATCAGCAAGAGTGCAAGACTGAAACGCTTCATTCATCGTGGTTGATTACGCTTTGCAAGTCCACAGGATCCTCTTGCAAGGAAGATCCTCACATAAAACGAACCCTAAATGCCGAGACTGTCCGTTCGTCATGTTCAACAAATCCCCTCTTGCTGTCAAACTGCGGTTGTATCATCAGGATTTCCTCGTTGAAAACGCGTCCCAGAAGATGCCAGAGAGCATTATGAACTCTGCCTTACAATTATATCTAATACAACGTATATTTACAAAACCACATACTGAAATGAATACCACAATCACCACCTCGTTTCAAATCAATAATACAATTTCTTTTAACGAATCTGCAATGTGGTCTGCAAGCTCCAATGTTTTTGAGGCTCCTCTCGAAAAGTCTCAAATTGGCAATAGACTCTTTGCACGGAAACTTGGGTAGAAAAAGCAGAAACAAAAGTTCCATTTTATTTGCATGCTTTACAAAGATTCGAATGACAGTGCATCCAGAAGAGATATACGACAGATATTTATTTGCTAAGATTTAACTTCGAAGTTGTCCCAACACCAAAATGTAGTGACTCGGGCGTTTCGTGGGTTACGGACAGCTTCATATGAATACAAAGCTGTATTGAGACTACACTAGTCTTTGAAAGGATCACCACTCTAATTCACCACGAAGCTGTTCGTCAAAAAACTTCCCATTAGGACCACCAGGCGGGTGCAGAGCCAGCCAAATGCCTGTCATAGCTGCTTCTTCAAGAGTGTTTGACCCTCGATAATCATTGAGGTTAGTTTTGGTGAATCCAGGATTGAAGCAATTTACATACACCTTCTTGGTTTCTGCCTCTACCTCGCGGGCTAACACACTTGTATATCCATTCAGAGCAACCTTGGTCATGGAATAGCCAGGGTAAGGCTCTGGCCAACCTCCAGTTTCCGATGTCTCAAGATATTCTTGTATGAAGTGGTTCACTTTATCCTCTGTAATTTGGTCGCGCTGTTTGACTTCCTCACGATATTTGTTGTCGATGCGCTGAGATTCGCACCGGTTGCATGTCAGAGACCAACATGAATGAAAAACAACTGAAGCTATAAAAACTGGCGTCAATAGAGTCGAAGTAAAAAGAAATTTGCACACAGAGATTGACTCTGCTGACAAAGTACATGTATGTGGATTTCCTCCTACGGTAACAAGGAATAGGATCATATGTCTTCTACATCTCCAATTTGATGAATGTCTTCCATTTCAGAAAAAGACCCTTAAACGGCAGCAATCAGCATAGACAGTACCAACAGTCTCGCGACGATCCACTCAGTTTGTTCAGAAGAGGATCAAGGAATAACATGCAACTTACCTGAAGCATCCCCAAGGAGGACGACACCATGATGATGCGAGCGCCTGCAGGAGATGGGCGAAGCAGAGGTAAGAGGGCTTTGGTGACGCGCTTCACACCATAATAGTTGGTATCAAAGACCTCTGCTTCGGTTTTGCCATACGAGATGCCTGCGTTATTCACCTGTTCCAATCCCAAACACCCAGCATTAGTATTCAAAACCTAATTTTAGTCACCTAGCTGAGACTTTTCATTGCAGGCCGTCTGGGTTTAGGGTTTAAGGCTATGTGCATGGAGAATTTAACCATCCTGTGCCATGTCTGTCCTGGATTCGGTATGCCAAATAATTCAGTATGCACGTCTGTAAACATTCTTTCACTTCTTGCAGAAATGCAGAGCCTCTAAGGAAAAGAAAAACTCCATTTATAAGCAGGGGTGGCATTTTGGAAAAGACAATGTTCAAGAAAAGACAAGCAAGAATGGATTTCCAAGAGCAATTCAGAAACCTCCAGCAGAAATATTCCTAGAACTCATCCACTGAGACGGATTACAAACAATTCATGTTGATAGAGTTGCCATATTGACGCTTCTCACATTGTCCAGAATCACCAAACCAAAATGCTCAACAAATCAAGAAAACCTCTTTCCAGAACTAAGAAATTGAATGAAGTGAATTGCTGGCATCGTTCCACAAATCCTTGCAATCCAATATGGTCATCACACTTCGCACATTTACGCATTGCACAGAAAAACTCTAAAATTACGCACCGACTCCCCACGTGATGCAGAAAAAACGTTATAACATACCAAGATGTCTAAGCCCCCATATGTTTCACGCAGCCATTGGACCAGTGCAGCAACAGACTTGTCGCTGGTGACATCAAGGGGATGGAACGCAATGAGGTCTTGGGACAACTCAGCTGGAAGTTCCTTCTTCAGGGTCTCAGCTGCAGCTTTCCCTCGCTCTTCACTGCGTGCAGTTAACACTGTGGTAAGCCCGTTTTGAGCAAGTTGGCGGGCAATCTCGTAACCAATGCCTTGGTTGGCACCTGTGATCACTGCAACTGTGTCCTTCGACCACCACCTGCACATTCCATTGCACATCCACGTGTCTTTCAAAGACTGATTTCTACGACATTATCTAAGAGAGCTCAAAGTTTAGAAATACGTGTCCATTAAAAGCTTTGTGGAAATCGAAGATTTCTGGGTCCGTCCACTATACGAGTTACTACATCCCTTCGCGGTTTAGGGCTGGGGGTCATAACGTCATAACCCTGTGCTAGAACTCTGTCGAACTGTTCAGCGTATTGACGACGGGGTACTAAGTTTGTGCATCTCTCACAATCCTGAGATGTTGTAGTAAAACCCTAAAGAGAAAGATTCGTACAGTGTACACTCCTTGAATTAAAAGATCCGAGTTTTTTCTCTGCTGCATATCACATCGCTGGCAAGTTACCCCAGTGCTTGCCTGAAACTTAGCACCCGGCATGCAATTCTTGCAAAACTATGTAAAATCTAGCTCCTCAGCAAATTAGAACACTCACAAACTAGATACCTGGCAAAGTTTGAATAATCTGAAAGAGAGTAAAAATGACCCGGAACAATCAAAGAATGATGAGAGCAAACCGGAATTGGTAGTGAGAGTGCAAGCTATTCCATACCACCGCGGGACAACAAACATATAAGTCTAACCAAGGCTCGGACAGCCTAACCAATCTAATTGACGTGTAGTTGTTTACCACATCTACAATACTAGGTCAGAACTTCAGATGTACTGTTTAAATTTTGACTACCAGAATCGCACATCTGACAAGACAGAAGTCAATTCTTGTAATTTCAGGTAGTAGCCCATCTCACATCTGGTTCAAAGCCCTTCATTTCCACCCTTGCCTAAAAAGATACCACCCTGGAGCCTTTGGACCCTGTCCGCACAACCAGATGACTCCCACCACAACTTCGAATTTGTTAAATTGGCTGAATTCTACGACTTTAACAGTTTTCAGGGCATGTGATGTAATTCTTTACCAGAAAATCTATTCCCACATTGGCACGAACCTTGGGTTTTCGAGCATTGTGCAATGTTTGGCATCCAAACTTGCGCCAATTTCACAAAATTGAAAGATACATGAAGTACAGAAATCGGCTCTAAACACAAGACAAGAAGGACAAGTGCTTGAATCAACAAACCCAACTAACACATTCCTACTAGGACGTCACTTTCTACATCTACCACATCACATCTGTGCCAGTGTGGAAAGAGGATCAGTACTTGGACTGTGGTGACGCCATAGTGATTAAAACTTGGAACAGACCAACTTAATTGCTTGCCTCTCTCGGCAATGTTGCGCTCAATTTCGCTGGGATCATGCCATACAGCAGAATTGGATGGCTTTCATAGAGCTTGTATAGCGATTCACAAATGCAGGCATGCCTTCCAATGCAAGGAATGTGAGAGATCTTCCTATGCTTTAGGAAATTTCTACGGAACCTTCGTGGCGTTTGTGTTGTACGGCTGGAGTTTCCTGCAGCTTCTTCTTCCACTTGTCATCTGGGAAGGGTTGTCCGATTTTCTCAATGTGTCCAAGACCTTCGACGAAGCGAATCACATGGGGCCTGCTTGCCGACATCAACCCAGGAAGGACGGGCCTGATCTCAAAGCCTCACTGTCCATCACTCTGTTTTGCTGCCATTTTGCAACTAAATTGGAATGAAAAAAATTTACATTTAACTTAGTTCTTTTCAGAGATAAAGTCCTACGTCTAATAAAAGTCATTGACTTTCAAATTGGGGGGTGGGGGGTGGGGTAGTTTGAAATTATTGTGAATTTTTTAAGAAAAAATGAAGAAAATTCAAATCAAATACTAAATATATTTATGAAATCTGAAATTTTTACCACAAGTGTATATTTTAGTGTATAACATCAAGGTATAAACCAAAGTTACCATGCCACTGTAAATTAGAATATCAACAAACCATGGTTATAGGTCCTTTATTCATATTGCTATAAAATATTGAAATTTACGAATTTTTCAAAAAAATTCAATTAGAGTTGAAACTACACATGATAAGTTTCATTTTGTTTGTGGGATTCAAATTCAAAAAATATCATTTTTATAGCTAAAATTCACATCAAGAATAAATAGCAAGAAATGGCCAAAGTACAATATGAGGGTGATTTGTGGATTAAGCATCTTCTTGTTTAGAAAAGTAAATAATACTATAATGAAGGAATTTGCAACATCATTTGCTAAAACTTTACTCAAACAAATTCCAAAAAAATGTGATTTCCATCCTATAGTGTTAGGTGAAGTCATCCAAAGGACATTTTGAGTCTTTAGCAACATTTCAAGGTTAAAAGAAACGATACAAGGATTTTTTTTTTGGAACACCTCAAACCATCGTAACATTCTTGAGTATGAAGGCTCAGATGTCCTCTCTACTATGCTATTGTATTTGGAATAATTTGGTGTGGTTCAAAATTCTTGGTCAAGTTTAGGTTCAATGGTTTCAAGAGTGAAAGGATTTGTAATGGTGTGGAAGCAAAGTGTCCTAAAGTTAATGAATGCTACCAACACTAAATCCCTATAATAGTTTTTTTGCATGAACCTTTGAGCTAAGTTTCCTTATACATGTCTTGAAACAAGAAAATTAAAGAACCTCGAGCTAATTACAAATATTGCTATCCAAATAAACACATGTAATTTTTGTACATCTCTTTTCATAGGATCTTTTGGATAAACCTCTAAGTAATCCTTGAAAACCTAGTTTCTTTGGATGGAATATCATGATAGATCATTGCCTCATCTAAAATTAGAAGAGTCACTGGTATCACCATAAGTTTCATATTGCTAGTAGAGTTGGTCTATATTGTGAAGTGACCACAGTCATAGTCTTAGGGTACATTGGCAAGAATAGTAGCAAAAGAAATTGTAAGTTTGAAAATATATGACCTTGTCACCACTATTAAAGAGTTTTTTTTGCAAGGAAGAAAACACAAAGAGTTGAATGTATGACTAGAATCAACTTTTTCACTATTAAAGTCTAAACGTATTGATGTTTTCATCCTTTAATCTTTTACTTTTTTTCAAAAATTATCATAACTAGCCAATAAAAAAATGGAATTGAAATTACTTTTTCTTATGGAATTGAAATAGAGTTTTCAAAGGAAATTGCTTCAAAAAATGCTTGAAATGGATCTAAAAATATTTTCAAATTTTGACCATATATAATATCTAATCTAGATGCACGACATCTTTTCTTTCGATACAAACATCAAAAATATTGAAAAAAAATATTATAGAATACATCTAAGTTTTATCCCAAGTAGAAACTTGCCTTGGATTTAGAAGAAGACCAATAGATACCTATATTGTTGTAAGTTAATCCCTTAAGGATGGAGCCTAAGTATGACTATGTGTCAAACTTGAAAGTCCTTCATTCTATATTCTCTATTTCTTTTCTATTTATGAGTGAATTTTTTTGTCTTACTTTTCAAAGATGAAATCACATGTTTAAAACATGTCATAAAAATTTCAAATTACCACAAATTTTTTAAGAAAAATGAAGAAAAGTTATATCAAATACAAATCCTTTTCAAAAAATCTGAAAATTTTAGAATAGAAATAAATTCTAGTCTATAGAACATTGGAATATAAAGAAAGTTTTTGTGTCATTCCATGTTTAGAAACATGGTTGTAGACAAACTTCAATTAAATGCCTTTTGGGGGGGAATTTTTCAAAATTTCCAAGTGGCATAAACAATACACTTTAGAAGCTTCATTTTGTTAGTTTTGCTCAAAATAAAAATAAATCATTTTGAATGCCAAAATTAAGTTTTAAGGAAAAAAAAGCTCTAAGAATTGAAATACTAACTCTAAACAGTGTACTATAGTTTTGATAAACTACCTCATATAATATCAAAAAGCAACTAAATTGTGGCTTGGAATTTTGTCAATCATGTGGATATAGCATCAAAGAAGTTACATTGACAAAAAAATTGGACGAAAATCACACATTCTTCAAGCATGTTTGAACATCTAAAGGACACAAACTTCCTCTCCATCCTAGTAGTGTTAAGGAGTGCAAACTAGTGGATTTTGGGGAGGTAGAATTTTGCACTCCCTAACAGTTTTGAACCTATCAAACTCCATTCTTCCAGAATTGCACCATTGTTGTGAAGGCTTGTGATAGGTATTGTTCCAAAAAAACCATTTGTGTGGATTCATGTGAACTTGGAATAAAATCGTTTTTATCATTTTTTCAAATTGAAAGTCAGGAAAGCACAATTTTCAAAGATTAAACTGGGGACCCTTCATTTTCAATTCCATGACAATTTTTCACCTCAAGTAGTCTATTGTAGATCTTTCCATTCTACTTAATTATTTCTTTATTATAGGATTTGTCATGTATACTAGATAGAGAACTTTAGTACATATATTTGGTTGAAGGTTGCTAATAACAACTATAGTAGAGGGATTTGACTTTTAAAATAAAGTATAGTAAGATACCCCACCATGTGGGCCTCCTGTCCTATGAGGACCTTGCCTCGAAGGCAAGGGCAGGGGTCCTTATAGGACAAGAGGCCCACATGGTGAGGCATCCCACTTTGTTAAGCATGCACTATAATAGTGTTTGGCATTGGTTATAGTGCACGGCCCTATTACCATTGTGTAGCACTATTATAGGTACATTTATACCCTACAATTGGGGAGATTCTTTAAAGGGACTCGACTAATTAGTGCTTAATGAATAAATGAATTCTCCAAGTCCTAATATTCTCAAAGCATATAGTGATAACTTCATTGCTAGCACTTGCATTTCTTGTTGCAAAATCTAGTCCACAAGATTTTGGAATGAATATTATAATCAACCCTTAACCCCTTTATGTCCAGAGTCTTCTTCAAAATAGACAATTTGAGAAAAATCATTATAAAGTATTATTGGGAAGAATATTTTGGAACTAGTATACAAATAAAAGTTGTAGATTGTAAGTCTTAGATTCCATCTACATGTTTAGATTTACCAATGCGGTCACCAATATTTTATTATAAATTTTGAAAAGAAAAATTCAATTAATAAAAATTGATTACAAGTAGAATATTATCATTTTTTGAGTAAAATTTGTTGGAATGGATTCAAAATGAGTTTCTCTTCACATGGTGATTTTTTGAAATGTTGTGTTTTTGAAATCTATGACCTCATTTTGGCAAATCCAGTTTTGAACTACAATCAATGCAATTTTGGCTTGGTCAACTACTTGACATACTTGCACATTTGTAATTTTAGAAAAAAAATGTACTCTAGTAACACCAAATATAACCATTAGATAGGACAACAACTTGATAAAGTATCTCTACAAATTATGATGACTTTCATCCAAAGCAATATAATAGTGGATAGAACTTGAGTTTCAATATATTCATCGTTTAGAAAATGGACATTAGAGCACTTAGGGGTTAAAATCTATAACCTCATTTTTGCAAATCCAATTTTGAACTAGAGTCAATGCAATTTTGGCTAGGTCAACCACTTAACATACTTGCACATTTGTAATTTTAGAAAAATATAATATGTACTCCAGTAACACCAAATCCAACCATTAGATAGGACAACAACTTGATAAAGTATCTCCACAAGTTAGAATGACTCTCAACCAAGCAGTAAGCGGAGGATGAAACTTGAGTTTCCATCTGTTCGTTGTCCAGAAAGTGGACCTCAGAGATTCCATCCAAGCAGCCCTTTGCAAGAAAACATTAGCTGAAGCTGTCTTCAAATGGTTTTGACGAGGTCACCCACGTCCGGCCGTTTCCTCAATTTCTCTACACAGTTTGTCCAGAGATTGCTCTATCATATGAGACAAAAACCACTGGCCGCACGTCTTGCTTCGTATGTATGGGTAACCCTTCAGCCACTCGATGCTATCAAAGTCATTCAAGATGATCTGCCGGTTCGGTCATCAAGCAGTAAGAATTCGAATTCGGGGTACCGCAAGGAATGTAGAGACTGCCGTCAGTGCCGTAATCGGACATCATATGCTGTACTGGTATGACCGGAAGGAACATAACCAAAAAATGAACAAATTAATATCGAGACCCGATCATCATCGATCTGTGAACATACTATCCACTCAAAAGACAGAATTATTCTATAGTTCCACATACTATTCTTCGTCTCTCTTGTTACAGAAGACAAACAAATAAATCATAGATGTCAATTAAGCTCAGGCCAGTGATAATTTGTGGAGGTCGTCGGCCCTTACGAGACAAATGTATGTGCTTTGCCCACCTCGGATCCTCCCGGTGTTCTCATCATTCAGCATTCCTGCTCTAAATCCCGGCCCTACCAACAAAAATCTCTTGAAGCAGGAATGGTGCACCAGAAGGATGCAGTACCTGAAGGAGTACAGTATATCTTTCCAAGCGCTGTACATACGCATCTGCCAACCACCAAGTCCTGAATGATCAATGCGTCAAGCTTGTTTGTCAGTATGCATCCTGCACAGCAAAACTCCTTCAGCCTCAGTCAGCTTACTTCAGCCCGGGATTCAGTCATCATCTTGTCGAGATTCACATCCACAGTAATTATATAGATCTGACAACTCTGCCTGCTTCTGTAAGGTGTCCAGTTCATCACATAGACGTGCCACGAGATCCTTATCATCGGTAATGCAAAAGCAACCTGCACAAAAGATATTAACGGGCCGGGTCACTTGTTAAGTTAATTATCGTAACAAGTAGTATCCAAACGCAAGTAGCAACTAATTAAGCTTAGGACGGAAAATATAACCATCTACCAGTTCTACCAAGTGACGCACCCCTGGCTTACTATCAATCATAGTTGCACAAGCATCTTTCCGGCAATCCCTCAAGTGAACGAGTATGCAGGAAACTAAACTAAAACAGGAGTCAGATTAATATTAATTTACCCTACGCACATGGACAGGAACAAGTTTAAGGTTTCCGTCTCAGAGTGTGTAGATTTTACAGGTTGAGGACGAATTCCGGTTTCAGAAATTCAGGCTACAATGCACATGATCACAGAGAATTTTCAGTTGCCATAATGTGGCGTCAATGACTAAATTTCTTCGACTTTTTGCTTCTGCACATAATCCTTGAGTTAACTTCTATTCCTGCTCTCATTACTGAATTGTAAAAGATTTCGGAGAATTTATCCTCAAATTGACACCAAAAGCTTTGCTTCTGGGGAAAATGTCGTTTCAACTGGGGTTTTGCGCTAGGTATCGGTCTCATGAATTTGGAAACAATGTTAGCCCGGCTTTAGAGAGCTAGACAGTAGTTTGAAAGTTGAAACTGAGCATTCTTGAAAATTATTCATGAAACCTTGTTTTTCGATGATCTTCAAGCCCATTTCTAGAAAAATTGGATGTTGCCTTATCGACAATAGTAATATCAATTTGACCTACTGAGCTTTTGTCTTAACAAAATTTGGAAACCTGCTCACAGCGTCTACCTTAATTTTTCCACCTAAACCCTTAAACCCAAGAGTGAACATATTGTCTAATTGACAGTAGCCATGGACAGCTGATGAAAAAATAAACGTTACTTGCAAAACAAGCTCCCTAAGTTATGACATCGTGCAATCATGCATAAGGTAACAACACCACGTTATGAACTGTTTGCAAAACCGTCCCGTATAGATTCTTGCCAAAATGTACAATCTTCTTATACAGTAATCTAGGGGTAATTCTAGGTGAACCTATTTTCAACACTTTGAAAATTCACAATTTCTTTGTACAAAGTCCAACAAAGACATTTTAATAGAAACTAAAATCCCCTTTTGAACAACTACTAGCAAGACTTGTTAAAAACAATTTAGGAACCAAGCTCAAAACCTTGTTTGGACACATTTAGGTGTTGTTTCTCCATATGTGAGAATCCTAGTGAGAAAGATTCCACTCCAAAGGTCAAATAAACCCAAACCCTAGATGAAATATCTCTATGCCTTCATCCAATTCTACCATTTTCATCGATATCCATGTGTAGTGTTTTCCAATTTCAGAATTCGCATTGGTACATCCACATTTTTAACAATTTACATCCAATTGCCAACTCCTCTTTTTTGCGAATTGTCCACATGGGTAACCATAGCATCACAAAAATAGGTATATTTATTCTATATCGTTGTAGAAAACCCTAATGAAAATAGAGTTAATTGTAAAGTCATCAACCCCTTTTTTTTCCACCTCTTGTTTTTAATTTCATGTCCTAAAAGTTTGACTATGTAGATGAAACTTTATATAAATGTTTGTATCCTTGAAAGTAATTGCTCTTGTATAAATTTAAATATTCAATTAACTCAATCATTGGAATTATTTATCAAGAGATAAAGAAGTGTTTCATCTTATGTTTTTTCCCTCATCTTATCTATAAAAAATGAACATTAGTAATAGTTCAAAGGAATAAGTCTTACTCAAGACAAGTGAACCATGTGTGCCTCACTAAATCAATTATTCAATCAATAGAACATTAGAGTTACGGGATAAGAGATATGGAGGTTGAATGATGGAAACATGTACAAAACTCAACCTAGCAACTTTGAGGATGAACTTTGAATTTTGTCTTTTAACTTTGATATCTCTTAATTCATGATTCCAATACTTTATTTGATTGAAGGTTATCATTTATTGCACGGCAATTGGTCTATTAGAGTAGGATTAACTTCTTTGAAGTTTCGATGGCACTCATTTCATACATCTACATCTCTTGATGTATAACTCCAACATTTGATTTGATTGAACATTTGAATTTACAAAGACGCAATTACTTTTCAAGGATATAAACATTTCAATAAATTTTCATACTTCCGCTTATTAGGACATCAAAGTGAAAACAAAAGGAGGATAAACCAGGGATGACTTTACATTTTAAACTCCAATATCAAGTCAAATTTTGCAAATTATTTTAGTTAAAGATTAAAAGGGACTCTTTAGTTTATTTAGCCTCTATGTAGATGATGGAATGATATTTACTATCATAGTAATTTATGTGTGTTCAACTTCATAATAAGTAATTTCTTTCAATTCTAATCTATCACTCTATATACTAGTATAACGACTTTGTAAAGAGTATATCACTACTTAGATTAATTCAATTAGTGTAAAAATGAATGTGGTTTGAAATATAGTAGTGTGTGTATATATATTTAATCACTCTAAATATAATGATAGTAGCATGCCTTGCAAATTTACATAATTTTGAGTTTCACCCTAAATGCTCATGGCCTTTTTGAGAATCTTGGAATTACTCAAAACTAAACACAAAGCTCAAGCTTTGATAAGTTTTATCAATTCAAAAAAATTGTAACTGTACAAATTCAATCTAGACTCATTATGGATCACATAAGAAAAAAATATATATCACTTAATATGAATTGAAAGATTATAATGTTTAATTAAAAGGGTGTTAAAATTATAAAAGTTCTTTGAAGTCTTTCAATCTTCTTAATTACACATCAAATCAAAAATTGAGGTCATGAAAAAAAGACGAGGTTAAAGAATATAACATGCATACTTACAATCAATTTTTAGTTTTCAACATCTCCTATTACTACAATTTTTTAAGGAATTTCCAATGTAATTTTTTTCCCAAGATCCATGGATGGAAGGCTCATCTCTAAGAGACCCTACAACTAAAAAAATCAAGATTTGAAATAGACACCCTTAGACAAAATCTTTAAGAAAAATCATAAACAATTTTTTTCAGAATTGAATTTTTGATGTAGAAATTAAAGGATATTAAATCAAAAAATACCCTACCAAAAATGGCACTTGGGTAAGATTTTATTTAACTTCCAAACTTTGGGTCAACACCAAACTATGGTGCCTAGGACATTGAGGGATTAATTTGAATTACTATTATTTTTTCTATTAGGATGGGATGCACTAATTGCATAGCTTCATCATTCCAATTGGGAAGTCAAGTTAGAAAAATTAACAATAATATCCCTACTCTAGCACATTTTATGATTGATTGTATGAATGTAGTTTCCTGCACATCATTGTTCATTTGTTCCTCCTCTTCCTCTATTGTTTAGACATCTTCACTAGTAACCTTGAAATCTTATACAACTATAGATAGGTGAGGTAATTAGGAGAGTGTTACTTTAAGGTGCACATATCTTACTAGATAAGCTACAGGGTAGTGCCGATTTGGTAGTATGGTAGGGCTTGCTAGCAATAAAAAGCTCGTTGATTAGTTGAATCAGTCATATGCATCATGAACTCTACAATATTCTTTGTACAAAAAATCTGAACTTAAAAATACATCAAATATGGCTCTAAAATATAAGTTGAACACCTTGTTCTATTCAACAAATATTTCAAATGCAAGGGCATTAAGATATAGCAATGGTTCATGTTGCAACCTATACTCTATCAACAATGGCTAAAGCAATTCCATGCTCTCAATTCCAAAAAAATATTCAAATATCATAAGAACCAACATCATTTGCATGTTTGTCAAATTGCAATTATTTTAAATTATGTAAATGTCCACATCCTTCAAATTTCGTGTACAACACTCTAAAATGATGTATACTAGTTTGTCAAGGCATAAATTTTTTTTGGAGTTTTCAGAAAAAATTGACAAAATATAAAGTAAATCCAAATCATGGAGCACAAAATTAAGTTTTCGACATGACTAACTTTGAAATTAATTTTCTTTCAAATCACAACTAATTTTTTCTTTGAACTTCCATAGTAATTTTTTATATAAGGTAGGAACATCCATAACCATCATTTTAAGCAATTCAGCATAGTTGGGGTCAAATATTTCAACAAAAAATATTTTTTCAATATTAGCAATTGAAAATCATGAACTTTAAAAAAAAATAGAATGTTTGGATAAGGCATCTAATTTCTATGAATTTTCAAAGTAGAACTCCCTAGGGCACCTACAGCCACACTCTACTAAATTTGCCTTGATTCTAGCACCAAAATCTCAAAAAATCAGAGCTCACCAACCATAGTTAAGTATGGAGATGGTTTCAAGGTACTTTGAAGACGGTTGCAAGGTACATTAGGGAACACTTTGAGGGAATTCTACTCTCAACTGTGGGTACACTCATGGTTATGGGTGTTCCTACCTTATATCACATACTAAAACTTTTGTATATCTCCTCTTTGGACTTTGCCCATTGAAGCTTGTGATATGGGTGTTTGAATGAAAAAATTTCAAATCCATATTCAAGTTATATATATAGCTCATGCATCCCTCCTTGCCAAGGGCTTTTCAAAGGTACCAAAAACATGACTAGGAGACGCTCGTTTTGGAAGATCTCAACATAATAAATAAAGCAGACAAGACCAAACCAAACCAAACCAACAACCTAACTTAACTCCTAAACGCCCAAACTGTGTTTTTTGGCAACACAGAGATTTCGGGCAACTCATTATGAATGGAGTTGTTCTCTTTTTTTCTTTGAATTTTTCACACAACATGTACCCAAGGAGTAGCTTTAAGGCCCAACAATTTTCATAACTTTTGACTAGATGGTTAAATAGTTATTGCATGATATGTAATTTTCATTGGTCTTTGGGCAGCCCAAAAATTTCATAAAAAAACACTTTTAAAAAAAATAAGAATTTGAAATGGGTTTTCTAGATTTATGTATACATGAAAAGCTTTGAATCCTTCCATTTTGATTCATGAGATGAAAGTTATGAGGAGTTTTAGTTTGCGGGCAGTTTTGGATTCTCTACTCAAAAACAAACTTTGAAGTCCTTTATATAATTCATTTTCAATATTTTTTGAAAAAAATAAAATCATAGGATGTAGATTGTTTATTACAACATTACAACCATAGGGATTGGGATTTTTCAATTCCATAACAAAATTCTTCACAATTTCGTATTTTGAATCATTCTCTTCTTCTTTGTACCCTTGCTTTTTTTTTTCCCTATATATTGTACAGTGAATAGGAGCATTAAGGGGACCAATAAATTAAAGGGACTA
Source organism: Straminergon stramineum (assembly GCA_963920665.1). Classification (NCBI taxonomy): domain Eukaryota; kingdom Viridiplantae; phylum Streptophyta; class Bryopsida; order Hypnales; family Calliergonaceae; genus Straminergon; species Straminergon stramineum. The sequence continues at coordinate 26,009,679 of OY987267.1, read as the reverse complement.
ATTGTAGAAATCTATAGATGTTTGAAACATGATGTACATCCATTGGACACTTCAATAACTACTAATGTACAAGAAAGGTAGATATTTATGTAGTGTGCAATGTCTACAAGAAAGGTAGATATTTATATAGTGTGAAATGTCTACAAGAAAGGTAGATATTTATATAGTGTGAAATGTCTATTAATTAGTATGGATCCCTTTAATACCCCTATTCAGTGTACAATTTCAAATGATCTAAATTTTTTCATGCATGTAGCCAACTTGCCTTGAAGAATGAATCCAAAGAGTAACCACCATTTTGGAATTTTTTTTCATACCAATATGGCCTTGTAAAGTACAATTGCCTATTTTTTTTCACATGGTCAAAAAATAAATTTTTGCCAATTCCAATGTTAATATCTTACAATCTACACGGTGGAAATTTCTGAAATTTTTTCCACATCTTCTCAAATTAGTTTAGTACAAGATCTTATGGTTACATGTGTCCAAAAATGTTTTTTTCCTAAAATTTGGTACTTGTACTAAAAATGACAGTTTTGGAGCGTTTTTGATGAAAACATAGTCACAAACAAACATTTAAGGGTTAAGGTATGGATTGTTGACCACCTCACCTTCAATTTAACATTTGTGTACATTGTAACTGCATTATTTTGTCCCAAAATACAACTGTTTTTTGACAAAGACTGAGGAAGTTCACCCATGTCATTTCCATGGCTGCTGTGGTACCATAGGCATTATTGGGTCAGTCACCTCGTCCTGAATTTTTACAGTCTGTGTAGGAAATTCAGAAGCCAGCTTCAGTTGGGTACTAGAATAACATATCATTATAACTTATACAGCAAAAGTAAGTTGATTCCGACAGAAAGTGGAAATACGGTACTGCTTTTGACAGAGACATCCAACCAAATGGAAGTTATGGAGAGAGAGAGAACTGAATTGACAAGCTAGAAAATCCCAACTTTGATCAGATCAGATTGGACTTCGATTAACCCCTAAACGTGTCGACAGATGTCCATTTTCTGGACGATGAACAGATTGAAACTCCAGTTTCATCCTCCTAACTACTTGGATGAAAGTTATTTTAATTTGTGAAGATAGATTATCAAGTTTTTATCCTATCTAAGGGTTGGATTTGGTATTACTAGAGTTCATATTTTTCTAAAATTACAAATGTGCAAGTATGTCAAGTGATCAAACTAAATTGACTTTAGTTCAAAATTGGATGAGCCAAAATGAGGTCATAGATAGGAAGAACACAAAAACTTCAAAAAATCACCATGTGAAGAGAACCTCGTTTAAAATCCATTCCAATAAATTTTACTCAAAAAATGATAATATTTTTCTTGCAATTGAATTTTGAAGGAATTTTGGAATTTCTCTTTCAAAATTTATAAATAAAATTGGTGATAGCATTGGTGAATCTAACCACATGGATGGAGTCTCCAAATCAAAATCTACAACTTTTATTTGCATTTCAATTCCAAAATATGCTTCCAAATAGCACTTTATGGTGATTTTTCTCAAATCATCAATTTTGGAGATGAATCAAGACGTTTAGGGGTTAAGTTACGTCCTTGGTTGATAAATCACCATTACGGGTTTTATGAGAGAATTGCCAAGGTAGACGTGCCAATTACCGCATAGATTAAATTCAAATCCTTCTCCACAATAGTATAGGAACTTGTAAGCTTTGAAACTTGGCTCAATTATTGAATGCCATGTTAAGATTCACTTCCAAAAAAGATTTGCAAAAAGATTTATTTTTGCAAATTTCATTCCAACTTCAAGTTATCAATCCTAAAATTCAATGAAATAGAGCTTGCATCCCTTCACCGAAGAGTGTGGGGTACCTGCATGTGAAGAGATTCATTCAAATGCACTCCTGATATTATGGATGTGCGGTTCTTGTGTGGTGGTGTGCTTACCTTAGATGGGTGTTGACTAGGAAGGGATGCATACTCTTCAAAGTAGACCTTGACATCAATTGTATTTCTATCTAGAGCAATCCTACATTTCGGTTGCTGGAAATGTAAGAGAGATGTAGATAAGGACACAATAGGAAAGAGAGTCCATAATGGATGTGCCTACCCCCATGTGGAGCATCTATACTTTAACCCCTCATCACTTAAGGGGACCAAAAGCGACCTCAAATATTTTCAAGTCCAATTCAAAGTGATGCTGGCTAAAACTTTTGCATAGGATGTCGGAATTCAATAAAAACTAGTTGGAAAATTTGTGTTCTCTCTTGTAGTTAGTGTGGTAAAGTTTTCATATCAATCCAAGATGTATGGATTGTTTGGAAGCCAATTGAAGTTCATGGGGTCCGTATGAGTTCACCAAACTACATTTCAATGGCTCCAACTTTGAGGGCTTGTATTTCCTTCATCCAATCTTTCTTTTCAATAAAATTTGTTGAATCATGATGCTTTCCTTGAAATCTTGTTATGGTGGTAAAATTTTCATGTCAATCCAAGTTGTTTTGAATGTTTGAGAGCAATTCAAAGTTCAAAATCTTGACATTTTTTGGATTACAATGAACTTCGGTGGCTTGTTTCTTCTTCATACAATGTTTGTTTCCAAGAAAAAAATTTGAAAAAGTTTTACACACTACACTAGTTTGTGTGGCTAAAATTTCATATCAATCCAAGAAGGTATGAGTGAATGAGAAGCATTTTAATTAGTAGAAGGAGGTTCAACCTTAGATGTGTTTTTTGCAACTTTCCTTGCTATTTTTTGACATTTCAAAGCCAAATTTAATGATATTTTCTTTCACCAATGTGTTTGTATGCTGGTTTAGATCATTATCTAGTTTATTTTTTTTAGATGAGCAAGTTTAGAAATCAAATTTCACCTCCAAATGTGTTTGTAGAGAAATTTCAGCATCCTTTTCAACACTAGAACATTATAATCTTGCAATGTATGTGGCCAAATGACTCCAAATTTGTTTCACATCATTTACAACACATACACTATAAGATTGTATGGTTGAGATCTCTATAACTTAGTAACATTTGGATATGTAACACTTCTAAAAGCAATGATGTTTTTGAACCCATTCATACCTTGGGCAATGAGGGGTTAAATGAAGTTGTTTGTTTGTTAGTTAGTTTGTTTGTTATGATGAGATCTTTGGAACCATGCATCCCCCAATTTCATTCTTGGTACTATGCTCCTTGTGAGAAGAGGTGCACAGGCTATTTCATGTCACTTTGACTCCCCCCCCAAAAGATATTGGATTTCAAAGTTTTTATGAATTAGAAATTATGAAAATTACTTTTAATACTTTTATTTTATTAAAAGGTGACAATGACATAGGGCACACTAGTCATAATTAACTATATATCATATTCTAATAGTAGATGTGAACCATCATAATCATTCAACTTTTATAAAATGAAAAGTCAAAACATTAGGCTTGAATTTACAAGTCCAAAGGTGTTAGTGCTCTAGATGATTAAACTACAACAATTAAGTAGGGAATTTTCCATTATACAAAGATGGGAGATGAGGGTAAAAATGCAATTAGGAAAAAATAAGGAAAAAATTCAAGGGCAAAATAGGGATTAAAAGCTTGAAAAGACATTAAAAAATATTTGATAAGTAGTAACCAAATTAGGCAAACAAGAGAATGATGATAAAATAAAAACCAAAACACTACTAAGTGGGAAAATAAAATGAGAATGAAATAGAAAATCCCAAAGATAAAAAATACAAAAAATACAAAACCAAAATATCCAAAAAATACTATAGGTAGGAAATGGGATTAGAATTAAATTGCAAACCAAAAAATATTTAAAAAAATATGAAATACAAAAGGAAATTTAAATTAATAGACTAAAAATAAATGGCAAACCAAAAAAATGAAGAGATACAAAAATATAAAAATGAATTGAAAAAAAGACTAGAAGTAGGAAATGAAACTAGAAATGAATTGAAAATTTTTTTAAACAAGAAATCAAAAAAACTCAAAAGAGATTAGTAAAACTCTAATCACTACTAGAACATTAGAGTAGTGATTGAAATACAAAAATAGTGATAGAAACACTAAATAGGGATTTTACAGTTATTTAAAGGATTTACATTAAATTAGGGCATTTTCCAATAATCTAGTGCATTTACAGTAATTTGGCGTGATTTGCCCTAATTTGGCACATTTAACACATAATTATTGAATTATCAGTAAATTAGGGAGGATGAACATAGCTATAGAAATTAGTCGGTTAGAGAGTTGGATATAGGCAAGATTAGGGTTTGAAGCTTCTTCTTTTCAAAAAAATTGTCTACTTGTGCGTTTTCTGAGAGCTTGGAAAGATTGTCTTATCACATTAAAAATGTTCATTTCTTGTACATAAGTTAAAAATAATACAAATTACTTTAAAACAATATTGAAACTAACACTGCAAATTTCTATTCTAGCCTATATTCTAGCCCATGTACTATTGATATATGATAATTTTGTTTACCTATTGTAAATTTGTTGAAATGAGTAATTGAGTATTGTTGCTATTTATTAAATTACCTAATTTTGTTAAAAAAGTGAATTAGGGTTTTTGCATACTATGGCCTATTAATTTCTAAACAAGATATTTGTGCACTCTAGTACATTCAACGTGTACTCTTATCAATTTTGATTGAATTCTGATTTTCAAACCATTTAAAAAAATTAGCATTTCATTATTACAAAATTTAATGGACCAACTTTAAGTCTTACATATAAATAGAAGATTGAAGTTTTAATTTTCTAAAACAAATTATCTTGAAAATATAGGATTTGAAACCTTTGATTTACCCTTGGAAGGATCAATTAGTCATTAAACAACTAGTTGAAAATTTAGGTGAGTTCCTACAAAGGCAATTTGGAATGGATCTTTTTGAGATTTTGACATAAGGTGTGGTGAGAATATGTTCACATATACTTCCTTTACTAAAGTATAATTTTGTTTGATTGGGTGACTAGATTAAAAGTAATGATGCCCAAAGTTTTTTGGGCAAGTCAAGCAACATTTGCAATATTCCTCTTCATCCTCTGAATTTTATTGGGTACATAACTAGTATGAGATATAACTAGTAGGATGAAATTATATATGAAAAACATGTGCAAGGTAAAATCTCAAATGAGCTAGTAGACTCAATGTGACACTCTTATCAATTTTGATTTCATTTTACATATTTTTATGATAGGAAAATTTAGAAATAGAAAAATTCATTCACAACCTTCTTTTCTTTGTCTATTTATTTTGAAGTGCATCAAGGTGGAGTGACAAAGCATTGGTCATTTACCAAAGGATTCATTGAAACTATTACAATTTTTTTTTTTCAAATTGTCGATTTTTTCTGAATTAATTGATAATATGTTCTTGTATGTCAATATATTTTTTTTCAAAATTTTAAGTCAGTATTTAATGGGTGATCATTTGAAAATTAAAAAATCCTCATAAACAATGAAAAGGAGTGCATTGTGACAGAAACATTTGAACCATACATTGCAAATGTCCATTAACAAATAGATACTTAACCTCTTAAGGACCAGGGGGTAGTCCAAATTTCTAAAATTGTGAAGATGAATTATAAAATGAAACTTAGAATAATAATTCAATGATAACTAACAAACAGTGATTGTAAAATATGACCCATAGATCTTACTTGTATGGTTAGATCATACACAAACCAATATTTTTCAATAAAATTTGAAGCCAAAGATTAGAAATTCCTTCTAAAATTGTTTGTAGATTGAATATTTATGATTTTTACAAGAATAATATTCCTTAAAGTTCAAATGTTAATTTCTAATTATAGTGACTTTTGCAATTTTTAATTTTTCTTTTTATTCAAGTTGTTTTTGAAGGGTCATTTTTAGAACTAAAAAAAGTTATTTTTTGAGGCCAAACCTACTAGATAGTACCTATTGAATTATAGAATATTTGCAAAGCAAAATCTTTAGAATTTATACCATACAAATGTTAAAGAACAAGTTAACAAAAGAATCTTTAAAAAAGGGGTGGATGCAAAAATGTATTTTGTATACTTCAAATGTGTTTGCATTCACCTGTTGTTCTAAATTTTAACCCTTGGTTGTTTAGGGATTAATATGCAATTTTTTGGACACTATGTGCATTTTGAAAGTGCTCAATGTTCATAGTAATAACATGAACCAACATTTTTTTTGTCATGAATAGAGCATGCACAATTTCAGCAAGAATATGAAGGGGTTGGTGGGATTTTGAAAGGGGTCACAATTCGTGCAATTAGCTACTTTTGTGAAGTTGTAAACAAACTACTAGCAGTAATTCCAAGCCAAGCCTACAAGTTATAAGGTATCTTGACCATATTCTTGAGATTTTTCCTTATCAAAAGGTCTTTGATGAGTGGGTTAGTGATGGAGAGAGAGGGTGTTATATGGCCCATGTATTGTTACTTGTTCTATAGCTCAAATGAAATCTAGCATGGTTCAATGGCAATGTAGGTTAGAATCCTTGGAGGTGTTCAATTCTAAGGTTTATAGTTTTCTAGAGATAGTAGAAGGTGAGATTTGGCTTCCTAGCTTGAATGGATAGGGGTTTACTTCAATGATCTTTTTTGTTTGTGTTATTTGCATTGATTATTTAAATTTTCAATGAATCTTGATCTAGTAGGGTCTTACTTCTTCTTGGTGGATTGGTGCACGTATTTGCAATTGTCCTTTCACATAGCATCTTGCAATGAGTGTACTAAATTAAATTGTTTGTTTCTTTGTACTTGTAAACATGTTGTTGTATTGATAGTTTTTAGCTACTTGTTGGGTTGAATGTGCATTGATTTCAACATCAGAGGTTGGTTGGTTGCGTGCAGATTTAAGAGAACATGGTGGTGGTGGTTTTATTTACATGTGTGCTTAATTACTTATTCTAGTTTCATGTGCACATTCTTACTAAGGCATCGGATGGAATGTTTGTTTTTGTGCAAGTCCTATGCGCTAGATACAAAGGCTTACTTTGTCTCTTTTTTTTTCATTAGTTTGTAAGAGTGTTCATTTTCTAGTTATGCAAACTCACGAAGTTTGGGTCCCAAATTCATAAAGTTTCATTCCCAAACTCACCATGTTTGAATATTATTAGATAAGTGAGTAATAAGTTCAATGTTCAATGTGAGGTAAATTGACCATTCAATGAGAGATAAGTTGAGTATAGTGAGACATAAGTTGAATGATTCTAGATATGCATGTTATCTTTAGACATGGCTATAAAATATCCCAGTAACGAGGAAATGGGGTGGCATTCTTCCAACCGACTTTCATCTAAAGTGGAAAATGGTTTGGCCTAAAGAGAGAATTTGAAAAGAAGTAGGTCTCTTGTAGTTAATATGGCACTGAGCAATCGTTGTCAACCACTGGAGAGGAAGAATAGATGGAATTGTTGATACGAAATGCCCACTATAGCTTCGACATTAAGAAGAATCAATTCTTCACTACTTATGAGAGTGCCAAAGTCCAATATGCTTGGCAATAGGGGATTCATATCTTGAATGCTTTGTAGATTGATAGAGAGACGCAAGGACCATCAAGGCCTCTTACGTGCAACAAGAGATCTTCTCCATGGACATCCCTGTAAGTTTAAATCCATCAAAAGGGTGTGGCTTGAGATATACATGATTATTCTTTAGGCCTTGTAGATTCAAAGGAATGACATTGTGTTCAAGAACTAAGCTTTGACAATGGAGCAGCTAATGAGCCACATTTGGCATGGAGTGATTGACTATGGTAGGCTTGAGTGGGCTAATGTCTACAACCAATGTACTCACAAGCCAAAGGCGCAAAGATGGGTCATGGGGGCCTTCTTGAACCAGATCTACTGCTTAGTTTTTTTTTACTAGGATGGTGGATGGTCAGCCAAGCTAGGAGATGTGTAGGCCAAGTGTTCGCTTCGTGTTCCAACCTCCTTGAAGGGTGGCCCGTGAGGCAAAGGGGGCTCTTGGCTAGTGGTAGTAGGCCGTGAGGGGCCTTATAGACCCTCACTACACTTTGCTTGCAAGTGGTTAGTCTATTTGTTTCATGTCAGGTCTTATACAATCAATGGTTGAGTCTTTTTTCCCACCAAACTACTTGTGGCTGGTTGGTCTTGTACTATTTCTTTTGCAATGGGATTCCGTTTCATTTGTTTAAAAAAACAATCCAAAAACATGGCTATAAAAGAGCTAAGTGCATGTTGCTCAAATCCAAGGAATAAGCTATCAAAGTGAAATGCACCCACTACATATCTCTCACAAAGTCACATGAGTTCATCAATTAGTTTAAATGAATGTTGAATTTGTTTAGACTTGTTAATGGCATGATTTAATTAAATATTTGGAATAAAACAAATGATTAGAATGTATGTGATTGATCTATGCTAGCTATTACAATGAATGATTGCTAACATTTTTTCACTATGTAATCTTCTTTTACTTGTAATGTGCTAAATTTTTTTTGCCAGGTTTCCACTCAAAGGATTTAGCATGTTGCCTTTCTTGCACTACCCTAAAGTAGCATGTCGCTATTGGAAGAACTTTAAAATTTTTGAATTCACCAAAACTTTCTCCATTGTGTTTAAAGTTGCCGCTAGTAAAAGAAATCTAGTGAAGTGACTATGTCACCAATTGCACTTCAATGGTGTAGACCAATTTGCCTTTTAGGCAATCTAGTGAAAATCAATTTAAAAGCCCTACTTACAACTAGACCAAGTGGCGGATCCATGCCTCCATTTCTGAACTCCATTTATACCATTGATGGACAATTGTTTGACATTTAATGGCAGTACATACACTATGGCCTTAGTTCAGCAGCATCCTATAATTGCTACGAGTTCTAGAAAACCATAACTAATTCAGTTTAAGTTTAAAAATTGCAAATCAAATTGTGATAGATGTGTCCCCCTCTCTTCTTACCTTGAAAATTTGTTAAATAATGTATAGATCAGCATAGAAGAAAATTTGTTAAAAAAAATGCTTAGATTTGCATATAGAAGCAATCCTGAGTCAAGAAGCTCTTCAATGGGCGGTTTCTGCCCAAGGCCTCCTACCTTAGAACATTAACCCTTACAGGACGAACTGGTGACTCTGGAAATACTCCCTTTCAGAACCATGTGACACCAGCTACTTTATAAAATCCAAAAATATTCATTGGAAGTCATACTACTGTAAAAGACCTGAGCTCTTCTCACAAAATTCCGAGGATGAATACTTGCAATTCTGTCCTACATCTAGAGAGATTCTTTGTCATCCATCGGACACAAAACGTCCGTGTCGACGTTTAAATGTCGTTGCAAGTACCCCCTGCTGCCCACTGCTCAGGACAACAATAAGTTGAGTTCCGTACGTCGCTGCAGTCAGTCCCGGACTGGTTGTCAAGTTGCCAGAACTCCAGAACTCTGATTCTACCAACAACTTCGTTGGATTGCAAACTGACTCCCTGTTCGGTCCATCCTCGATTCACCATTGACAAAGATTTTCTGATCTCTCCCGGTCTTCCGGCCTGACACGGAGGGGCACATGGTTGCCTGGCTGCCCAGGCAGGCCGGTCGATCACACGGATGGAGCAGCTAGCTTACAAGGACATTCACAGTTGGGCTGGAAGTTCCTGATTCAAATGATTGTGCCCTGCTTTTAATTCATGCACCGGCACCCCTTCTTGCCTCGAGACTATCACGCTGGTAGTAGAAGTTTCTGCGAGTTGGTACCAGAAGGGAAGTTAAAGCATAAAAGCAAAAGAGACAGCACATACAAAGAGACGAAGTTAAGGAAGTTTCTGCAGCAGGCGCGCGCTCATGAAATTGGGACGATTCACTCTTCTTGCGCCATCACTGTAACACATTCTATGTGTGTACCCTTCCAATGAGTAAAAACGGACAGAGATGAGGATTCAATTCCAGAACAAGCCGAGCGCGGAGCCTCATCAACCGAGACACAAATTAAGCTGTGGTTATGGATTTTGGTGCCCCAAACCTCCTTTCAACTCGTAGATATCATGACTTCACTTTTGTAATGTGCATCACCTGACTGGCACAGTTTTTAAATCTGTGGATTTCAATAACTGACTGCTTCAGGACCAACAATATATAATCACTGACGGAAATCATGTCCGTTTCCTGCCAAAGGAATTCATTTAACTAAGCTGGAATTGGTCACTAATAACCAGTTCCACTAATAATGAGTTCCAGCCAAGTTGGGTGGACTCCTTTGCTGAAATAGGATAAAATTTGCAGTTGCTACCAATCCTAAACCTGAACACAATTTGGTGAGTGTTGAAGAGCTTTGAAACTGAGGGTTATGGAAAACATATGCGAACAGTCTGACACAAAAATTGGAATATAAACTGATGAATTTGGAGAGAGAAGTTGGTTTCTGTATTTGTGCATTGATGCTATCGAAAAGAACTACTGGCAGCCATGGTGGTGAATTGCAAAAAACATGTGGTGTAAGTGCATTCTCAGATATATCGTTCTGTCCAATACGCGGATGCAAGTTCTGAATTTAATTTTAATTTTTGGACCCAAATGAAGGAAGCTTCATTGCAATTACATGGCAATATTTAAGCTGCCAGAGATTGAACATGATTAGGGGCACTAGCGCTTTCAGAAATCAACACGCAAACCTGATCATCAGACAACTGACTGGGTAATGTTGCTTTCAAGCGTTTTAATTTCTTAGCATCTAAGTAATCTTGAGCAAGTCTAGCTGTTTGTGCTTGACCTCCAAGGCACAGTTTTTCATCCACAACCTAGCCAGCTGGCTCAAGCACAGCTCGGGAAGAGCAGGAGCTTTTTAGTTGAGGACCAACCCCCTTCATCTCGGCTGTTACCCTCCTCAATGGACAAGTTCGTTGCAGACTTTCAAAGCCTCAACCACAACACGCTTTTCTCAAATGGAGACAACAGTGCCTTCATGTGCCTCTGACGTTGAACTGAATTATTGAGCAAAACTCATGACCTCAAAAAGATGGAAGTCAATGTGATAGCACCTGAGCAACATAACACACATGACCCGCCCCCTCCCTTTTCAGCAGTTACCGAGTGCTAAATATCACTTTGTATGAGTGACACCCTACCAGGGAAAGCAGACTTGCAAATCTGCTGGTAGCTAGAGCCACATTTTCTTGAAGGCTTAGTAAGAATTACCTAGAAATTACTTACGTTTCATATTAGTATTTGATCATCTAAGTGATACATGAGTCCTGAAAAACAAGCGTTCACTTTCACGGCTTACTGGCCAGCCCTGCAGGAAGCCTTGTTTGTTACTCATATTTCTAATGTACGTCTCACCAGTGCAAGTGCTCACCACTGACCAGTTCCAGCCACAAAAGGAGGCCTCTACAAGACATGCTTTCTACTTAGCGGAGTATAGATATGACTAAATAAAAGAGCTGCATAAGAAAAGCATAGACAGCCATTCCTCCATGCCACCGGTATAATAAACTCCCCAGGACAAGAATTTTCTTTAACACTGGAAACTGGTTGAATCGGACAACTGGCTACAACAACCGGAAGGAGTTTTATAATACGACTTTTTTTCTTCCGGAGTCAGTGATTTTATCACTCTATCATTGGCTGGCGAGAAAGGGGGCGAAATCAGATGAGACTCTTCTTTGCTTGCAATAAGATCGATGACAGTCACTCAAGAGAAAGGTTGAAATCAACAGGCAAATCCTGAAGCTTCGAGGCATTTATTATTGAAGTAATTATGATGAATAAATCATTCGGCACAACCGCAGTAGTACCCATAAGAGTTCTCAACTGTGAATTGAGTTCTCAAAAATATTTTAACAGCAACAGAGTGTGAACACCGCCTTGCTAATTACAAATTTTCAGCACATCTAGGAGTGCTTTAAGCAACTGCAGCTGTATGTGAAAATCACATTTGGGACCACTGGTACCCATGAACTAGACTCGCAAGTCAGCTAGCTAGAAAACCCTGAGTGGAAGTCAATTCATGATCAAAATATACCAATAATTGAAGAGTAGATCGAAGTACAATAGGCAGGCAGGCCGGTACTGACCTGTCAAATTGGACCATGCGGCTATTGTGGGTTACAGTAGGAATTGAAGGCTGTGGCTCGCCGCCCACTCTTGCAGCCACTCAAGCCACTACGATGAAAACCAAAGTACACTCAAACCTCTTTAATATAATCCTTCATTCAATGACATTCTGGATACCTCGCACCCCTGCCACATTATAATCAACAGAAGCATACTCGTCTCCCATTCAGACTATTTGACCTGTAATACTACTATTTTCCGTTTAAGATTAGGTTGTTAGAATGCAAAGCAACGTCGAGTGCAAAAGAAGAGAGAGTGTGATGATTTCAGACAGTGGTGGGCCGGGGCATCACCTGGTGTGCAGTGACTCATATGGGCTTTGGAGCTAGACTTCAAGGGCGGCAGGTAAGATCTGGCCCACCGGCACGGGCTTAACTTGGCCAAGCTTGGCCGCGTTGGAAGTGCAGGCATTGCTTTTCTGAGTCATGTGGTTGATTCAAAGGCCCCGTCACTCTCCACGCTGCAGCCGCTGCTGCTGCTCATGGAATAAGGCCAGGCTCATGAGTCGAGCTAGGCCTCTTTAAGTACGCCTGCCACTCCACCACAATCCTCACATGGTTGGCTACTCCTGCAGCTCGCCGCTGTCAACGCCTGCAGCTCCCTCGGCTGCCCAGACTATCTCTCATTACTCTGGCTGCACGCTCAGTCCTCTTCCATCTCGGGCTCCAGCAGCTTCGAGGGAGCCTGGAGTTTTGCTCGCTCGCTAGCTACAATAGCTCTGCTGGAATATCTCTCATTATTCTGGCTGCACCGCGCACATATCGCAGCTCGGGCTGCAGCAGCTTCCAGGGAGACTGGAGTTTTGCTATCTTGCTAGCTCTTGACCTAACGAACTACACTTCCAGCGGAGGACCTGCGAGCCTGCTTGGGTGCAGCTAGCGAGTTTCGGTGTTGCTTGTGGATGAGTTTAGGGTGTGTATGACTGTGAAAATTGAGTAATAGAAGGTGAGGAGGATCGATGGGGGGAGTGAATATGGTAGTACTGGTACTAGTACTTGTGGCGTGGACGATGAATCCCGTGGCAGCGCAGGGGTATTACGAAGTGGTGGTTCCGAATGCAGGAATCTCGACCATGCACGCGGCGGTCACGCATTACGGGAATGTGGTGCTGTTGGATCGAACCAACATCGGCGTCTCGCAGCTCGCTCTTCCGGATGGTGTCTGTCGGGACAATGCTGAGGATCGGGTACGAGATTGCTCAGCTTCTATGTCAGCCCTGCTTACTTCACTTGCTTTCTGCAATGAATGGATGCACAATATGGGATTGTCGAGATCGTGACACCGGAATGGTCGAGTAGCGTGCTCGCTAACGTTAACGTCCAAAACTTGAAATTCGCACGGGCCAATGCAGATTTGAGCAGAATACCTGGTCACCTGTGGTGGGTTATGGCCAAGATTCGTACGAGTAGAGTAGATTGTGGTGGGGGTTCCATATGTTGTGTGTACATGTGTTCATTCGTTGAATGCAAGGATTTGATGCCTGCAGGCGGCGACGCATGATTGCTCCGCGCATTCAGCTTTGTACACGCCAGACTCCAACTCAATTCGGCCTCTCTTCATCTTCACGGACACGTGGTGCTCTTCTGGGCAGTTTGATGCGAATGGCCAGCTCGTGCAAACCGGGGGCGACGCTGATGGGCTGATGAAGGTAACCAAATCTTTTATTATCTCTCACTTTGATACCACGGCATGCCGTCAATGTGAATAAATTACCATTGTTATGTTCATACTGTAGCTTGTTTTGTGACATCGATTTAGGGATTGAAGAATGTATTCAATAGCGAGTAATAATTGAATGACGACCATTCGTGTGCAGATTCGGACGTTCGCGCCATGCGGCGATGGCGCATGCGACTGGGTGGAGCAAGACACCCAGTTACAGAATGGACGCTGGTACGCCAGCAACCAGATTCTTCCCGACGGGACGCAGATCGTCGTGGGTGGCCGCAGCACTCAAACGATCGAGTACGTCCCGGCCAACGGGCGCGGCACCGTCTTCCTCGACCTCCTGGCCAAGGTACCCTCACCATCTCCGGACTCCATTGAAATCTGAAGCAAGCCGCACATGCATGCATTCTCATATATAATTCGTGAACCCTAAAGATTATGCCGTGGGGAATCAAATCGTCGTGATCCACATCGAATCTCCAAGGAATGATGTACTATGGGTCGGACAGTCGGGTTAATTCAATTCAGACCCATTTGAGTTGCTCTCCTACAAGCTGCCGTAAGTTAGACTGTAAGTAATCGTAAGATCATCCATGGCCAGTAATCACGATTCATGCGCACGCGGACCAGTAATTTAAAGAAAAATTCAGTGTCTTCCTAAGCATGAACCACTCGTGTGCCTACTAAATTGAGTCACGGAATTTTGGAACTTAGAGTAGCAATAGTTCCGTCAGTGACACCTGACAAGTAGCTGGAGGCCGGCCACTAATAAGTGTACCGGTCGGGGCGCGCTGTTGCAGACTTGCAGCCTTTAAATTTGCAACGTGTTTGATTCCTTCGCCGTGGATCTGTAACTCAGATCGAGACTCACATGGGAACAAATGATTCTCACAGACCAGTGGCCCCAAATGTGTTTATCATAATCAGCTCAAACTGCCCCAAACACTAAGTTACGAAATGTTCAAAACCCCCAAAATTTAACACTGAGTCATTCATATATTCTGTAGCAAACAAAAAGGTTTGGTCGAAACGTTACTAAATTTAGCCACATTTGTGAACACTGTGTTGCAGACCAACGACGTGCAGATGGACAACCTGTACCCCTTCGTGCACCTTCTCCCCAACAACCAGCTCTTCATCTTCGCCAACCGCGACTCCATCCTCTTCGACTGGCAAACCAACAGCGTAGCGAAGAATTTCCCTACCATCCCCGGCGAGCCCCGGAACTACCCTTCCGCGGGAAGCTCAGTGCTTCTCCCGTTAGCCGCAGCCGCGGGCTTCGCCAACCCTGAGGTTCTGGTATGCGGCGGGGCGCAGTACGGCGCTTACATGAGCGCCAACGCGGGCGCGGATGCGTCCCAAACCTGTGGCCGCATCTCCCCGTTAGCCGACGTCGCAGACTGGGCTATGGAGACTCTCCCCCAGAAGCGCACGATGGGAGACATGGTGCTCCTGCCCACGCGCGACGTGCTGATTATCAACGGTGCCGCGAACGGCGCGCAGGGATGGGGGGGTGCGTCCAACCCGGTGCAAGCTCCGGAGCTTTACAAGCCGTATAATGCCGCGGGCACAAGGTTCACCACGCTCGCGGGGACGGACATTCCGCGCGTCTACCACTCCACGGCGAATCTGTTGCAAAATGGACGCATCCTGCTCGCGGGGTCCAACACGCACCAATTCTACACGTTCACGGGGTACCTCCCCACGGAGCTACGCGTGGAGGTTTTTCACCCGCCCTACTTCGGACCGAACCCGTCGGGATTCACTTCATTGCCAGGCGCGCTGGGATATGGCGAGGCGTTCACCGCCGTCGTGAAGGCCACCACACCCACCACCATCGAGCTCAATCTGCTCAGCGCGCCCTTCGTCACGCATTCTTATTCCATGGTACGTCATCACCCACCCACACCCACCCACATGATTTCTTGAACACCTCTGCATGCATTGCTTCAATCGTCACGAGAGCCCTGCAACTTAACCCGTAAGGGACCAGGATGTCTAAATTTGGCCTCATGTTTATTGAGCCAACACGTGCAATGGTCTTCACTGATTTTGGTGACAGAAAATATGGCCTCATCTGAATTATATTTTTCACAATACGATCAATGGAATTGGCCCTTCTCAAACTTGGAATCCTTTGTCCTTTAGGGGTTAAGCATCCCGTATTCTGCACTACAGCTCTACAATTAAGCCATACACCTTGATCTTGCTGTGATTCAGGGACAGAGACTGTTGCAATTGGCCGTGTCGACGCCTGCAGACAATGGCGCCGGGGATTACTATGTGTTTTGCACGTCTCCGCCGTCGGCACAGCTCGCACCCGCGGGATACTACATGCTGTTTCCAGTGGTGGATGGCATTGTGGGCTACGCGTCGTGGATGAAAATCGGCTGAACCCACTCCGCTCCACTCCACTCCACTCCGTTCCATAGTCCATATTCCAATCGAGTTCCACAATATATTCATTCCACAAGACCGTCTAAGCGGGAAGAAAAATTCTTCAATTGGACCATCTGGGAGATGAAGATACATACCGATTGATCATGACGATTGTAGCGTATTAATTCCACGGCGTCATTGAGCTGCTAACGAAGTTGTAGAGAGCTAGCAGCCATTTGCTGAGAATAAGAGGATTCCTCTTTCCTGACCGCTTCTGCACTGTATTCTGTGCACTCGTTCGGCGTAGTACGTGTGACTGTATATTTGTGTATTGGACATTGATTTCGATCGGCCCCTTGTAGTGACAGAGCCGAGCTTCCCACGCCGTGAGAGCGGGGGGTCGGGATCCCATTCTTCAGACCAGTTACAGTCGACGGTAGAACATTCCAGAGAAATTTTTATACAATAAAATTGTTGAGAAGGCGAAATGCCTCCATTTGGAAGAAACGCCAATGGAGTTTCTTCAGTGGATTGTCGGAGATCTGTGCAGTACAGCATTTGTGTCACTCTATGCACAATGATCAGGAACCGGACTTTGGTCACTCTCCCAGAGCTGCAGTACGAAAAAGGCTTCGGAGGACCCAGCTACAGCGGAAGTTGGTGCCAAACACAAATAGAAAGCCGGAGGTGTTTGAGCATATGGGCACCCAGCTAATGTTCATACGGGCCCTTGGCATCAATCTCTAATACGATTGCTTAGTGCTCAAACATTTCATTTTCTATTGGTGAAAGTCTTGTATTGTCACCAAGGACTAGGTAGAACTAACCCGTAAGCTTGTCTAAATTTTTCACTTACAGGGAGAACATTGGAATTTTCAAACTTTTAAAGATTATTTTTTTGCTTTATCTAAACACATAATCTTGCACTACACTACTGTAAGAATGTGTGGAAGAAATTTCAAAAATTGTGACTGCATGGATTGCAAGATATTTGCATTTGAAGTGAAAAAATCCAATTTTTTTTCACCTTGTTTGACTAGATTTAAGGCTTTGAATCATCATAGCTTAAAACTTTTACACAAAAAATTTTGAATTTTTATTTTTTATTTTTTTGCTGAAGAATGAGTTGAAGGCCTGTAATTTTTTTCCTAAAGAAAAAAACATGTTTAATTTTCATTCTTTAAAAAATTGTTCTATAGAATTAGATACAAGATTGAAGAAAAAAATAAATCAGTGATAGCTCTAAGATGGAATCGAGAATCACTATTTCCAACAATGAGTTTTTTCTAATAGCTAACTAAACCCTCTTGATTTTATTTTTCTTGAAAAGTTGTAAAAATTGCATTCAAAATAAATCCTACAAGATATTTTTTCAAGAAATGCTTAATTAGATTGTTTGAGAATCAAGATTGTCCATAACTTTCTCATTCCTAATTCAAATAAAATGAATCAAATATTTTTATGTAGAATTAGACATATAGACAAAAATACTTTCTACAAGAAAAAAAATTATTTAGACTTTTTGTAATTTTCTTTGAATTGCCTGACAAACTCCATTTGGGGTTTATATAGGAATAACTTTTGCTCTTGGACACCGATTGAAATAAAAAATTACATACCTTAAAGATAATGACTTTTTCTATTTTCCAAAGAAGTTTTTAAATATTACAACAAAAATTGAGATTATCCCCTCACCGCCGAAGGGGTCCCAAAGTGTCCTCAAGTCAAATTCAAAGTGCTATAATTTTTGCATCCGATTTTAGAATTCAATAGAACTTGATGGAAAATTTGTGCTCTCTCTTCTAGTTTGTGTTGTAAAATTCTCAGATCAATCCAAGATTTTCTGAAATTTTGGAAGCCAATTGAAGTTCACAAGTTCAATTTGAGTTCACCAAATTGCATTTGATGTCTGCAACTTTGGGGGCTTGTATCTCCTTCATCCAAAGTTTGTTTTCAATAAAATTTGTTGGGTTATGTTCCCCTTGAAGTCTATCTAGTAAAGGAGAATTTTCATGTCAATCGAGTTTGTTTTGAATGTCTGGAAGTAATTCAAAGTTCAAAATCCCGACATTTTTGGATTACAATGAACTTCAACGGCTTGTTTCTTTTTCATACAATGTTTGTTTCCAATAATTTTTTTGGAAAAGTTGAGCATACTAGTTTAATTCGTGTGTATAAAATTTCATATCAATCCGAGAAGTTATGAGTGACTGAGAAGCATTTTAGTAGAAGGAGGTTTAGTTTTTGATGTCTTTTCTTGCTATTTTTTGACATTTCAAAGCCATTTTGGAGACATAGTGAGTCAATTGAATGATATTTTTTTCATCAATTTGTCTAAATGCTAATTTTGAATCACTTCATAGCTTAAAGTTTCTTCATTTGAGTAGATTTAGAAATTGCATTTTGCCTCCAAATGTGTTTGTAGGGAAATTTTCAGCATTCTTTTTTAACACTACAACATTATAATCTTTCAATCTATGTGGTCAAATGACACCAAATTTGATGCATGTCATTTACAACAAGTGCACTACAAGATTGTACGGTTGAGATCTCTGTAACTTAGTTAAAATTATATCTATAATACTTCAAAAGAAATGTTATTTTTAAACCTGTTCAGGCCTTGGGCAGTGAGGGGTTATACTCGGGGAGATCACTCTCAAGTTTTTTGAAAACTATGTGAGTTAAAAGATAGGGTCCATTCAATTCAAGGGGGGGAAATTTTATATAATATGTAGGGCTACTATAGGGTCTATGAAATTCCATATACTCTAATATATATAAATTAGGTTACATAAAAACATTATGTAGTAGGAATTTTTATTAATAAGTTAGCCTTAACAAATAGAGGCAATGCAAAAAAAATTGGACTATGAGTATAGATAAGGACAAATAATTTCATATGGATGATAAAATGGACACAATCAAGAAAATCTACAATGATGGGTGGTTGACTAAAATTGTACCATGGTACTAATAGTGTATATTTCAAAATATCAAGTGTAAATGTAAGAAATTAACTACAAATGGCAAAAATTATCACATTGCAAAAATTGTGAGGTTTACTTTTAGTGGATTCAATGACTTGAAAATTGTACAATATGAGGATATAATTTATAGTCTATTTAATGTCAATTTTAGAGGACATATGTGTTTAACACACAAATATTGAATGGGATGTCACAAGATAGTTTCAGACTTTTAGTGGGGATTTTGAAATGCTCAATGCTGAATTTGTTATTTAAAACCTCCGCTTCTTTAATGGCACTTGACTTGACTTAAATTGATTGTTGTTGGTTTCATGGTGTATATGCATGTAGTAGAGGGAAGAGAAAATTTGTAAAGAAGTGTGGTAATGGGAAAAATTTGGACAGTTAAATATTGTATGTAAGATAGCCCACTAAAAAAATTGCATGAATGACTTTACAAAAAAACATAGGGTATTGAAAATACACCCTTATAGCTTTTTATGTAAAAATACAGTCATCTTAAAAGCAATAATGAAGGTAAATAGCCCTACATCAAATGCCCTCTTAACTCATGTGCATACTTTAAATTACAAGGAGTGATCTCCCCAAGGGGTTATATAAGCCTACTCGAAATCCCTTTTGTCCCTAGAGGGGGTAATGAGAATTGAGGTGTTAAATTCAATTAAAATACTCAAGCATCTATTGAGACATATATGCTATAATCTCTTAAAACATATCTATCAAGTTAACTAAGAGAACACTGAAACTTTATTGTTCTAAATAGATCAATAATAGACTAATAAATAAACTTTATTGTTAGAACAATTTAATAGAACAATAGTAGACTAGCTCTAATTGGAACAATAATTTATTCTAGGCAAATTTTCACTAATATGTGACAAATGGGTGAAAGTCTATACATGATGGACATATGAACAAAAATGGATGATTTGAGTGACTCACTTGCATTAAAAGAATTGTAAAATTTTGGGGCTCCAATTGTGTTGTTCATGTAGTGATGGTTTGTAAGGGGAAAATGCCATCTTACTCTAATTTTAACTATATTCATTTGTTTTCATTTCAGAATTTATTATAATAAAAAAGATTTGGAAAATTTTTAGCCTTCTCGTAGATGGGTTTGGAATAATGTAATAAAAAAAACCAAATTTTTCTTTATACTTGTCATAGAAGTCAGAGGGAGGTTTGGATTTTTGCAATAGATTGTCAAGAAAAATAAATTGATTGAAGTGTGTTTTGAGTTATCACTAAAAAAAGAAATCATTGAACTAAAGGACCAATAACAAAGTGTGTCACAAACTTTCTAACTTTAGACTTTTGTCCCAAATATAAATTCAACTTAAGCTAGATGTGCCATTGCCATACCCAAAATAAATTAAATGCAATTTTCTAATTTTAAATTCATAAAAACTTCAAAATTCAATAACTTTTAGACCATAGGAGCAAGAGCCACAAAAACAAGCTCATGCACACCTCCTCACAAATAGCTTTCTGATGATACCAAGAATATGAGTAAGGGACACATGGTCCAAGAGATCTCACTATAACAAACAAAACAAACAACCTAACCTAAGGTATTGTTACCTTTAGTTAGGGTGTTAGTTTGTTTGGTATGGTGAGATCTCGTGGACCGTGTGTCCGCCAATCGCATTTTTAGTGTTGTTTTAAAGCCCACAATGAAGAAGGGTGCATGGGCTCTATTTCACGACGTTTGGATCTATGGTGTGAAAGTTATTGAATTTCAAAGTTTTCTTGAATCAGAAATTAGAAAATCAATTTTACTTTTATTTTAGTTGTGGCAACGGCACTGGGCACTCTAAGTTAGTAGGGATTACGACCTGTTTAACCCGATTGAATAAATCGTAACCATTAATAGTCAACTACCATATCTTAGTGGAACCGCCCCCGGCCCCAATGCGTCCGCCCCATCCCACCCGTCCCGTGACTCCCGTCCCGTTCCGTCCCCTAATAATAATAAGTCGTTTCCGACTCCGCTGCTTCCCGAGAATCGCGCCACTCGAAGGCGTCCGTCAGTCAACCGAGGCCCCACTTCGACACCTCCATCTCCGATCATCAGTCCCTTGCATTCCTCTCAGTCCTCCATGCTCGCGCAGCTCGTGCGACGGATTCTCACCCTGTTGGCCTTGACTTAGACGTCCACCTGCACACGAGCCAGAAAACTTCGGAGTCAAAGAACCTCCCTTGTAATCAGTTTTGGAGTCACACATAATCTCGTTCAAACATGGCGCTGCGGAAGAGTTATGACTGATGGCGAGGTGGAGCTCAGTCTAGGAAAGGAGTGATCCGAGGGGAGGCGGAGCCGCGATGGAGGTTTCGGGGGTTCTGACAGTGCGTGTGGAGAGTGGAGTCGCAATTTGTAGGGTTTTGTATGGAAAGATCGGATTGTCTTTGTGAAATGACGGATTTGTCTCTGTAGTTTTAAGAATTGAGTGGAGTGTCAGTAGTGGGGATTAGTTGGAGAGGTTTGGCGTAGGGGCAGTGGATTCGATGGCGCACGCAGTGAGGGGTTCTTCTGGGAGGTCGCGGCCTGCGGGCGTGCTCGGGAGGGCGCCGGCTGTCAAGTCATCTTTTAATGGGGTCCGCGACGAGAAGGAGGCGACGATGGGGAGGAAGGATTCGAAGGAGTCTTTTAAAGGGCAATCTATGAGTGAGAAGGTATGTTAGAGTTTCTGTCTGCGAGGGTTCATTCGGACGGGATTGGGGACTTTGCTGGTTTTCCTCGGATTTGGTGATTGGTGTTTGTTACTTAATTAGGCCACTTTGTTGGTCGGAATTCGTCTTTTAGGTTTTAAGGTAGGGACACCCGAGTTGCCAGTGAGCATAGTTTCTGTAATTTAACTGGAGGGAGGATTATATTTTCTTGTCGGTTAAGGAAAGCAAAGACGATTTCAATGCACTAAAGAATGTGTTATTTGGATGCCATATGCGAAAGTAATCGAGGTTCAAAATTGTATTGGTAGTTGACCTAAAATCGACACTTGAACAGATGTTCACTTGTTTAGGTGGTCTCTTTACTCCCAGTCAATATGCATCCATAGGGTCGTGATTTTGGGTGTCCTTACCTTTTAAAGAATTTTCAAAGTTTAGTTGCGTTGTTTGTTGGATTTTCGTCGACGAAATTTAACAAGCCAAGGTAGGGGGAACCTGTCCCTGGTTTGGGTGGATTCTGTTATTAGAATGGAATCTTTTTAAACTTGGGCTTGTCCCCATTGTTCGAAGATTCCAATTCGCTTACTACGCATTTTTTGGATACGTTTTGAATTTTCAAAGTTTTACTTGTAAGGTGATTAAGACCATGAGTAGGTTTTGACTCTCCAGCTGTGTACATTGTCATATTCGCTAGATTCAAAATATGTATTTGTCGGTAACAGTTACTCCACTTGTGGCCTGCTCATAGTGAAAGGTCTCCCAAGAGAAAGGTTCCCTACCGTACTGCAATCACCCGCTACTTGTGAGAGTTGGATTGACTTGTAATTTGGTTTTGACAGGGCATTCGGGTGATATGTGAGGAGCTTATTGAATTGCAGAAAGTGTCCGCTGATAACATGCGAAAAAGTATCTATGAAAACTACACTGTATTTATCAGGTTGTTGCTCATTTACTTGTACCTAAGGAGAGATCTGTCTATCGGATTTGGCCTCTATCCAATTACTGAAACATGACTGCTTTTGACTGTTGACACGCCGGCAACATTAGTGCTGGATAGCTGCTATTATTATGCGTCGCAAGCCTTTAATCTCTTTTGATATCAAGATTTTAGTGGTCCAGATTCAACAATCGAAAGGGTGCAAGCTATATATTACTCTTCAGTGTTAAACGTGAAGTTACCAAAATATATTTATTACCTCTTTTAATTTGATGCACATTTCGTTGTTTGTGAACGCAAATAATTAACGAAGATTTCCTTTTTGCTTCTGAAGGACTTCACAAGAAATCACAGACTTGGAGGGTGAGATCACAGCAATGAATGAGATGCTTCAAACCCAAGCAGCTCTGGTGCGCACTTTAGCTGAAAGTGGAGCCTCGATACCATTAAGCTCATCAGGGGAAACTCTTGCGAGGGACCATTTCGAGGATGATGTCGAACCCACTGACGTGGTGAAGCGAATAGAGCTTCTCCCTGAGGCACTGGACGTGCTCGTGGCCGAAAGGAAAGTGGATGATGCACTTGCTTTGCTTGCTGAAGGTGAGAATTTAGTGGCACGCGGAAATGTGGGGGTTGACGGCTTGAGTGACGACATGATTACGCAGTTAGAAGAGAAGTTGCAAGAAAGGAAAGCAGGTTTAGCTGCTTATTTAGCCGAAGCAGTGCAACAACCTACTGTTAGAGGACTGGAACTCAGGTCTGCGATTTCGGCTTTAGATAGACTAGGTGATGGTACTCGTGCGCATGCACTCTTGTTGCAATGCCATGAAGACAGGTTGAAGCACAATCTGGATTCGCTGCAACAGAGTGGAACCTCATATGGAACCATATATACAACTGCCGTCTCACAGTTGGTTTTCTCTGCCATCTCTCAGGTAAGGATTTTCTGTGTAAACCTCCAAACTCTATTGTTCTGCAGAATCTAGAACATCTGTCGTTGATTTGAGCTGTTTTTTTAGTCATTTTGGTATCTCTCTGTTTGTAAGGTAGAGGATACTATTTTAGCGTTTTAATATACGTTGGAGTGGGATTTGGGGGAGGTTTATAGAGCTGTGGAGAGATTTTGGGTAGAAGAGCCAAATCTGTTGAGGTCAATTTTTTTAGTACTATGTATGAATATCTTATGCAATTTCAAAGTGGTAGGTTGTAGATCAGTGAAGTGACAGTAGCCAACCTCATTTGCAAGGAAAGATCAGTGGCCGTAGACAATTTAGCGAAGTCATTTGTACACCACTTTGGTAATACTGTATGTCCACCCCAGTTTATGTATTGATGAGTTGCTGTCGGTAACAGGGTCAGTGTAGGAGACTGGATCAGGATTCTAACGGTTTTAGTATGTTTGCAGGCATCGAGAGATTCGGTGGCAGTGTTTGGTGAAGTCCCAAAGTATGCTTCAGAGGTAGTTCTCTGGGCAGGTGAGGTGACGGAAATGGGTGCTTCTGTTATCAAACGGAATGTACTGATGTCATCTGCTGCAGCTGGAGGTCTGCGCGCCGCTGTGGAATGTGTTCAAATTGCCCTCGGACACTGTGCTTTGTTAGAAGAGCGGGGTTTGATGCTCTGCGCAACACTTTCGAAGCTTGTGCGACCCAGTGTAGAACAGGCCTTGAAGGCGAATTTAACTAGTGTAGTGGAAAGTGTGAGCTCATTCGTTGCAGTTGACAACTGGACCCTGGATACCTCTCGTCAAGGGGGTCCCCGCGGAACTGTGTCAAATCTAAGACTTACCACTAGTGGTCACCACTTCCTCTTGCTAGTGCAGGTGGGTGTGTTCATCTTTGCATTGCTACAGTATTGTTCATCATCTTACTTGCATCCATTCCTGTCCAATTGTGTAGTGAACGAATTCTATACGAGGTTTTACTGGTGGTGGGTCAAACCAGCGTCTATAATGGTGTCTCGGAGTTTGTAATGATCTGTTGTTGGAAAATATTGCGGACTTAGGACTTCTTGGAAGACTTGCCATCTCTCGTCAGCATTCAGTTGGGTGGAGCTGCATTGGAAGGTGTAGCTGAAACGTTTGAAGAATATATGTTCATGCTTATCAAGGCGCTACCTGGTCAAGAGGTCGAGGAGGAAGGCAAAAGGAAGGTCAGTTTTTGAGAAGCATATACGGTTGTTACTAAACATTATCTCCTAGCCAAACTTGACAAATCTTGTGCTTGTGTAGCAAATATTTACATGAGCTTTCTTAGTTCTGTTCGCTTCTCTGATTCTACCAGTGTAATTAGATTCTCTTATTTCGTCTCCTCTAAAATTTATGCAACTGGATTTTTCTTCTGTAGGTTCAAATGGCAGCCAGCGAGGACCAGCAGCTGTCACTCCTGGGTAATGCTGCCGCTCTCGTTGATGAGCTTGTGGCAGCCGCAGCTTCCAAAATTTTGCCAGGTGGCTTGCAAGCTGGAGATTCAAAGCCTCCACGCTCCTCAACTTTGACAGCCCGTTCACCCGAACTCAAGGACCTGCGGCGGCAGCTCCAGATGCATGTGGAATCATTAAAATTCCATCTCTGCAATGGGATAATCATAAGCCTTTGCTACGATGAGTATGGAAGCAAGTTAAGCGCAACAACTTATTTCCAGGTTGATTCCGAGATGCCCTCATGGCCGGAGAATCCCCAGCCAACAATTCTTTTTCAGGTGTGTTCCTATGTTTTCTTCTAATATAGATTGGAGCATCTCTTACTAATGGAGAAGTCTTAGACATGTCAAGATTGCCATGGTTTACATTGGGAACTGCTTTAATTTGCGTTGCAATTCCCTGGGTTTAACGCGGCTATAGGTTTTCTTGAACATCCCCGTTTTCTGATAGAGGGGCGGTGCGGGAGTTCTACTATGTCTCTGTCGTGTTATTTACATCCCTGATGTCGTGCATTTTTGGTGTGGCAGTCTCTATTTCAAAAGTTAGTATCCGTTCATCAGGTAGCGGGGCATGTGCTAGCAGGGAGGGACAGGGTTACCCAGCTTTTCCTTATACGTCTCACTGAGACATTTGTCAAAGATTTGAGTACAAACCCAGAGCTCTGGGTTTTGATTGAAGAGGATCCAGGTAGTTTGGGTCCACTTGGCTTGCAGCAGTATATATTCGACATGCAATTTCTCACCCTGCTTGCAAGGAACATGGGATTTTTATCGAGGACTGTGATTCAAGCCATCTCGCAGGAAGAAGAACGAATGAAAGAAGCATACATGTTTGGTGGAGCTAATCTTGACAGGTCTGTATTGTAAATAAAACCCAAAAAATGTCTCCAATGTATCTGAAAATTAGACTGATTTATAACTTCGAATTCTACGTATTCTACAATCAGAAATACAAATTCACGTTTCTACATAAACCTCGACTGCCCTCGCCAAAAATAAGAAGTCCACTTTAGAAGCTTATGGTCGATTACAATTCATAATTGAAACTTTCAAAACATAATTAACTTCAGAAATAAAACATTTTAGGAAGCTTCAAGGAAGATAACAAAATGTACCTATAGAAAGAAGAAATCTTACCTTCATTTTTAACTCCTGAAGACATGGAGGTGGCCGCTTTTGGCCCTGGGCACGTAAGGGTTAAACGGTCCGGGAGTTGAGAGATAGCAGTTCTTTAGTTCCAGACTCTTCAAAAGACCATGAATTAGATCATGGCAACGCAGGGTATCTTATATTTTGGTTGTACTCCATTGTGCTGATACTTCAATCATGTGGTTTCCAATGCAGGGATCTGCCGGATCCAGAATGGTTACAGGCTACACTGCGTGAAACTTTCAGCAAATTGATGGACGAGTGGTTTGGAATCAGTGGATTTGCAATTCGGGATGTCAGTGATGTACAGTCGGTGTCATCAATGCGATCCGAATGAGATTTGGATGTGGGATGCGGGATGAGGGATGCGGGCTAATTTATTTTTCTAAATCTCTAACCAGCTTTCATGGACTTTGAGGAGTTTTGATGTATGGTATCGCCATAAACCCTAAATCCATGAGGGGGTCTTGGTACATATCTACTCTACCCCGAAAATGAATTAGGTAGAGTAAGCTGGGGTCAGGTGATAAATTTTATGTTAGTATCAATTGAAGCCATTTTTTTGCTGTCCAAGTGAGGGCATGCATTTCGCGTTCGCTATCGGAGGACGGCATTGAAGGTTGCAATCCGCAAGGAGTGCTGTTCATGAAGAAATATATGGTAATTGACAAATCTATACTAAAATTTTGAGCATCATCTCCTTATGCAATGTGGACAGTTGGAGTGACTCGTTTCCTGGGCAATACCATACATTTCTGAGTGTGCATCTACAATGTATTACTAACTTTTCCTCAATTGTTTTCTACTGTACAGGTACCCATGTGAATTGTACAGTACACATGCTGAATGGGTGCGCTATTGCATAGAGAACTTGGTGGAAGCATGCGAACTTGAACCTAAGTTGCGTGTTCGTGAATGAGTTTGAAGTTCATCTTGTTTCTGCTAGTGTCTGCAATTCAGAATCACTTGCATTCACCAGGGTGCTGCAGTGGGTTGCTGCGGAACTGTTAGTACAGCTTTGGGGATTTTTTATTCTACATTTCATGCCTTGACATGTGAAGGCAGACATGTTGAGAAATGACAGCCTATCTGTGTAATTATTTGATATCTTAATCGATATGCCCAATGTGTGCAAAGTTGGAATATTTGCAGCTGAAATATAGACTATCCTACTGAGTTTAGACCTTGAAGTCAACTTCTTCGTTGGACCTATGCCGACCGCACAAAGTCCAACTCTTGTTGACATTTCAGTACTCAACTGTAGAGGCGTTATTGAGACTTCAAATTGTATCTCTATTGGATTCACATTTGGAGCCCATAAGGTTGGTGGTTCAATTCCTATTGGTAACTATGCCTTTGTTGGCATGAAAATACTTGCAAATATGTGCTTGTTCTAGTCTTAACCCAAGAAGGATGGGCCCATGTCTATGGTAGAACCACCCATTACCAACCACTTATGGATTCCATGCATGATCTGGAGCAATGTAAGCAATGTCAATTTTCTGCCATGTAGAAAGATAGAAATTATAGGGATTGTCATTTTTTTGATAATTTTATGCCTTGAATTGAAATTATTATGAGTTTTGGTAGTCAAAAGTTGATTAGGACCCACATTCATCACATAGAGTCTTCCATACTTGCTCATTCAAAGACTACTTTGGCTCTCAAAACCAACCACATGTATCATGACATTGATGGTTAGAAGATGGTTGGAAACCAAAAATTGATGGTTAGAAATCAATCATAGTCTCTATTGAAATTCCAAGTACCTATAGATTGTCCATGAGGGCCTCATTGGTAATGGGTGGTTCTATCATACTAATTTCAAGCCTTATTGTCCATTATTTTGTTTGTTGTCATTTTGCAACTAGATATGAATGAAAAAATTTATATTTCTTTTTAGAGATGAAGTCATGTGTATGCCACAAGTCATTAAATTTTTGGGGGAAATTTGAAATTATTGTGAATTTTCTTTTAAAGGAAGAAAATTCATATTAAATAAAGAATATACTCAAAAAATTTGAAATTTTCACCATAGATGTATATTGTAGTGTATAACATCATAGTATAAACTAAAGTTACCATGTTCTATACTCAACATTGTGACCAGGACACAGAGGCCTTGCAAACTCACATGGCCCAATGATGAAATATTCATTGGTCAAAAATCTCCTTAGTAACAAAGATTTCCTTTTCAATTTCTTTAGTAGTGCAAGTTGCTGAAGTGTTGACGCTACTCACATCCATGAATTCAGATTGTGCGGAAAGTACATTTTCGAGACTTGAGAAACAAGGGTCAATTTTGGTTACTTTGAAATTTTATAATGGGTTCAAAAATATATATGCTTTAAAATTGTGGAATCCTCTTTTAATTATCCACAAGATCCACCAATGATTTAATCAATTTAATTCTAGGAGGACACAGCCTTGCCACCAAAGTAGTGAGCAAAAATGATTAGATTCTATGATGAATGGATGCATTCTCTATAAGAATTTCTATAGATTCCTTAGAAGTCATTTAGTGGACACTTTTAGCCCTCAATGTTCTTATTGTATTCAAAGCAAGAACCCTATTTAGATGCATATTTGGGACAATTTTAGGTATTGTTGCTCTATATTAAATGAACCCTCTAAGTGAATGTTGTGAAGCATTCAATGTCTGATAAATGACTTGCAAGGTCCCTACAGAGAGGAGCAATGCAACTATTCAAATTGGCAAAGATTATTTTTTTGGCTAATGATCATGGTGATGGATTGTTGTTTTAGGGTTAAATAACCTTGTATTGTATCTTTGTCAATGCAAGTATATTATTTCTATCAATTTCATTCAATTGCAATTAGTCATTATAAAAATATCATCTTTTTATAGATTTAAGAATTACTTTGGTTGAAATGAGAAGGTATTTGGACAAATCATTGGCTTAAAGCACTATGTCTATAATCCAAAATATGGATGCCATGACACTTAGGGTTTAAAAGTTAAGTTGAAACTTTCAAGTGTTCTATACTATGAATGTAGCTTCTTGAAATCTCCTCGTAACCCCTAAAATTTTTTTGTGCCTTATGGATGAATATCATTTTCTTTGAAGAAACTTAAATATACAATCTTAGCATATATTGAAGAGAAGATGAAGGAAACCTCAATCTTACCAACACAAGTTTTAGATACTCTTGTACTTTTTTTTGGAAACACTGAAGTTTGCATCACCTAGGTTATACTTTTCTAATGTTGTTATTTCCTCTTCTTTTAGTCTTAATTTTTTTTCAATTGTAAATTACTAAATTGGAAACACTAGAAGAAACCCATGTTTTTTATGACGAATTTTTTGTGACATCTTGTTGTTTATCTATTACATTTGATGTTACAACTAACATCTTGATGTCATGTCTAATGTCACTGTTGATGGAGAAACAAGTGGACGTCACAAAAATACATCATAAGAAACATGGGTTTCTTCTAGTGCAATTCCATTCACACAACTTTCAAGTAGAAAAGAATCTATAGTCCGTCAAAGGGATTTGTAGTAATACCCATCATATTTAAAGAATTTAGTAGCCAATGATTATCAAGTCTACTTTTCTATAAATAAAAAAAAGATTTTAGTTCTTAAACCCTAAAGGACCAAGGCCTTCAATTTTATGTGAAAAACACTCAAAAATGCCATTTCTATAGCAAAGAGTAAAAAAATTTGAAAATTGTTTTTTTTGCAACTTTCACCATAGAATCTTACACCTAACTAGTAAGAGAATGTATGGAAAAAATTTCAGAAATTTTGACCTCATAGAGTGCAAGATATCTGCGTTTAAAGTGAAGAAAACAAAATTTTCAGCACATTGCGAGTCTAGATTATTTGACTTTGAACCTTCTTAACTTTCATTTTTTGCACTACAAAGTTTAGAGCTTTAACCCCTCATTGCCGAAGGGGATGAAAAGTGTCCTCAGGTCAAATTCAAAGTGCTGTAACTTTTGCATCCAATGTCCGAATTCAATAAAACTTGTTGGTAAATTTTAGCTCTCTCTACTAGTTTGTGGTAAAATTTTCAGATCAATACAAGATGTACTGAGTTTTTGGAAGCCAATCAAATTTCACAAGTTCCATTTGAGTTCACCAAATTGCATTTGATGGTTGCAACTTCAGGGGCTTGTATCTCCTTCATCCAATGTTTTTTTTCAATAAAATTGTTGGGTTATGTTCCCCTTGAAGTCTAGTTATTGTAGTAGAATTTTCATGTCAATCCATCTTGTTTTGAATGTTAGGAGCAATTCGAAGTTCAAAATCTTGACATTTTTGGATTACAATGAACTTTGGCAACTTATTTCTTTTTCATACAATGTTCATTTCTTATAAAAAAAATTTGTTAAAGTTACACATACTAGTCTAGTTTGTGTGGCTAAAATTTCATATCAATTCGAGAAGTTATGAGTGACTAAGAGGCATTTTAGTAGGAGGTCTACTTTTTAATGTGTTTTTTCTTGCTATTTTTTGACATTTCAAAGCCATTTTGGAGACACAATGAGTCAATTGAATAATATTTTTTTCATCAATTTGCCTATATGCTGATTTTGAATCACTTTATAGTTTCAAGTTTCTTCATTTGAGTAGATTTGGAAACCAAATTTCACCTCCAAATGTGTTTTTTAGGAAAATTTCAGCATTCTTTTTTCAACACTAAAATATTATAATCTTTCAATCTATGTAGTCAAATGACACCAAATTTGATGCACGTCATCTAAAACAAGTGCACTACAAGATTGTACAGTCAAGTTCTCTATAACTCAGTGAAATGTATATCTATAACACTTCAAAAGGAATGTTGTTTTGAACTTGTTTAGGCCTCATGTGATGAGGGGTTAAATCTTTATGGTAGAGAATTGAGTTGAAAGTCTAGGGAAAAAAAGAAAATACAAAAAATTTTAATTTTAATTCTTAAAAGAATTGTTAAGTAGAAGTAGGTACAAGATAGAAGGAAAATCTAAATTATGAATTTCTCTAAGATGGAATTAAAATGCACATATCCAAAGGTGGGATTATTCTAGAAAGAAAATTAAACTATGTGGACCTTTTTTTTTGAAAAATTGTAAAAATTGCATTCATAAATGAATCCTATAAGTTATTTTTTCAAGAAATGCTCTAATTGCCCAAAAAATAAAATTGTCTATAAGTAAACTTTCCCATAACAAATCCAAATGGAATCAAAGCTTTCCATGTAGAAAAAAATACAATATATGAGGGAATTTTTTTTTAAATTCAATTCAAATTTTTGAAAGTTTTTTTTGATGCCCCCTCTCCCTTGTTTTGAGCTTATTTAGGCATAACTTTTGTTCCTAGGCACCAAATGAAGAAAAAATAATATTCCCACAATGCTAATCAAT